>WBMZ01009108.1:0-64949 GCA_013400975.1 Atrichornis clamosus | reverse complement strand
GGTCTAGCAAAACCACGACATGAGATGAGGTAGTTTGGGAGGTTCTGGGTGGTTAGGTGGTTACAGCTGCCCATTGTCCATGATGGCCATTAACAGAGATGACCCTTTCATCTCTGGGTGTGATCATTATTGGTGCTTCCCGGGGGGAAGCTTTCCCAGCTGTGTCTTTTGTGAAGACAAAAGGGACCCTACCCCACCACAGGGTTTCCCTTATCTTATCTAACACCCAGCTTGCAGTCCAAGGGGCCAAATATGCACAGGGCAGTTGTTGCAAATGACCTGTCATTAACGGGTCATCAGGGCTGATGCAGATGAGGGTAGAATACATTGTTTTACTACATCATAATAACTCCGGACATAAGGAAAAATCTAGAAAAAAAATTTCTCTATTTCTTCAGAGAATATAAGAATATAAAAAATCTTTAGAGCAAATTGACACAATTTTCTTTGATTTGTTTTTGTTTGATTGGTTGGTTTAGCTCTAGTTTCAGGCTAAAAAACTTTCAGGATGTCTGGTTGCTGTTTAGTTGAATACACTTCACTAAATATGCTTCTAATTATTTATGACTGCTCAGCATGCAAGAACACACCAAAAATGATTTCCATTATTTTTCCCCATTAAGAGGCAGTTAGAGACCAGGGAGCTACCTCTACAATTAGGACTCAGAATTTTCAACTCACTGCATGAACAAGGGCTGCCTGCAATTATTATTTAAGTACAACAAGAGTAAAATCATTTTATCCAATTCTACCTCATTCTGTTAAAAATCTATGCCTCAGCTTTAACCCACTCAGGTCAGTTTTCCTCATATCTTTAAAAATTCTGTCCTCCACAATGTATGATATGGATACTCTTTTTATAGAAAAAGTAATTATGGCAGTTTTCCAAATGATCACAATACCACTGTGCCCTCAATTCCCAAGGGCCATTCCAAGAATTTCTTTTAATTCAGAAAGAGATTACAAACGTGACATAATCTTTCTGACTGAAATAGAGTATGTAAATTTGTCCGGGGAACCTCAGTCCTCCAGCAGCTCCGTCTCTGAGCCCCAATGCCCAAATGTCCCAGCAGGTGAGCAAAATCGGTCATTTTGGTCATTTTAAGCAAAATGGGCCCAGCTATGCAGCTCGTGTAAACTGACTCAGTGGTCACAGGAGTGAGACTGATTTTTGCCAGCTAAGGAGACTATTATATTCATATTGCTTATCTGAGAAGACCTTTTCTGAAATAGCATGTGCTGATCTGTCTCTCCAAGGTACAAACATGCCAGGAATTGTAAATTAGTGATGCATAATGCACTGGAGGTAACACTTGGGTTTATTGCCTCTTGGTAAGTTATTAAGCTTTTATTGAAGCATATTTTGTATGAGCATCAGTATTATCCACATGCTTTGTACCTAACGTGTTTCGCTCCTTTAGCACATTTCAGTTAAGGGTTTTTAAATAGGCTACAAATGCTAATGAATCGAGCTTTGCAGTGCTCCAGTGAGCAAGGTAAGCAGCATCATTGCAGGTCCGCAGGTCAGGATACTGAGGAATGGAGTGGCTCTCTAAAGACAACAGGTTAAAATTCAGATGATGGTTCCTGCCCTTCTGTCGGTACCTCGAGCCCTTTTCCCTCTTTCCCCCAGCAGTGGTATAGCAAAGAAATGCAGTTTGCTCACGGTTGCTGGCTGTATGCCCAAGAGCAGCAGGGTACTGGATGTACCCAGGACTGGACATTCTGCCTGGTGCCCCCCTATCCCTGGGCACAGTTGGCCCCTCTGGCCTCACATCCCTGCCTATGCCCATTCTCTCTCTTCCTTTTAAGCCAAACTCTGTGATTCCTTGTCTGTGGTCCCAAGAATGCTCTTACCAAGGTCCTCATTATGGTACATCCTTCCATCTCTCTGCTCTTGGCTTCAGCCCTCCCTGCTCCAATCCTTCTGTGCTCCCCATAAGAGCAGCACCTGGGGGTCCCCTCACACCCTGGAATGCATCCTTGCACATGAAATAGTTGCAGCTGTAACACAGAATTAAAGCAGATCACCCCACAGTGGGACATCTTTCCGAAGTTCTTTTTCAAGACACACTACCCCAGAGGACAGCTCTGCTGAGACGTCCAAGCTAGCATACCTTAAGCGTGAGGGTTTAGTATTGCTGGAAATCTTCGTCCTTTATCTCATGCTCTGCTCAGGGGAACTTAATAGGAGCCAAGCAGGAGCTGAACTCCGCCACCAAAGAGCAGAGGGACCATGCAGTGAGCCAGCGGCACGGCCCCCGCCTGCCGCGTCTGCGCTGGGGTCCTGGAGCTGCTGCTGCTGGTGCAGCTGCCACTCAGGCACGTTTGCGGGGAAACCGCAAAACCATCAGTCACCGTTTGTGTAAGTGGGGCCCAGAAGGCTGCTACGCCCTCCCCTCCAGGGCTGCCCGTGCACGGAGCCGGTGACGCGGAGCTGCCAGACACGCTGTCCCTCCTGCTGCCTCCTCCCCTCCGCGCTCACAGCAGGGCAGCGCCAGAGGTGAACTCCTGTAACGCAGCTGGGATTGGCCATTGACTGCGCAGCGCTGAGAGTTTTGGCTGAGCCCGGTGCAAAGGCCCGTACAGATGGAACAAAACACCAGCCATCCCTGTAACACGGAAAGAGTGGAGAAACTCCCATCAGGAAACTTACTGGTGCTTTCTTACACAAACAAACTTTTACATCCCCTGACATTAATTTTTCTCCTTCAACGTCGTGTGTGGCTGGTTTTTAACTTCAGAAGTTTTTTTTGTTTTCGGTGCTGGGTATTTCTTCTACCTCCCCCTGCCCCTTAAGTATGTTCCCAGATCTACCTCTTACCTGGACATGTCAGACCTGCAAGCTGAAATGTCAGGCCCATTGGGAGAAATTTCCTCTAATAAAACTAAAGTTGCTTTGAGAATCCCTTAATATAATCCTTTAAAATAATCTCTTTCTCTCTCATTTTCTCTCTCATACACATGCACACATTTAGATATTTACATGAATTCTTCCCTGGATCCCTGAGAGTTGCTTTTTCTTCAATGATCAAGATGAATTTCAGTGTCTTTCACCATTTTAACAATGTCAAGCACTTTTTTACTTCTGGAGCTTTCAGAAAGTGTCTAAGTTTTCCTTTTTTTTTTTTCCTGAATACAATGATCTGTAGAAGCCTTTAAATGTTTTCTATCAACTCTTACCCACTTTCCATTTTTCTGTATGGCCAGTATTTCCCTCCAGTGGACCTGCTGCATTCAGTGTGATGAACTACTACATTCCTCAGTGCTCAAGATAGAGAACAGTCACTTCTGGGCATCTCTGCTACTAAGTAACAGATTCGTTCCTTTTCAGGCTAAATGTAATCTTCTTAAGCTTTCTTCATCAAGCTTTAAAAATACAAGTGGAAAAAGAACACAAACCTACCCTTTTCTCCCGAAACACAAAGTGCGCATATGTAGATATTTCTAAATGTTTCTTTCCCCATTAGAAATTCAACCACATTGGTGCATTCCAGGTTCACTCACTCATCCCACATGCACCCCAAAGTACCACGCCAGAGTTTATTGGCTCATTTATCTATGTAATATTCCTAGATGAACTGTTTGTACAAGTCCATAACACAGGGAAAGGGAAAGGACTCTTTGTATTCCCAAACCCAAGTTTTGGTTCTATGGCATGGCGTGGTGAGTGGTCAGGGTCTTGCTTGACTCATTTTCACGGTGTAGTCTCAAACCAGGGCTAGTTGAGCAGCTGCTTGTTCTACTCAGACACCCAACNTCATTTTCACGGTGTAGTCTCAAACCAGGGCTAGTTGAGCAGCTGCTTGTTCTACTCAGACACCCAACAATATCTTTTGCTTTATTTCTTTTTATTTTTCTACTTCTTCTTTTTCTTTTTCTCTTTTTATTTTTCTATTTCTTTTTCTCTCTTTCTTTTTCTCTTTTTCTTTTTCCTTACATCTTGCCCTCATCTATTTCCAGCAGTTCCTTTGTTAATTTGTATGCTCAACATCTTCTCTTCCTTGAAGTTTCTTCTCTTTATATGTTTCTATAGTCTCTATTTATTTATTTCCATATTTCTATATTTATGCTATTATATACTTATATAATACTTATATAAGTTCTATAATTTCAGCCTGCACTCCCTTATTTTAGATAAACACCAGACCAAGACATAACCATGTCTTTTGTAAGATGCTCTGATAACTGCCATATCACATGACAACAGTGCAGGGAGGGACTTTCAGAAATTTAGTAATAATGGTAGCTCATTAGAAGCTTCCAGGGTTACATTGGGAAAATATTGCCAGTCCATGACAACTTTCCTCTCATCCCAGGACCAAAGAATTTTTGCACTAAAAGGGGCAGCACAGACCAGCTTTGTGTGTAAAAATTTTTCAGTAGACTAGATATTTCAATCACCTGTTACAATGAACTCTGACAGATAATAAAGAGGATGAATTAATCCAATGGAAAAAGTTTTATGAATAAAACAATAGCCAAGTTAGGGTAGTGAAAAATAAAAGAGAAAAGAAGAATTTGAAACAAAGTAGCTCACTGGAAATGAAGGTTATTAAGAGAGAGAGAAGACAGAGAGAGAATTGAAAGTGTTTCTGTGGAACAAAATTGTACTTTCTTTGGGCTGATACTGCCTAATAATGTGTTTCACAGTGTACAGTGTTCCAGTTCTTCTGTGCCTCTTGTGCTTTGTCCCCACATATCCATGGTGATTTGAAACTGGTAGAATTTAAAAGAAAGTACTTCATGCAATTAACTGATTTTCAGAAGCGTAAGTGTCTGTGCCAGAACAATGAAAGAGAAATCATATTAGTTCTTCATACAACTTGTGAAAAAATGGAAAGCATCCAAAGAAAAACAAATAACTGAGGCTACATACGTGCTGATATTAAAGTTCAGGGAGTCCCTGAACTGTTTTCCCATCTATCAGTGAAAGCACATCTTCCTCTAGGGGCCCACTTCAGATTTCAAACATGCATGGAATGAAGCTTATAGAGAACTATAGAGAATATATCTATATATAAAAATATGTATTCACTATATATAGTGAATCTTTTATGGTTTTATGCTTTGTATAAAAATTAATCTACAGATCATGCATAACTGTAGTGTTAAAATAAAAAGAAGTTAGAGTTCTGTCCTTGATGAGTTGACATGTGGCCATGGGACTCTCCTCAACAGTATGGTAGCAAGCACAAAATATTTGATTACCACTCAGCCTTGGGGATTATATCCCTTCTCATAAATTAAAACATGTAGGGACACAAATGTTTAGGTGGTAAATTTCAGATCCAGAAAGAAGCAAGCCTGACTTATCTGTCTAACAATGGCATACTACTTATAATAAAAGCTTCCTTGAGCTGTTTGTCAGAGACTGGAATTGCAGTGAATGCTCTCTGCTAACCTTTTAGAAGCTTGCTTTCTCAAAGCAGCTTGTGAGGGCAACAAGCATAGATATTTAATGATGCCACAGGTTGCAGCTTGCAGCTCTGTACTTCCTGGTGTGCCTGTGAGGTGATCCATGAGAATACAATAGATTTCAGCTCTTATTTTCATCAAAAAACCATAACCATTTACAGTTATGTATTGCATTGTTTCCTTGTCTTTTTTTCCTCTCAGATGAGACACCTTCTTTAAAACGTTGATATATTCAGTGGTGGCATATTTAGAAGCCTTGGAGAGAATGATGAAAATGCCATTTCCAAACAATTGCATGATTCTCTCACCTGGATTTCAGACAGGAAGGATTATCCAGTCCTGTCCCTCACAACTACAAATTAGTCAAGTTCACAGAATATTGAGTCTTTACTCTCAGGAATCCAGTCAGACAGTACTTTTTGTATTCTTATAAACCTCAATTCAACCATTAAAAGATTCTGTGTCACATAAGAAAAGACCGGGACAGTTCAAGGGTGTATTGACAAAGTTCTAGCTCACTTGAGTAGCAAGTAAATGTTTTAAGTTGAAATGCTCAAAGTGATTCTAAAAAATTCTAAAAACTGAGGGCACCACCCACAGTAAAAAAGGCTTTCCTACACCACCCACTGCAGAAAAGGCTTTCCTACCGTTGTCACTAGTACCTGCCAGTCTGATATAGAAACAGGTGCTTGGTTCACTTTAGATTTTAATCTATTGCTACGTTAATAGGGGTTCATGAGGTAGCTTCTGACGAGTTATTTGCTCTGAATATGATTTTTCTTAATTTTTTTCCCTTTGAGGAAATATTAACAGCCATTTCCTTGATGTAGGTTGCAACTTCAGTTCTGCTGGTTTGACAGATTAATAGATTTTGCGTCCTTTACTTCTTTGTAAACTATGTGTTTTATCTTTTCTTTGGTCTGGATGTATCCAAGACTCTGCAACTTCCCGATAAGCATTCATTGTTTAAAACTTTCGTAATTTTTCTTGTCTGCACTGGTTTAATTTCACCTGGTTGCTGGTGTGTGGGTGTTTGGGATTTTGAAGGTGGCACTTGGGATATACTGAATACTTTCTTAATGGGAACTTGGGGGGAAATAATCAGAGGTAAAGGAAGAATTGAAATGTAACTAAGAGAGAAGTGAGTTGAGGAGAGACAAAGGGGATAAAAACAATACAAAATAATTTATTTTGCTTGTGTAGGCATGCATTGTGCAATAGATAAACAGCCAACATGGACAAGAAGCATAAGGGCCCTTCTTGGGGTGGATGTCTGATAGCAATGAGAAATACTGGTAAATGCACTATGAGGAGGCTGATGCCAGAGCAATTTTGCTCAGGTGATGAATCTGGCAGCCCTGCCTACCCAGGCACTGGTCTGTGCTGATAAATGGTGGTTTCTCACAGCAATGGGCCCCGGGGAGCATTGTGACAGAAGTCATTTCTGCAGTCAGTCACAGAGGTTTGCCTAGTGTTCCCAGCTTATCAGAGACCTGGGCAAAAGAAGATGAAGTCAGCAACTAGGTCTTTGTTCTCTTACAGAATCCTTCTTCAAACCACTTCAATGATTTTCTTAGATGAGATTCTTTTATTTGTAAGGGACTTTTTATGTGGTTGTTTCCATACTGGATATAGTTTGTGTCAATAGTTCATGTTTACTGCAAACTAGGCACTAAGAAACATTTCCTGTTGAGATTATCTGGCACAACTCTGAAGAATTCAGACATTTTTTATCCCTTTCAAACTACGAGACATTTATAGCAAGAGCTTGTTGGAGAGAACAGTGGAATTATCTAAAAGTATGTTGTTATCTACAATTTCCCCCAACCAGCTGTGATATTTAAAAGCCACTAGTCTCTTGCTGAGTTTCCCCTGCCTCTCCAGATCCTCTGCTCCATGTCCCCTGCTCAACCCCTCCACCTCTCCAGCCTTTCACCTGGGAGTCTTTGGTAAAGACTTTGCAGCTAATTTGTGTCTTGAAAGTGGCAGCTACAAACATCTTCTGAGCCTGACAGCAGATGAGTGCAGATGAATCTCACCTCCTGGATGTCAGCTTTTCTATGTGCTCTGAGTTTTTTTAACTTCCTGCATAAGCGTATGAAGGGAGAGGTATTGCCAACTATAAAGGACTGAAGTAGCTTTTGTCTTCAAAGCTTTATTGCTACTTGTCATTAATTATGTTAATTCAAAAGGAATAAAAACCAGCGACCTTTAGACTAATGAGAATACATTGACAAACAGTCAAAACCCTTCCTGGAATATTAATAAAGGATTATATGAGATTCCTCTCCAAACAGTAAACAGATCCGGTCTTCCCTGGAATAAGCTAAAAGGCCCTCCATCCATAAAGATTCAAACATTTTTGTGAAAATATGCACCTATTTAAAATATGAAGTACTAAATAGAAAAAAAAATCAAACAATGTGAGCACTCTTCATAACAGATTTTGTTGATAGTTATTAAAATGAAAGTTCAAGAAAGTGCTGCAAATCCCATACAAAGGCCCTTGGAGCGGGGAGGACTTAAGGAAACAAAACTCTCTTTGTCTTGGTGTTGCCCGATGCACTCAGCAGAATCAGACTCTGCATAACCTTTGTTATGGTTATTACAGGCTTTGCATAAAGTCCCTGAGTGCACTCAATAAAGAAAGAAGTACAGACTACTCTGGAAAGTCTTTATCCCACAGGTACTGAGGGTTTGAAGGGGAAAGGAGTCCAAGCAAAAATCTCCATGCAGATACAATGATTTATATGTTTCAGTCTGGTTTTTAAGCTCTCTCTCTCTTTTTCTCCTATTAATAATTTTTAACTTGTCCATATTTTTAAGTGCAAGTCCTTTTTTTTCGTGAGAGGCCTGTCTTCTACCCTCAATGTAAAACTATGCAACTCCACTGCAAACACCAGAACTGAATGGTTCAATGTTATATTAAAATCAGTCCACAACCTGGACAGTCAGTTTCAGGAAAGATGTTATAAGTTCCAGAAAGTCTAAGGAACCTCATGGTTTTGTCACAACTATATAATGGAAAATGATAGCAGAAATGTTACTTGTACTTTTTGTCTGATATTTTCTATGTGATTTCAAGAAACATCATTATGGAAATATATATTCAAAATCAAGACTCGTCTAAAAAAAGAAAAATCCATTAACATATTTTAATAATATGCAATCAATAATAGTATTAAAGTTTCCAAGGAAAGGCACATTATACAATGCTTATTTTTCCTTGTACAAAAGTACTAAGCAGGGAACAAGGTACTACTGAGCAGTAATTAGAATGCTAGATGTCTGCAGAGTTGTTTTGTCACATTATGTTGACTGATTGAAAACTGAGCCTCCAATGACAGATGTAATGTTTTAAATACAGGTGGAACCTATGTGCATTGAGTCAGGCTTACAAAGACACTTTTGCTTTGAACCTAAAACCACCTTTGAAATCACCTAAAATCCTAAAAACAATGTGAAATTGTTAAACTGAGCAGGTGTTTACTGCAGAAAAAGGCAGTCTGAAGTATGTGAAAAAAGATTAAATCCTCTGGGAAAACTTATCTAAAGTGCAAGGTGTAGAGTCTCTGCAAAATCTTTCTGCTATGACAGAGGCAACATTGGCTTCTCCTTAGGAAGGAAACACTTTGCAATCCAGGGCAGAAAACGTGAGGGCTGTGATGTGTAAAGCACAGAACTGAATAGACCTGTGATTGATGATACTTAAGACAAGTCCAAAGTCCTTTATTTATCTCTCATGAAATGGAGACAACTGGTTGTGTGCAGGTGATTGAGAAGTGACATAAATCACCGTAGAAAAATCCCATTTATTTTCTTACCTGGAGGAATGGAAAAAGTAAAGCTGCATAGTGGCAGGGTTTTAGGTATTTAGGTACTTTTAAATGAGGGTGATTTTAATGAACAAGTATTATGTCTGCACATTCTGGTACTTATATGCAAATATTTGCAATAGAACAGCTTATATGGCATAAAAATGCTAATTTGCAATCATAATTCCTTAGAGTGCGATATCTCTGAGACAGAGGTAATTTTTCTACTTTTCTTGCCAACAGCCTATCTCGCTGGTGTGCTGTGTGTGGAAGGAGGCCAACAATAAACATTGATAATACACCAGAATAAGTAGAATTGCTGGAAAGACCCACAATTTGATTCCAGTTTGTGAGTGCTGCTGCAAGTAAGGAAATATCCTATTGAAATTATTCCCATGTTCAAGCCTTGCCTCCAGCTTGAATGAGTATGGAAAGCCCTAACCAACCTAAGAGGGGATTAAAAGAGTTATTGGGCATAGTTTACTGTCCTTAACCCTGAAGAACAAGCACTTGAGCAACAGAGTTCATATATTCCCCCAACTTTTACTGACCCCAAGGCTGATACAGACTCTGTGAAGTCTCACCCTGCTTGCCCTGTAGCAGAGGACACAATAAGAAGCTCCTAGAGGCCATTTAAGTCTAGCTGGGGACCTTCCTCTTTTCATAAACAGCAATAAATCAGCAGTAATGGAACCAATGAATTCACATCAAGAATCCACATTTATGAATTTACGTTAATGTGGGATACTGTCAGTGAGAAGCATCACAGACACTAGGTCACTTAAGGTTATGTATACCCTTGGGGCTCTCCAATTTTATGTATTTCTAGTTGGCCTGAGAAGGTCTCTGGGGTTTCTTCTGGTAATAGTCCCAACCAATTTCACCTTATAAATCATTTTACATAAAACCCTGAGTTAGGCTTGACATTCCTGTTTATGTCCTAGCTAGTACAACAGAGGAGTTTAATGCATAATGAAGGAAAGGAGTGTCTGAATGCTCCAGTTAGAGCTAGAAAATGACGTACTGAATCTTACTTTCTCATGCATTTAGAGTCTAGGAGTTCGTCACATGCGGGAAGAATAGGTTGTACTACAGTGGCTGTCATTTAGAAGTTATTTAAGATTAGGAATAATATCAGGTAATAATTCTGACAGAGTTCCCTGCCAAAGAATTTGGTTTCTCTCATTCTCATTACCTACCTGCCATTTATGTCATTCTCATTACCTACCTGCCATTTTCCTGAGTTTCCTCATATTCCAGTTTTTCCCTGTCAATATCCTGTATCTCCTGCCTCCTCTCAGCTACAGGAATGATACCAGCAATGGCAATACAAATCCTTGAGCAGAATAAATGTTTCAGTGTGAATACTCAGACTAACATCCAGATAAATGCTGCGGTGGATGCCCCTTGGTGTGTTTTTTTTAACAGTCTGGGACAGAAAGTTTCTCAGTTATCCAAATCCTAATTTTCGTCCTACCCTGCACAATTTCAAAATATTCTTTCTTCAGAAAATCTTGCTGAGCACAGCCTTTCAAACTTTTCTGACTGGGTTTTGCAATAACTGGAAAGCAATGTATAGCTTAGCTGAAAGCCAGAACTGCAGGTGATGCTTCCAAAGACCTCATTTACAGAGTGGGGGATGTGGATTTACATAAGGACAGCTTTGCAACTTCACCTTTTCCTTTTTTAATTAACCCCTGCCTGCATTATACTTTGCATGGGGATTCATTACCTGTTTTATTGATAAATTTTGATAAGCTTCTTATGTTGATTAGAAACAAAAGGTGATGGTAGTCTAGGGAAGCTTCTAAGTGGCAATGTGTTTGCTTTGTGAATCTCTGTTTTGAAAGCCATGCAGGTAATGCTTAGGCTCAGCAAATGCAGAAGCTATAAAACGTTCATTGTTCCTTCTAACACTTCACAAAATAGCTTCTCCTACTATTGTGCTCTTTGCAAGAAATTATATTCATGGTACAAGCAGAAAACATACTTTAAAAGAGTATTTCCCCTTACTTATTTTCAGGTTCAGAATGATGCTCAGGTGCATTCCCATAATATAATTATAATCTACATTAAAGGAGTTTTTTGCAGGTCTTTTTGTTCAGCCCCTGCTCACAGTAGGGCCAACTTCAACGTCAGAGCAGGTTGCACAGAGCCATTCCCAGATGAAATTTGAAAACTTCCATGGATAGAGATACCCAGACTCTCTGGGCAACCTGTTTGTACATTGGACCACCCTCATTGTGAATTTTTTCCTCAGAACCAATTGAAATTTCCTTACAATTTGTGGCTGTCACCCCTTCTCTCCACACTTCTCTTAAGAGTCTGAATTTCCATATTCCCCCCTTTAGGGAGGAGAGGATAGTAATTAAATCTCCCTTTGTCTTCTCTTCTCCAGAGGAAGCAAACCCAGGTGTCCCAGTCTTTGATCCTACTTCATGTGCTCCAATCTCTAGTCTCTGTTGGTGATCCTCACAACATTTATCATAAGTGATACAGTAAATAAGTAATGCAAATAAAATATTTTTGCATTCCAGTTGGAGTAAGATAAAGAACTAATTGTTTTTGCAGTGCTTTTGTGCAAGTTTGAATAGAAAATAACACAAATAATGGAATTGGGCATGAAAATACAAGGAAGAAGCAGGTAGGTGCCACTGTGAGCCACTAGTCTTTAGGTCCTGATTCCCTGCACTATTCCTGAGAATCCATAAACATAATACAGCACTGCAGATCCATTGCACTTTTTTTTTCTGAGTACCCTAAACGTAGCTGGAGAGCAGTGGAAGAAGTAGACCACTGACTCTAGCTGATGCTCAGTGAGAGATATGGCAAGATGACCCCAGTGGGATACAGTCCCTCAAAAAGGCAGCATCCAGCCTCACAGAAGGGTGCAGGCTGGGCTGTCCTAAAACTAATGAAAATCACTTACTGGACTTGCCCGAGCCACACAAGTTGCTTGCAGTTTCCAGAAACAATGCCTTATTTAAAACACCAGGCCTGATTCATCACTTTCTTATAGAGGTTTAATGGGGTGGTGAATCACATTCATCATTTTCAAAAACTTAGAGGCATTGCTAGAACTTCTCTCAATTCATAAACTTTAATACATATTTTAGGATAAGAATGTATTTTTAAATTTAGAAAGAGAATAACACCCAGTAATCATAATTAAGGGAGTAGTAGCAACATATTCACTGTACTATTGTGTTATCAAAATAATAATTTTCTGGAAATATTGTATAGCAAGAAAAGAAAAAACCTTTAACATTACTGATTTACTGTTTTGGCTTGAGATTCATATAGCCTGACACTTTTTGCCATGTTTAGGTATGAATGAAATGAAAAGCATTATTTCAAGTCATTAATTCCTGGAATATTTAATTTCTGGAATTTTGTTAGGGTTTTTTCCTGACTATTTGTTATAGTGTTCAAAAGCCTGTGCCCCTTTTTTCATCCAATCTTCTTAGTTTTCTTCTACTTCACTTTCTTCATCCATTTTATCCTATCCAACTTGCAAGTAGAAAGGCAAGAGAGGAGGGGGAAAATGTTGAAGGGGAAAGGGGAAAAAGAGTACATCCACTTTAATTCTCTATTAAGGTATAAAAATATTCTGCAAACATTTTCAATTTCTTTATGGAAAACATTTCAACTAGCTCTAGCAGTTTAGGTGGAAATTGCCTAAGGTAATTCTGTCATGAACAGAAAATAGATATCCTCATATCGGTCATGTTTCCCTAGGTATGATGTTTGGCAAATAAAAAGAAAAATTGTAGCAGATTAAAGTGGCATGCCCTTTCCCATTCCTTTCTGTCATTTATTAGCTAGAAGAGATCTGCTTGATGGTTTTTCTTTTTTCTTTTCTGATCTTCCCCTCTTACTTAAAAGGAATAAAAACAATTGGGCTGGATACTGTCTCACAATTCCATAAAATGCTTCTGCACTATACTGCACATTTCCATCTCCATTCTGTCTGTTGTTATAGTATATTTTATACAGAAAAGCTTTGGGAAATGTAAACCATGATTGCAGTATATGTGCTCTCTCTCTTAAAAGGTACTGTATTTAAGCAAGACTCATACCATGATTCCTGAGACCTATTTCTAATCCTGTCAATGTCTCATTTACGACCTTGGGCAAAACTTCTCTCTGCCCTTCACTCTACTCCTCTGTTCTATAAGAACAGAAATCTGAGATATTTGAGGGCATTATGAAGTTTAATCAATATCTGTAAATTCCTCTGAAATGCTCAAAAGAAATGTGTTATCGAAATGGACAGTTTATACCAGTGTCCATATCAACCAAAATCTTCTGGAAGGTTTATCCTGAGGCAGGGAGTAGAGATCATAAGATATGTATTTGTTTAATTTACTGTCATCTGCCTACTACCAGCTGCATCACTGCCCAATTTTTCCCATTCATCTGTTTTTGCAAGTAAAGGCAAACAGTGAAGAAAGCATGCTCTGACATTGACCCTTGGGGCTCCACTGGGCTGCCTCCTTTGCTGAAGCTGGGATTTTCTGGTTGTTTGCTGAGCTGCCATCAAGTCAATAGAGTGATTTGCCTTCTCTCTCTTATACAAGACAGCAGCATGAGGAAATAAAAACTTCAAACTAGGATGCCCTCACTGTGGGTGGGATCCCATTGGGAGTGCAAGGTATGTGTAAAGGAGAGACGAAGAAGCAGGAGAAATTTATCCAACGGAAGGATATTTTATGCTGTAAGTGCATTATCAGCCACAATGAACCAGTCACTACCTAGGCCACTGGGGTGGCCAATGATAGGCATTATTCAATCTCTTTCCTTTGCTAAAACTCTCAATACCCATACATGCAATTGTGTCTAGATATTCATAACTAATGGGATTTTTTAAGCTTTTTAAAATTAGCTTCTGTTGGTACTGTGCAAAAATATATTTATTTATTGATAAACTTCATGTGATGATACTATCACTCAAAAGAAAAGTGTACTCAGGGCCGCACACACGATTTACGTCTGTGTTTACAGTTCTCTTTTTCTTGCAATCATGGGCATTAATTTTACCAATATGCTAACTCTGGTCAGAAGAAAACAGGTTATTTGGATGAAAATTGTTACATAACAATTAACTTGAAGGACGTTTTTCAGAAGTGAAATGTTCATAACTCACCATAATTAACTGGAAACACATTTCCATCATGTACAGAAGATAGACATTTCCTAGCTCAAGGCTTTCATAGATTCCTCTAATTATGTCAATGTCAAAAAACATCTTACTAAAATATACTTTGATGTACATAGACTATGTGTATACTGATCAACAGGTGTTCATCTCCTGGCAGAAGTTTGTGGTTATGTGATTAGATCCTATGTTGGGTGCCAAATATAGATACTTTTCCTGTTTTATTGAAAAAGTTTCAAAATTGACCCAACTAAACTAAAAATGCACACCCCAGAAACTATTGCCACTTACTCTTGGTTTTTTCCAGGAAACATTACTGTAGTACAGCTTACAGCATGTCAGCACTTGCTAAGAAAGGTAGCTGAGCGGGGTCTCCTGACACAGGTGAATTTTCAGTTCTCTTTCCCAAAGTATCTGCCTGCAAACAAGAGTGTTACAGACTGGACTGATTGCTGAGCTTTCTGCAGGGGGTTGTCCAGGTCATATCTGTGTTGTTGTACAGCCTGCTTGCTCTGAAATCCTTGTTTTGTATCTGCAGGCTACAAGAACTTCTTCCAGGTATTTACATTGTCAGCCTCCATGTCCCCCCTATGCAGACATAGAAACTGCTCTTATCCCTGTTTTTCAATTACATGCTCACACAGGCTTGTGAATTGTTTTCTTTGGGATTAACACTCCTGTGCCAGTCCCCCAGGATGCCAGTCAATAACTGGGATTAATAGTGTCCAATCTTCTTCAGCATTGATCTAGTGCACTTGCTTCATCATTTGCCTTTTTACCACCTGTCTCTTCAGTTGCTGATAGGGTTAATTCAAGTTATACAACCAAGACAGACTGCAGAGGAAAATCCTTCCTGGAAAAAGGAGCTGCAAGACATGTAAAATCTCCTGAAACACTGTAAGCTAGTCCTTACAGGCAAAGACTGTCATTTAAATCAAATAAAGCAAATTAAAAAATAATAAAATTTTAGTTTAGAAAGCCAAGTTATTAACTGAAAAACCTAACGTGTGGCAGCCTGAGGTTTCATTTTCCTCTGCCTATTAAAAAATATTGTTGACAGATTATTTCAGATCTAAAATACTTTATTGCAATAATGTAGGTATTTATGCAATATGCTCCACCTCTTTCAGCCATCCCTCCTCCAGACTGAAATGCAGGTCAAAAGGTGGATCTTAGTGTTCAAATAAGTTACGTCAATTGAATAACGTACACAGCTTTTACCTGAATGGTGATTTCAGCGCCAGTCTGGTGATCACACACCACTTACTTCTTTCAGTAATTCCAGTAATATTTGGTTGGGTTTATAATGCACTTCATGTAGGTGTTTTATTTATCCAACACACCTGAAGTCAGGAAAATTCAAATGGGAGAGATTTGTAAAGATGAAGAGATAAAGCAAAAACATATAAATGGTGGATCTAGGGTTTTATCTGAAGAAAACATCAATTGCTGTGCACAAAGCCTTTAATCTTAAAGATTACAAATCAATTCAAGCCCTTACTTCATTTTTACTCACAGCATAATAATTACTACTCCCTTCTTGATGTGAACCATTACTTCCTTCCCTTTCTTTCTGAGGGTCACATAGTAGTGACCTGTGTACATCGCACATTTCCTTCATCTCTGTATCCTCTGCAGAAGCACAGTGAGTGGAAAAGGAGCAAGAAAATCAGAAAGAGGGAGTCTTCTGGGAGAGGAACATGCAAACGAGCAAGAAGAAAGGCAATGAATGGGGAAAGAGCAGAAAGGAGAGTAGATGGAAGTGGTGAATAGACTAAATAGCCAGACTTGTGGTACCTGGCAAGTTGTTAACAAGAGGACAATGTTGCCCTTTTATACAGGATCTTTGATGTGGGAGTTGAAAAACCTGGAGCTCCTGCCACAGTACATTTCCAAAGGATTCTATGTTTCTTAACACGTTATGGGTGTGTTGAACCAGCTGCCTGTAGCAATGCCAAGCACCTCATCTCACTGGACCCCACTGCCATCCACTCTGAAGACCCTCCCCCATCATGTCTTTTCCTATCATCTGAAGTCTGTTCACACGAACTTGGGAGAACGGGTGCATAACCACAGTCAAGGGCTGTCAGGGGCACTCCAGTAAAAATGGAAAGGGTCTTGGTGTCACCAGCCACAGGAGGAGATGTGTAGGGGGGTCCTGGAGATGACAGCAACATTTGCCTCAGAATTGCACTCCAGGCCTAAAACAAAACACAAGACAACAAAAAAACAACTGAATGCAAGTTTGTAGAAAAAAGAGATTATTACAATAAGTAAAAAGCTGGAGTTGCTCAGATCTGTAAATTGTACAGGCCACTTTTGATTTTACATATATTCTGCTTTTCCCCCTTTTCTTACATATGGCATGATATTCTGTTTTATATCATGGGACTTAAAGGACTTGGTTAACTACAAAAGACCAATTCATTTATGTGAATCCTAACTAGTTCTTTGTATCTTATGACAAGGAGTTTCGCAATTTAAGAATTTTATTTAAAAAGCAAGTCAACAACTTTTCTGTGTTGTGTCTCATTTCCAGCTTTTCAATTTCATAAGCCTTTGTTTCTGTTTTATGAGACAGCTTTAATTGAGTTTTCCATACAAACTTCCCTATGTTGCTACTGATTTTGAACATTTCATCCAGTATGTTCCATAAGACAATATTGAAGGCAAGTTTGAAGTGCTTACTATTTATAATGAATTTGATATGAACTGGTTCTTATTTGAATAGATGCATCATGCCATATTTTCATTGATCTTTTAATGAAATAGCATTTAGGTGATTTTTTAAATACCTCCACTGCATGGAAATCTTTATTCTCCCAAAGTCTTTTCTCGTAATTCCTACTGAACCTTTCCTGAGTCTGGGTGACAAATAAAAGGCACAGCACTGAAGGTATAGATGACCCTTTGAAATTACTCACTTTATTTTTAGTCTCATTCTTATTTATTACTGAGCTGATCTTTGCTCTCCTAGTAAAGGAAGATGGAGTTCCTTAAATCATGCCTATTGCAGTAGTGTGGCTTTACCGTAAAAGCCATTGTACTGCCAGAACTTTCTAGGTAACAGAGAATGATGGCACAAATTCTATCTGCTCAATGTCTCAACTTTTGCAGGCAGGCTGATTTCAAAACTTTTTGACAATCAAAGGTTGCATGGTAAATTGCAATATGTATGTACATTTCTAAAGGGTTAGTGACTAGACATGTACTTTAAGTTATGAGGTTATGGTGTGGTTTCACTTTTGAGGCATTAAGACTTTTAAGTTTTATTTTTCCTACAATTTCAAAGCCATTCAAAATATCCATCTAATACACCCATGGAAATATTACTCTTTTTCCATTTTTTCCTATGAGTTCAAAAGAGTCTGAACTTTTTCTTTCTTAGGTCTCTAGAAATTTAGAGGAAGAATGGCATTCTAGATATGAAACCAAAATGAGTGGGATAGTATTTCTCGTAGACGGTTTTAGTTCTGCTGGAATTTTGATTGCTTATCAGAGGTGTTTGTAACCTTCCGCCTTCTTGCCACTAGGATTCATGTAACCCTCTTATCTACATATGCAGTGGCAAACAACAGATTTTAAATCAGACCAGTTGCCTATTAGGCCCACAATCAATGACAGACTGTCACAGCAGTCACAGCACCTCACCACTGGAGCCCCTCAGAGGAAAAGGCCCTTGTGCTTGGGTCACAATCCGGAGAGTTGCCAGTGAATACTCATGTGCCCAACACACGAATCATATTACCCTCCAACAAGCAGTGTCCAGAGAGAGACTTATCTCATTAATTATACATGGAAATTGAGATCCAGCAACATCTGACGAGGTTCTTTATTTCAAGCCTTGGCTTTCTGATGCTGTCAGCAGCACATCAACAATCTAATTAAAATGGCCATCAAAGCAGATCTGAAATACATTAAATGGTTCCCATTACTGTCATATTTAATTTAGTTCAGTGTTGAAGATGTTCATTACTGTCCTCTGCTAAGTTTTGAACTTCTGGACAAGTTTTACAAATGATATTTACATCTCAAGAAATGTAAACACACTGTTTAGATATCTGATAGATCTTCTGCCTTTTCACTCCCCACTTTGGTGCCAGCTACACCATAGTTACTTCTTCAGAACACCCTGAGAAACTGAGAAGGGTTGGGGGGATTGCAACAAGGAGAAATGGCACCAGCTTTTGTTGCTGTTTGTTCTCACTGTCTTTCACAGCAGTTTTTTTGTCTAATTGTACAGCTGAGTTCAGTCTAGTGATAGGACCTGAGGGAATGGCCTAAGGTTGTGTCAGGGGAGGTTTATGTTGGATATTAGAGAAAAATTCTTCACCCACAGGGTGGTTGGTCACTGGAACAGGCTCCCCATGGAGGTGGTCATGCAGCTGAGAGAGTGCAAGAAACATTTGGACAATGCTCTCAGGCACATGGTGTGATTCTTGAGGATGGTCCTGCGCAGGGCCAGGAGCTGATCTCCATGTGGCTGCTGGCTCCCTTCCAACTCAGGATATTCTGTGATTTTGTGATTTCATTGATGCTATGGGATGTCTGGACCTTCCCACTGGACATCAGTGCACTAGAACTAAGGAAGACTGAGTTGAAATCTTTGGAAGAAATAGCCTGCTAAGGGTCAGATGAGATGTGAAGCTCTTACTTTCCAGCACTGTAGAATTAGTTTGCTGTTCCTTCTTGTGGGATAGTCAGGAATTAAAAAGGAACCTGTCACTAAACCCATTCATACACAGAAGAAGAAGTAAAAAAGGTATTCTGAGAGGGTGTTATTACCTTTTTTTCTCTTTTACAGATGTCTGTGTTCTTATTTTAAACCTTAGTTAACAGATTTATGAAATAGAATGGAGGGAAAAATAAACATAGATACAAAAAAAATTTCTCCAGACTACAATTGTGTAATCAGTGTATACATTGCCTATATATTGCCTTACTCTAAAATAGCACCTTCCAAGGAAAAGCTTTATATTTTTGATCTTAGTGTGACAAGAAGTTACACTCTGTAGTGTAACAAAAGCATGACAAAATTGGAAAAACACCTTTGCTGAATATTTTAAGTCACTATAAAAACTTCAAAATTCAGTAGAATGGAAATATTTGACATATTTGGTGATCCAGGAAAGATGTCAAATTGTACAGCAAAATTACAGCTGAGGAGAAATTGAGACTTTCCCAGAAATATTTTTTGATTATCCATGAAAATTATTTTTTTTCTTTCATGTGTCTAACCCTAGTTGACACCTAAGGAACAATATTAATTAGAATAACAACAGAAATAATGCAATAAGTTAGAGGCATTTCAATTTTGGAGAGGAGTACCAAAATCATTCTTTACTCATAGCACAACATGAGACTTTAACACAAGTACACACCAAAAAGTCAGTTACTAGAAGGAAATAAGATCAAGTGTTTGAAGATTATAAACTCTGTATTACAGGAAGAGTGATTCAGACAGTGCCCCTCTAAAATGAATGGGATGAAATTCCATTTGCCAGCAAGACTCAGATGAATAGTAGCATGTAATATTTTACAGTTTTAGGATATTGGAATGTCAGAACCTGTTACTCCAGAAAAATCACCCAGAGCAAGTCTCATATCATTATGTAAAAGAGGATTGGAAAAAAATAATGACTTTTTAGAACTACATATGTGTCTCTGAAAGGGAGTAAATCTTTAATTTTGAGCAAGACAAAATTTTTTGCCATGAGTGGGATTATATGGCATTAGTAGTTAACTGAGACTGTTTACAAAGAGAAACAGAGATGTGCTTAACTCAAATGAATTACTTTCCCTGTAAAATGCTATCAGAGCAAGTCAGCCTTGTCATAACTGTAGCTTGCCTTTGCAGAACATTGATCTTAAATGTGAAAAACCCTTGGACATTTTGGCTATATCTATACCAGTAATTGAAAAAGGAAGATTCCTAGAGGCTGTAATTCAGTCATCTGTGCCCTAATATTGTTATAATGATACTTGATACACTTTTGGATCACAGCCCAAGCATTGTCAGTTCTTTGCGTTTTGGAGGAGGCAGAAACTACCATTCCTGCAACCCTGAAATTTTCCATGGAAACGTGTCATTTCAACTGAACCATTCACAAGTATTTTGCTAGCAAAGCAAAAAATGGTTGCTTTTTGGTAGAATTGAACTGTATGCTTGGCAGCTCTTGGAAACTTCCTGTCAAAATTCTACAGTCAAATTAAAGGAGAAATCAAAGGTGATTTTTCAACTTTTCATCTGCTTTGACTCTCCTTCTGTGTACAGCACTTTTTTTTTTCTTTTTTGCTTCCTAGTCTGTTTTTTTCTCTGAACTCTTTGACAAATCCTGAAGAATGAAGTTTCCTCTTTGGAGTACAATGAGTTCACACAAGATTAGCTTGAGAAATAATTTTAGACTCCCTGTAAAGATATCCTTCAATTGCCAGCTACAGGGTGATATAGCTGTTCTGGAGAAATATTAAGAACACAGACTGACTAGACTTTCCAAACATAATATATTGGTTTCCAATGGTTTAGTAATAATATTGTTCACTACCTACCAACACCCTATCTAACCACCCTCAAAATAACATAGCTGCTTCACTAAGTAATTTATTCTATACTTTTAATATAATTTTATTTTTTTAAAAAGAGTCTTTAAATCAAGTTTCTCCTGCACTGATAAATCTGACATCTCTCTGCCCTTTGATGACTTTCTCAGACATATTACTGGGGTGAGTGTCGTAAATGTGTTGAAAGATAACAGTAACATTTCCTTTCAGAGATAGGAAACTACACATTGAATTCAAGTTTGCTGAAATGTGTCTAGGTGTACACTGAGTGGGAAAAAAAAATAAATATTCCAAGGGTTATATTGCTAAAATACAATACAGAACTAAGTGTAATAATAAAAATATTCTGACATGGGAGCTGAAGCTCTTGGGCTCTAACAGAAATCAGGGCAATGCGTCTGTCCTTCTGCCACTGATGCCTGTAAGAATTATCTTGCACTGCTTCTTACAAGTTTTCTCTGAAGATTTCCAGATTTTTTATAAACACAGACAAAGCAAGACTCCTAAGGGAATAGCTCTCTCTACTCCAGCCATGGGTATAATCTAAATGTTTTCTTTACATATGCTGTAACAAATCTCACAGAACCTGGTCTCTGGAAAGGGCTCTTGCAGGCAGCAGCTGTCCCAGCCCACACAGGTGGCAGAAGATGCTGGGCTCCCGAGAGTGACAGCAAGTGTGCATGTGGCAGGGCATCGCTCGCTTCTCTGTGCAGCTTCATGGATTGTTAAATTTGGCACTGTAGGATTATGTTTGCTTTCTGTGGTCAAATGTTCTTGTGGCAGGACCCAGGTAGCCTGATACTCAACTGATACAGTGCCTGCATCTCTTGAACATTTTTCTTTCCAGAAAAGAGGAAAGAGAAGTTATTGCAGCCAGCCCTGTTGAATCGCCATTTGAAAAAAAAAGTGTGCATTTAAACCACAATACTTTATTAGACTCATATCTTTTACAGTCCTACCCAATTAACCTCTCATTGCTGAGTCAAGACTTTGAGCATAGCACTATCCAGTTACTACAGCCACTGTCCCATGGCTGTGATGTAATTGAGCATTAAGGACCTAATCACTAGCATCAGCGTGTTGTAGAGCATGTCTTAGAATGACTGCATGGTATGAAAACTAATAATGTACTTCCAGGCATAGCTTATTAATGGCACATGCGTGGAAAAGAGCTTCTGAAGACTGTTTTTCCCTATGAGAACAATTAGTTGAATAAAACATGTATAGATAATTCAACACTGTTGGGACAAACATGTAGTTGTAAAAGCTGTGTTCAGATGTTTGCATACCACTGACACACGTGCTGAAAGCTGGTGTGAGTGCTGCTCACCAAACCCCCTGCTATCTGTTTCCTCTGAGTTGTGAGCACCCAAGGCCATAGGGCTGTTTGTGCCATGGAGCTCCTCGTGACTGGTCACAAAACCCGTGTATCACCAGGTTACACCCAGCACCCACAGAGTTCTCCTTGCTAGTTTCAATAGCCTAAAGCCACTTGCAGTGCAAGTAATTATCTCTAATGAGATACTGTTCTTCTCAAAGTAGTTATGGTATATCATACCAATACATAGAAGTTTTAACAAATGTCTCTCGTAGCTAGTAAATTTTCAACTTGCTGGGTTTATGCACTGCTGGAAACATATATAATTTTACTTCTACTGTTTCCATAAATATTATAATTGCAAATTATTTCCTCCTCTATGATTATGGAAGTATTTTCCTACTGATATGAAATAAAGACAATAAATTATGTTATTCTTCATTGTTCTGTATGGTAAAATACTATTCTTTAATAAAGGAAGAAGTTACAAATTTTTTTAGCATCTCCTTAATTTAAGGTACAATTCATAGAGAGATTTGCTTTTGCTTCTTTTAGCAGCAATAAAAAATACCTGTATACTCTTCTTGTTTTGCAGAAAAGTGTCCAAAAGAAATGGTCCATGGTAGTGAGGAGAAGAGAGCTTGAGCAGGACCGAAGGAAATTTTCTGCAAGCAGGCACCCTGGAATGGTAAGACAGGCCAATAACTAGGAAAGGGCTGAGGTTTGGATTTACTGTAGTTTTGTTGGTTTTCTTTATTCCATTGCTGCATGCTAATAAACACTAAAGAACAAATTTGAAACTTCCCATTTCATTCCTGAAACTCAGCTTAACTGTGTCATGTTTTTAAGTCTCTTTTAGACCACTGTTGATTATGGTCTTTTTCAATCTCGTAAGGTTCCGGTTAAATCTGACTTGAGTTTAAAAAAGCAACATTTTCGGTCCCCTGAGAAACATGTTCTTACAATATACCTTCATATATGTGAAACACACTGATAGGACTGGACTTCCTCTGCAACAAGTAGTAGCCAAGGCTGTCTTACAAAACACAGCTGGAAAGAAGAGAAACAGCCTTGTTCAAACCCCCACTGGCATTTATCAGGATAGTAAAAATTTTTGTGGGAAACAGAACTCTGAAGTTCTTATCCTGTGTTTGCCTGGAGGGTCTCATGGCCAACCTCTGCTCTTCTCCCAGACCATGACAGGTCAAACTGGTTGAAGAAGGGTTAGTTTCGTGGCTAGGCTGGCAACTCAGGGGCCAGGAGCTAGGAGAAATCTGTTGGATAGGGCTTCATGCTAACCTGGGATAACGGTTGTGCCTCTCACATAATGAAGATGATACAGGTTTTGCTCTCTACTCTTCCCCCCATGACTAGAAGAAAATTGGACAACAAAGGCATCAGCTGAACCTTGATAAAATATTTTTAAACTATAGAAAGGTAGTTTAAGATGTAATATTTAGAAGGTCAGTGTCTCTTCTGTGACTTTTCTTTGTCTCACAATGATAAGTATCAGTGACAGAAAAAATAGTTTTTAAGTAGAGTAGAAAGTTGAACTACAAAGAGTGAGAACAAAGACAGATTTGAAAGAGCTTCAAGAGAGCTATCTAGCATTACTAAGGAAAATATTTAAGAGAGATCTTCATTGCAAATAATTAATCTGTCTGAAAACTGAAGGTTTTCATGAGTGAAATACATCAGATTAAGATAACTTTTGAATACATTACATTAAAGTAATATGTATTCTGCTTCCTAAAAGTTTGAGGTGGAAGGAAAAATGTTAAATAAGTAACATGGTGTGAATAATATTTACATTTTGAATACATCTAATTACAGCAAAGTTGGAAATTATGGAGAGTTTGAGAACAGACAATACTCAAGGTGGTCAACATAAAATTAAATTTATGAGTTGGAGTTTTTTGTAACAATGACTTAAGAAGTCAGAGACATTCACAATGGAGATTGTGGTGAGGGGAGCAGAAAGAAGTGCTTCACAGGATGGGAAGAGGAGGTGGAAAAGGAAAGGCAGGCAATAGGAAAGAATGCAAAAGGAAAAACAGGAAAAAGCAAACAGAGCTGAGGAAAAAGGTCTCTAAGTAGCTGAGTAGGTAAAAGTGGATAGGTGTATTTGACTCTTTTGTGTCTGTGTATGGAAATATGCTGACATTGAGACCTTATGTTATTACCAGATGTTTCAGAATGACTGTAATTCTACTCAGAATTCCTCTTTCTGCCAGGCAGCTATTGCCCCAGATAAATGACACAACAGGGAGAGATACAGGGGGAATGCCACAGATAAGTACCTCCTCTGTGATGCAGTGAAATGGGAGCTGCCTACAAGGGCATTGGAAATGTTTTCCTGGAGAATCCTCCATTGGGTGACTACAGCCCCCATATGTGGGTGATAGTGCAGCTGCAGTAATGAAGGTTGCAAAACATCTCCTCAGTTTAGAAAAAGGACTAAAAATATATTTTGCTTATTTAATCTTCTGAGTGTATCTCGAAAATCCTGAGCTAGGTGTTTGAAGCCTTTATTGATTCTACAGCAGAAGTGAACTTTCCACACTGACATGCAGACAGCTGCAAGTAGGTGGATGTTTTGCTGTTTTCATAATTTATAAAATGGTCTAGAGAGTTAGACATTTTGCTCAGCATTTCTGAAGGTTTCAGATGAGTACAAAACTGACTGCTCAGCCTATTACTAAACCATAAAAATGTGCTTATTTTGCTTGTTCAGTATGGACTACATATGCACAGATTTTTTTCCATCCTACTTATCCACAAAGTTGGTAGCCACTTATCCCCATATATTAGCAATGAAGGCTTAAAGGATACAGCTTTGGTAGCATATTCACAGAACCAGGATAACTATTCATATCTGTGAACGTAGACGCCTACAAATGCATTGTAAAATTCGTGCACAAAGAGCTCAAATCAGTGCCTTATGCCATCATAATAACTTAGTGATTTGTAGAACCTCTGTCCCGTAGGACCTGACAATGGAAGAGTGAAGTCTTTATTTCAGTCCATAGAAGCTCAGCTCTGGTACTGAAGAGCTATGACCTGGGTTCTAGGCATGTGGGTACCTACTCCTCAGTAACTCGTTGGACCCTTGGCATTTCTTCTGCCGTGTTAACCACAGCAGAGGATTCAGTGTGACAGCAATTGATGAAACCTGGTCTGTGTCATGTATGGTACCAACAGTCTACAGCCATCTGAAGATAACAACTTTCCATTGCATGTTTTGAGACTAACTTCCAAGAGGATGTAAAACACATTCCCTTCATCAATCCCCTGAGCAACCACTACTGTCATCATTCAATTGTATTAGAGGTGCTGACTGGTATTATAGCAAAATTAGAAGTTTCTTCCACTGTAGAATGTCTTGGTGTATAGTACTATATATACACAGGCTGTATTTGAGGCTCAGAGAGTTTTCACCAGAAGAAAGGGTAGTGGAGTGATGAAATGGGTGGTTGTCTGAAAAAGACTCTCTGACTCTTTTAAATTAAAACACACAAAGAACAGCTCTGCTCAATTTCCATGTACAGCACAATAAAGATAATTTGTAGCCAGGTGAAACAGAATTTGAGGACAGATTTCATGGAGTGGTTAGTCTGAAAAAAAAAAATTTGCTTTAAATATATGGGATTTCAATAACAAGTATAATGCATTTATAAATGGTGGTGGGTTTGTTACTAGTGCTACTGGAGCAGTTTTGTTGCAACCGTATCTGTGTGATTTCAATATCTCATTCAGTTATGGAAAGCAGAGAGATGATTACACACTGAAAAATATCTCAGGCATCCATCTGAATTTCTCTATTTTTCTAATGACCTTAGTATTGTTAATGCCAGGATTTTTTTCATTAGATGCATTTAGTGCACTTATGAAGGTCACATTTTTGGGTTAGCCTTCTTCTAAGTAACCTCTGGGTCTTTCATCTACATTTAAATCATCGGAGTTGCGAGTCCCGGTTTTATTCTTTTTCCCTTTAAATTTGTTCAGTGCAGAACTCCCTTTGCTGCCTCAGCCCTTCAGGACATTTCAAACTTATTGGGTCAATGAGGGATTTTGCTGAAACTGAGTTTTGGGCATTTGAGCATTTGAGCATTTCTGAGGAGCTCTATGCTATTAGACCAAAAGAGCAAGTTAAGCAGCCTCATCCTTGTTCTAAGGACATACTTTCAATTGAATTACTTTAAGCTATCATATCTTCACACAACTTTTGCCATTATATTAAATTGATGGACTTTTCAGGAACTTTCCCCCAAAATTCTTCCTTCAAATTGTTTGATGCTTCCCATGACTCAGATGAGATTTAAAGCTAATTTTAGTAGCAAAGTTTCATCCATATTAAATTTCATGGAGCTAGGCATCTTTCTTTTGAGAACTCGTTCTTTCTAGGTTAGAGATAGAAACATTTGGAGCTGGCATTTTCATAATAACAGTGCAAGTCTTGTTTTGTGTACACAGGATTGAAAGCAGGAGAAAATGGGGGCACAGGCTAAGGAGATGGTTTTGGAGGACTATATTGGGAAGAAACAGACAGGCTGCACTCCTGCCTATACTGCCCTTTGGAAAATTCCCCATGGAGTAATCTCTAGAATCACACATGAAATTTGTCTTGAAGGCTGTTATTTTTCAACAGGTGAGGAAAGAGTTAAAAACTTGGTGGTAAACTGTAGGGACCAATGCTTGAGTTCACTCACTTGTCATCTTTAATTTAGTAGTCAGTCACGATGCACAGGAAATCAAATAATGAAATAGTATAAAAATATTATTGGCATTTATGAGCTTTCTTTTCGATTCCAAAGGCTTTAACTAACCAAGAAACAAGTACAGCTTTTTATACTACATGCTCCAAAGCCTGAATCCTGACTCTACCTCAGAACTTAAGCTACAGACACTCCATGAAAATGCATAAGATTAAGGGCTTGACCTTAATCTTGTACCTATTTTCTTTCTATCTTTTCAGAACGTGCAGAATGGATTGTTGCTGTTTTCTATTTTACAACTCCCAGCCTTAATTGCATCCTTGGCACTAATATTATTACTCCCTGTGTATCAGTCTACTGCAAAACAGAATATAATGCCCAATCTCAATTTGGTTTTTTCCTGATTTTTGGACTTTTATTGGATTCTTGAACTGCTGAAAAGTAACCAAAATCCTAAACTTGGGTAAAAATCTTCTACTAGAATATTGCAACAACTGAAAATTTTTTCAATTTATTTCTGGAAACTGTGAAGAATCTTATGGTATAATAGGCTTTTGTGTATTTAGATTTTTTCAGTATTAACTATATTCCCACCCATAATCCTCAGCCTATCCTTGCCAGAGGATCACTAAAATGAAAACATAGTAAGTGTCTCTATCAGAATGAGCACTTCTCCTTACTTACTCTGTAGACAGGGAACAGTCCAATAATAAAATAGAATTTTTAGACTTTGTATTTCTTGACTGTAACCCATAGACCTAAGCTTAGTTATAGACAATGCATCATAAGGCCTCAGGCTAGAGTCCTGATCTTAAATATATGTTAACCCAAATCCTAAACTAAGAATTTACAGAAGATACTGGCTACTGATCACAAACTACTCCTGTCTAATGGAAAATCAAGCAATGAGGGAAATCATATTCTAAAAGAGAATATAATTTAGTGTCCTGGATATGTACAAGCTTTTTAATAATCATCGGATGTCTTACAGAACACAGAAATAACAGAACACCCAATAATTTGAATTTCCCAACTTTAATCCCAAAGTAGTGTTAACCACAATCATACCCAGAGTAGAAACTGGGTTTTTTTAAGTGTGTATACATAAGACCTTACCAGCACTAGTCCCTTCTTCAATTTCCTTAGACCAGCTTCCTTTGTTCACGTTCTTTGGGTAGGGAAGAGGTCAAATGCTGCCTCAAAGGATTTAGTAGCATCTCATTTTCCTTGGACAAATGCTGTTGCATTGACTTTTTCATGTTAAAGAATGTGTTGAAGAGAAACTTCATTACTGCCTGACAGCAATGATTGTGTATGTCATTCTGAGCAATAGGGATAAAAAACATTTAAAATGAGAGAGAAATCAATATTTTGCAAGGCTAAGGGTTTCCTCCCTCTCTGGCAAGCCCTGGCTCCATTAAGCACTCTTTTCAAACACCCATTTGTGGGTTTCAGTTTAAATGACTTTTACTTTTGCAGTGTAAAGTTGTATTTAACCATTGGTTGCTCCTTGTTGCCTTTCCATCAATATTTTAAAAGCACTTTGAAAACCTTAATTGAGTCCCAGGGTTAAGCAGTTGTGATAATGAATGTTGTCACTTGTAAGAAAGAAACCTGTTATGCCATGAGATCTTATAGCTGCCTCAGATTCTTGTCACTTTCATTTGTATTTACTCCTTAATTATCTTTTTTGAGGTTTCAGTGGAAATGATCACAGGAAGAGAAAATTCTGATTATCTGAAAAACAGTCCTCTGATGGATCTGTAGAAAGTCTTTAAAAAGCAACTAGACAATATTAAGTAGTTTATAGCACGCAAGTAGGATGTACAAAGATTTCTAAGAGTAGCTTCATACAAAAAACTTAGAAACTATCAGTACTGACAGGTCAGATTAACCTTTTTCTCATTTAATGTCATATTTCTGTTATGAATATTACTACAAGAAAATGAAACCAAATCCAGGACTCCAACGTCACCTTTGTTTGCACTGATCATTAAAACTAAGCACACTTATAGAAGGCGTATGAAGTTAGATAAACTTCTAAATTAGGCATCAGTAAAAAAAACCAACAACAATCCATAAACCGACATGAAATATGTACAGTCTCTTAGGTTGCTTTCACCTCAGTGAAGTTATTACATGGATATCACACAGCAAGTTACGAGGAGAAAGAGAAATATTAATTGCATGTTCCACAATGAACAGATAAATCCTAAGTATAGGTATAAATAATATTGTACATTAACCATATATTGACATATCTGTTGTTAGCGCTGTAATCTGCTACTCTTTTGGCAATATATTTTTTGCTTAAAGACATACTGATTAGTACAATCCTGATTTCTCAAAATTTTCACTTTAGCGTGTTAGACAATATTCTTCTGTTCAGATTGAGAAAGGGATGAAATCGTGAGGTTTATATTCTTTTTGATACAAGATTCCAGTTTTAGAAATGAACTTCAAAATTAGGAGCTCTCAGCCATAGAAAGCAATTTGTCTTTTTGTAGAGCTCTTGATGACAGAACTGGTTCTTTCAGTTAGGCAGACATAGAGAAGTCTCATTTCAAATACGATGCCATAAATCTAGGCTATGGGAATATCATGCTGACCACCTGACACTTCATCTACTCTGTTTTTCCAAAGCATTTTCCAAACCTCTCAAAAGTTGCAGATGATGTTTTATCACCATAACTCATGTCTGTTTCTAAACTAAGAGTTAGGTTGAAGTTGGAAGGGCCATCTAGATATTGGCTAATTCAGCTTTCCCTGCTCAAGTAGGGTCACTGAGGACAGGTTGCCCAGGACTGTGTCCAGTCATGTTTTGAGCATCTCCACAGATATCAATGGATATGAATGCCTAAAGATACTTTACATATTGCACCTACTCCAGGAAATGTTACCCTGAGTACTGTGGCAACCATCACCCTGGGTGTCTGGCTTTTGGGATATGTGCTTTATGAATCAGAGGAAATGCAAGCATTCTCACTTTTATATAAAAGCCTCATTTGGTACACTTTCCACCTTATCCTCTTGTCTTCATGCAAGTGTTTTTTTCCTTCAGGGGTACTGCAGTGTCAGGCATGACTCCAGAAAATTTCTCTATGTGGTGTCTTCTCTGAGTGTTGTCTGATCCATGGGACACCTTCAAATCTGAGACAGCTGACTGCCTGCACTCCTAACAGGAAAGGTGTCATGAGGGCCAGCACTGCAGCAACCTTTCTTCCTATTTCTCCTCCCAGCAAGGCTTTCTCTTCCCTTTCTTTGAGGCTACTTCAAGCAGTCACAAGGACCCATGACTGTCCTTTGAAGATGTCCCCACCCTCCTAGTGCAGACTGTGGGAGGGACAGAAGGGGATTAGAGGGTTTTGTGGGCATTCTGAATCCAGACTGAATTCAGGCAGACTGTAAGAGGAAATAAAGGTGCCAGGGGTCCTGGAATGAAGGTCCAGCCTCCTCAGCACATCATATTTGCAGCTCTGTCCATCTGGACTTTCTTACACAGGCAGTTTCATCTACCACCTGCTTCATACCCCAATTTCTTTTCTGAGGTTGATCCCATCTGGATTCAGGTCCTTTTCCTGCACAGTAGGAACAGCACAAATCTCTAACCAGACACTGTTCACATTTTGACACAGGCACCATTCGCTCCCTTAGGAGCAGTAATATTATTTACAGTTAAAATATTTTCTAATTCATTGAATCACCAAGGAACAGTAAACATGGCAAATCATGAGCATCATTACTCTCCCACTTAAACCACATCTCCCTTTACCAGCTCCCATTTACAGATTTGGAAATATTAAAGTTTAAGTTGACCCTGCAGAGATAAGTATATGGTAGTATTGTGGTTATGCAGATGTCAGTGTTATGTTAATGCCCCAGTACAGCAAAAAGCTGATTGACATTTTCATTACTGTACTCATAGTTGTTTATCAACATAGAAAGAGGCAGTCCGGGAGCTGCAAACAACATTCTTACAGCCAGTGTTTCAGAGCACTTGGCCATCTGCTGGCTTGCCTACCTGTGATAATCACTCCTTCTCCCTGCCAAATTTTGTGCTGCACCATGCATGACATTTCAAATGATTTGATGGACTAATTTGCATTTTTCAAATAATTTTGCATGCCAATTAATTTCAGTTTATGGTTAATCTGCCCTTCCAACAATCAGCATTGGGGAAAGACAGATAAGCACACACTTTGCTGTTCTGAGTACTTCAGAGAAGGTGGCTAGGGCTGCTGGGATAAGTTTGTGGGTAGGAGGGTTGGAAAGGTGTGCATGAGGGGTGTCTGAACTTGACGGGTGTTTGATAGTAGCAGAGTATCTAGGAGTGCTATGGATTGTGTGCACAGCTGGCAGGCAGCGGGGCAGTAAAGGAGAATGCTGTAACTGTGGTGGGCTCTTCTGGGTGCTGCTGAGGTGCCTGGGAAAACTGAGGTAGCTGCACAGTCTCTTCAAGCAGTGGGAGATTTTTCCCCCCTGGCCAAACCTTTGTCATACCTGTCCCTTATGTCTGTCCTGCCCACTTTCCAGCTGCTGTCACAGCTGGGTGCCTGAGTCCCATCAAAAGCAGCAAAAGGCAGCTGGGAGATCAGCAGGGGGTGTCCAGATGTAGCAGTTTTTGCCAGGATCTGAGCAAAACTTAAAGGACATAAAGCCTGGAGCATAAATTTCCTGTCCCTAGACTTAACTTCAAACAACAGAAATGGAAGGGGAGAAAGGCAGCAAGACATCCCTCCCCCATTTTTCAATGCCACTTATACTATAAAACTGTAGATACACAAAGCTCTGTATGAAATAGACAACACTGAGCTAAGCTGTTATAAAGACATTTCTTCCTTCATAAAGAGTATTTTCAAATGATGCAATTAAACCTTCTTATTATGAGTTTTTGACAGACTGAAATAGTAAATTACATGTGCAGGAACAACCCCTGCAATCAAAAATGCCCAGCTCTGGACTCTTCGGATGCTCCAAAACATTTCCTTTTCCCACCAGCACCATGTAATCGCAGCCTCTTCTGATGTTGTGGGACAGGTGGCAGGATGTAGGGAGAGCTTCCCAAAAGGTTACAGGGGATTTGCATTATGAAATACAATGATTAAAATGCACAAAGTGTTGCATGTCTCCAGTACCTACAAAGTCTTTGGGGAAGTTGTTGCTGTCTTTATTTTCTGTGATTATAAATGGCCTAGAGTTGCTCTCTACAAAGCTAATTTTCCAGGTTACTTAAATGTCTGGTTTCATCCATTGTGCTAAAATGTCTGGCTAAAAATTAAGGACACATTCTCAAGGTTGGCAGATTCAAAGTATGACGTATTTTGTGTGTTGAATGCACTTCAACATCCTTGTAACATTGCTATACTGATTGATCTTTATCAAGAACAATCAATGCTTTTTTATTTCATCAGTCCTTCTGAAAAGGGAAGCAAGCAATGTTTGTGTGATGAAAAGGGAACTGTTTTATGAAGAAATTGTAACTTATTACCCATCTTCCACGTTTATCAGAGAAAAATGGCATAAACATAATCTACCATAAATTTCTGGGAAAATATTGATCATGTCCTCTTTCACTTTTCTTAGTTTTAAAAAAGAATTTAACTTCAATTATCAACATCCCTAAACTGAGAAAAGTGGATCTGTGAGGATCCTTTGTCCACACTGTTTTTTTGTTGTCAGGTATTATATGAAAATGGTTAGTGGTTCTGACCACTTGCAATATCTAAAAACTTCAGTTCACCAGATGAGTGCCTGACACCTTGAGCAATCAGATCTGTAGCAATTTATAGCAATCTCCCACAGCAAATTAAATCACAATCAAAATTTGTATTAACTTAATTTAGAAAAAAGCTGAAATATTTCCATTTCTTCCTTGGGGGAAAACATGCATGGTACTGCAGGTTAGAGCAAGGATTTAAACAGTATTTTTGTTGGGTTTTAAGCCTTCGGAAGTGAGGCAGGGAGAAACCAGACTGTTCTTACATTGGTCTGATTTTATGAGAGTAGTTTTTCTCTCGTGATATTTTAAAGTCAAATGAGAAGTCTCTTAAGGTATTGGATTAAGGCCAGTAGTCTCTTAGTAATATTTACAAGAAGTTGTCACCAAAATGTGATCTCTATCAGTGTCCTAAAGCCCCTTTATTTATTTGAAGTCCCAATAGCAATTGCAAAAATAAATATTCATATAAAGTATACAAGGACTTGGAGTGACGCCCATGGTATTTTTCTGGATTTCACACTCCCCACATGTTTTTTGAGAAGAAAGAAAATCAGGAGACTCAAATGTGTGATATGTATACTCATTCAGAATATAAATGATGTTTACAAAATGTTCTTTTTACTGGCAGAATAAACAGCCCTATTTAAAGTCAAAGGAAATCTAAATCACTCCAATGACCTTTCGTGAGCTGCAGGAACCTGGGTCTTCTCCATCCTGTCAGATATTATAGCATTTTTCTATAATTATGCATGAAGAATATGTAAATGCAACTACTGTGGGAAAGAAAAGGGAATATATGCTAAGTAAAACTATTGAAAACATTTCTGCTTAATGCTACCAGAAAACTGTTAGGCTTTTGGGATAAGAGTAATAAATTGTGTTTGTGTCTTAAGGACTCATAGTGCTGGACTGACATAGTGGCAGAGCCCTTTAAAACCCCTAATGTATTCAGCCTTACCGCATTTCGACAAGGAAAGAAAGCCACCTCACTCATTTCATACTGAATGGAAGTACAGAGAAACATCATTATTTCCATGGAGTCACATGAGAACATTGTGGCTGAAAAAGATTTGAATAGCAGTCTACCTGCTTTCCCATCTTCCCTCCTTTATCAAGAAAACCACACTTCTTTTTCCAACCAGTAATACCATAATAGAATATAAGCACAGAAAGAGGACTTTACACAGGGAACACACCAATGAAATTGAAGCACTGGATTCTTTAGAAAATCTTCTCAAGGCTTCTTAAAGATTTTTGGGACCTTGTGCAGGTTTTGGAATTGTCTGCTAGCATTAGTAACACCACTGCCCCTTTTGCAACTTATATGATCAAGTTATCTGTACAAAAGCAGTCAGTCATCCCTGTTAAGGACTCATTTTTCCAAACACATCTGGAAGTGTGACAAGAGCAGAGAGGGTACAAAGGAATGAAGGCTCAAAGACAGAAACATGAATGTGAGGACTTGAGAACTGAGCAAAATTGGGAACAAATAGACCAATAATAGGAAGGTTGAAAGACAGGATAGCTAGGGACAGAGCAGCAGAAATTATGAAGCAGCAGAGAGATGGTTCAGTGAGGAGGAAACCCTTGAGACAGCTCAAGGGAACCCTTGAGCCTTCTGCAAGGAGCAGGGAAAGATCCTAAGGGAGTAGGTAAGAAAAGGCCAAAAAATTGGCTAAGTCCAGCTATTAATGAACAGAAGAGCCCTCATTTGGTATGACTGGAGAAGGGGAGGTTGGTATTGAAAACTTCTTTGATGGCTGGATGTTGGTTGGATAAAGGGGTCTTCCAGAGGAAGGCAGGAGTGAATGCAAAAGTCACTGGGAGGGAGGGGCACAAATGTCTCTTGCGCTGAGTACAGTTCTGGAATGAAGTATGTTGATTCTCCCAGTGTGATGCCTGGAATACACACATGCAAATCTGTGATGTTCTTTGCCATTGCCTGTGGGCACAGGTGCTGCAGCTGCCCACAGCCAGCCCTGCAATTCACTGTTGCACACGGACCTGTGCAACACCTACCGCAAATTGCTGCCTGTCTAGTACAAAAATAACCCCAAAGTGTTCTTGCTTTTCAAACTCTGAGATTGCATCTCCATTCTCATATTTTAGCTCCAATGTCTCTAAAACATCTTTTCTTGTCATACTTTGAAGGCACAATGTCGTTCACCTTCTCTAATTTCCCTGCTTCCTCTTTAATTTTTTGCTTACTAGCCCATTTCAGAATCACAGAGCCATTTTAGGTCGGAAAAAGCCTCTGAGATATTTGAGGTGTTCTGTCCAACCTTTGACTCATCACCACCTTGTCAAATAGATCATGGCACGATGGGCCACATGCAGTCATTTTTTTAACACCTCCAGGGATGATGGCTCTACCACTTCCCTCAGCAGTCCATTCCAATGTTTAACAACCTTTTAATGAAGAAATTCCTCATAATGTCCAACCTGAACCTCCCCTGGTACAGCTGAGGCTGTGTGCTGTTGTCCTGTCCCTGGTTGCCTGGGAGAAGAGATTGACCCTCACCTGGTTACGACCTCCTTTCAGGCAACTCTAGAGAGCAGTAAAGTCCCACCTGAGCCTCCTTTTCTCCAAGCTAAACAACCTCAGCTCCCTCAGCCGCTCCTCACAGGACATGTGCTCCAGACCCTTCCCCAGCTCTGTTGCCCTTCTCTGCACTTGCTCCAGCACCTCAGTGTCTTTCTTGTAGTGAGGGGCCCAGAACTGGACACAGGCCTCAAAGTGTGGCCTCACCAGCAACAAGTGCAGGGAGAAAATCTCTTCCCTGGTCCTGCTGGCCACACTATTCTTGATACAAGCCGGGATATCATTGGCCTTCTTTCCCTTGCTTTTAAAAAAATCTCTTAATATGCCATTCTTATTCCCTTTTTTTTTCCTCCTATACTATAAGATACCTTCCCAATCACTTGGAGACTTCTTAGCTTTCTTAAGTTCATCCTAAGCCACTGCACACATCATTTATTCTGCTCTTCTCATATAATTCAAACTCTATATTAAAACCGTCTGTAGAATAGCTTTGTAGAATGGCAAATATCATTGGTGCTGCTGTGTTTGCATTTATTTGCATTTAATATATAAAGGATGTCAGAAATAAAGTTACTCCTTAATATTTGTGTACCTATGTCTTCTATAATAACATAGCACCATTGCTGCCCTTCCTTCCAATTCACTTGTGTTAGGATTAAGTTTAATTTAAGCCTGACAGAATCATCCTGCTGAGGTTCATATCCATATTTTGGAGACAGAATATGACTTTCATTGCTTTTAAAGTATCATACTTCTAGTAAGCTTCAGAGCTGTATGGACTTTTCAGTTCTTGTGCCAACATTATTAGCATACATTCAACATGCACCTAATAGAACATTTCTAGTGCAACTGTCTTACTGTGACCAGCTGTGGGCATGGCACTGCACTTCTGGAAACTGGATGTGTATATTTTCTACCCTTATTCATCATCATCCACACTGAGATTTTATCTCTCTTCTGATTTTTTTTTAGTGTCTTCCACAATATTTTGTTCAGGAATATGACTTGAATTTTCAGCTCTTTTTATGAAAAAAACCCTGATGCATCTCTTTCCTAGAAATAGCAGTACACATTGTTCTGAACTTCATACTTAATTCTTTGATGCAAATAAGTGAATGTTGTAGCCTCAATTCTACAAAAATTTAGTGTCTTGAACAAAATAGATGCAAACAAACAGATCTAACCAGAAATTTCATATTTCTAACCCTGTTTCTTTAACAACATATAGGGATGTATCCACAAGAGCTATGGAGTTGTTTGCCTGTATGTGTGGAGAAGTGAGCTCCTTTTCAGGGAGGTACCTGATATTCTAAAGTTCTCCCTCTTTGTTTGCTATGGGGTAAAAATAGAGAGATTAACTTTTTTTATGACTATAATCATAAGATTAATGTTTTATATGGCTATAGCCAGTATCTGAGGGTTATGATTTTTATCCATTGATAGAATCCTATCTTCTCACCCTTTAATGAGGCAATACATTGTTTTGAAGCAGGTTCCTACCTCAAGATGTTTCCCATTCTCTCCATGAACAGCAGTAAACTGGAGTCTGAGTGCAGTGATGATCAGCAGTGATTGTGAAACCGCCTAGGAGCCTTTAGAAATCTGGATCTAAGGAACAAACTCCTCTGTTCTGTGCTTCCCCTGCAGTTGGTGATTATGATAAGAAAAAGTTGTTTGATCTTTGATTCCAACACAAGCTGCACCTAGGCATAAAGATTTTTGGAGAAACTGTATTACAGCCCATCGCCCTGCTGTTTCCCTACTGATTGATGAATACTTTTTGAAACCCACCACTTTCCCAATTGTTCATGTTTTCAACAAGTCCTATGCAATTATTGCAGAAGTTTAGTATTTTAACTAGTGAGACATGCGTGGCTAAATGAAAAAAATCCCAGACAACAAACAAACACCAACTACAACACTGAAAAATTGAGTCCTGTGTGCAGTTTTGGGTACCACAACATAAAAAAGACATTAAGCTATTGAGAAGCATCCAAAGGAGGGTCACAAGGATGGCAAATAACCTTGAGGGGAAGCTGTATGAGGAGCAGCTGAGGTCACTTGGTCTGTTCAGCCTGGAGAAGAGGAGATTAACGGGAGACCTCATCGCAGTCTGCAACTTCTTCATGAGGAGGAGGGGCAGACACTGATCTCTTCTCTGTGGTGACCAGTGACAGGACCTGAGGGAATGGCCTGAAGTTTTGTCAGGGAAATTTAGGTGGGATATTAGAATAAAGGTTCTTCACCCAAATGGTGATTGGGCACTGGAACAGGCTCCCCAGGGAAATGGTCACAGCACCAAGCCTGACAGAGTTCAAGAAGTGTTTGGACAGTGCTCTCAGGCACAAGGTGAGACTCTTGGGGTGTTCTGCACAGGGCCAGGAGTTGGACTCGATGATCCCGCTGAGTTCCTTCCAACTCAGGATATTTTATGATTCTATGAATCTATTATTAATATCTCTCTTGTCCTTGTCAGTCCCTTTAATCATCTTGTATTGCTGTAGTTACCTTTTGTGCACATAGTTAAGTCTCTGTGTGCCATTAAGTGATAAACTGGGATCTGGCCTTGAAATCCTGTTCCATGCAGGCCTGTGCTATGTTCACATCAGTCCCTCTGAAAACAGGAGATCTCTGTGTGCTTGTAACAATTTACCTGTGCATGATGAATTGCAGAACTTGCAATAGCCCTGATCTTTCCAAATCTTAATCTCTATTCTGAGGAGTAAAAATAATAAAGGTATATCTTGCCTTGTTAACTGACACAGGTACATTTCAGGTAAGATTATGTTTTGGAGAGTGTGCATGACCATGTATTCAATCACTGCTTGAAATATCTTCAAGCATCTGGGTGCTAGAATCATGGAAGTCAATAATAATTAAATGATTCAGTAAGACAAAATAGCAAGTTCAGAATGGTAGGAAATGTTTTCATGTGACAAAAAAAATTGTGATTTTTTTTTGGCTTACTACACTGCAAAACAGTTCCGCATTTGCTGCTTTCTGATTGGCTTGCAATTGTTTCCTGTGTGCAAATTGAAATAATTGTTTAAGTCCTACTTACAAAAAGCACACTGGAACATGCCTTACAAGGGTCTTTGCCTACCCTTTATCATGTGCAAGTATTTAGAAACCTGACCATAGTTTTGGAGCATCTGGTAACCTCTGCTCAAATCTCCTAAGTTTATTTCTTTTTTCTGCCCTTTTAGAACAAACAGAGAATTACAGAATTGGGTCCTAAAATAATTAAGGTTGGAAAAGACCTATAAGGTCATCGAGACCAACCACTAACCCTACACCACCATGTTCAGGACTAAACCATATCCCAGGGTGACACATCTACATGCCTTTTGAACACTTCCAGGGTGATATGCCCATCAACAAATACCAGGTTAAATAACCATATCATTTAAATTTGATTTATTTTCCATAATCTTGTCATCTCCATGGAGCTAGTAACAGCTGACAGGATGATTACTAGGTTATGCCCAGTTTTGATTAGCACCAAGTATATTTTAATAGACAAGTCAGAAGCAATCTGAAAATGTTTGTTGATAAAGATAATTGTGAATATAAATTCAAGCATGACTAGAGAGAACATATGATTAGTAAAAGTATGCTTCATATACTCAATTATAAATTATTTAATTCCATACACTTTTGTAAGACTAATCACAAACAAACATTGCCCAGACTGAAGCTGGTCAAATGATCTGTGACTCCAGAGCATTTACATTACTGTTCACTCTTTAGACCAGGAAATGTCATTGAAAATGCCGAGTGGGAAGTTTAAAGCTTAAAAGGTTTGATATACCGGTAGTATTAATTTCCAGTGTTTTCCCACTATTGTCAAGTCTTTTCAAGTGTTCAGTGACACCATCCCTCCTTCATCCTTTTTAGTCTTCCAGTGCATTTTCAGTTTTTGTAGGTGAGAGTGGTTAAGACCCTTCTTTTTCTATGATGTTGGTTTTGGCTCACAGAGCTTGGCAGCACTTGCAGTGCACTGCTTCTAAGGGCATTCTTAGTCCTGAGAGTATTATCTAGGTTGGGATGCTACAGGGCAGGATGATTATTCCCCTGAATTTTGCAAAATCCAGGATCCTTCTTCTGCAATTTTTCACATCTGTTATCTATCAATAGACATCTCTTAACGGCTTCTTTCCTAAGGCATGAACGGACATCAGTAAGTTCCACTTTTAAGATTACTTCCAGGTCAATGCCTTACTCTCACAGATGCAGATAGCATTCTTTTCACAAATGTACTAATTGTGTTACAGAGTGACAGGACAGAAATGGCAAACAGCAAATACATTGCAAAGCCAGTCACAAAATGCTGAGCTAATTTGTTTGAAAACGTGAAAGAAAACTGAGTCCTGATTGGAACTTCCCACCAGTTTGAACAAGGGGTTAAATTAGATGACCAGTTTATTTTCATTATTTTTTATTCTATGTTCCTCTATTTTGGCAACTGGATAACTTCAGTTCCCAAAAGCACTGTGTGCCCAGAAGCCCTCCTTTCCTTTGGCTGTACAACAATCTCTGGACACCTCAGAGGCATACTCATACATATACCAGAACAAGTAATTAGGGCTTCCAGTAAACACTCTAGATTAGGTTTAGAGAACTGGTTTATGTCACTTTTGGGGACTCCTTTAGACACTCCCTCTGAACTTTTGGACTGATTTTTTCTATTATTTCATAGCTTAAGCAATTTATGCCTTTTTACTTGTTTCCATCTTTTGAATCACACATTCCTTTTCAAAGCTGCCTGGTTATCTTATACCCTTTAATTTGTATACAACATAAAAAAGGTAATTGGGCAGATTTCCCCTCCCTGAATTAAAAAACTCACAAAACCAATCAGCTTTTGGAGCAATGCATCAATCATTGCTACCAAGCTCAGAACACAAGGAAAGATATATATATATAAATTTTGTGACTTGTTAGTGTTCTTTTTCTGGTTTGGTTTTTATTTATTTTAATTTACTCAGAATTGCTAAATGTCAGTTTGAAGGAATAAAATATACATGGCTGCCAAAAAATAAGGAAAAAGATGTATAGTTAGGATGCATTTTCTCTCACTGTGTTATAGGTTGGCTAATCCTCCCTTCAATAATTTGGTTTAGTAAATAATACTACTTCCAGCTCATCCTTCAGACCTGCTGCTATATGTGGACTCTGGCTTGATGCTTCTCTCACTTACACCACTGCAAAGCAGCACAGATACCTGCAAAGTCAATGAAAATTTGAAAGTCTCAAAGTGAGAGTGAAAGGAAAATCATTCCCTTATTCTTAGCCGTTTATTAGTTTAAACACCCTGGAGAAAAGCCAGGAGACATTTCACACTCTAACAAGCCTGTCATTAATACAGATCCTGAGGCTGTTGATACCTCAGTATTTTCAGCTGTTTATAGCACCAGCATCATTTCATTTGAGAAGAAAGAATATTCTAGTCTCAGTAAATATATTGGTTTATTGTGATCTCTGTTTTCATATATTTATAGGAACTGCATAATGGAAAACTTTCCTAGAAGTAAAATAGAAAACTAAGAAATGAGCCTTTTAAAATCACCAATCAAAATGAAAAACAGCTTCAGCGAAGGAGGATGAGAGCAAGTATTTATTATACCACATTTTTGTCTGACTTATGAAGTGACACTGCAGATCTATAATTTTTTTTCAATGTCTTTTCCAGTCACAGCTCAGGTTTGCTGGGGACATAGATCTTCCTTTCCCTCTCACAAAATACAACAGATAGTGGACTTACATGTTCATCTTTGTATTTACAACTGGACAGGAATTTTTTTAGGGTTACTCTACTGGTGGCTGACCATTTTCAGCAGTTAGTAGGCAGAACTCTGGTGGGATGGGGAGGGTGGGCAAAAAGGCAGACTGTCCCAAGCAGACCTTGGCACTGGGCGGCAAAGGAGACCGTATCCTTTCCAGGGAGCCTCTGGGACAAATCAAGAGTGTGTGCCCTGAGCCACAGAGGGGCAACTGGCTGCAGGCCAGAGGAGAGGCATCAGGGACACAAACAGCATAAAAGAAGCCTAGGTGACATAAATTAATGTGTTTTAGTGAGGATTTCATTACCAGGGAGCTTTGCTCCGAGTAGAAGCCTCAAAACAAACAGAAGGTCATTTTAACCAGTGAAATGGTTAAACAATTAAGTGAAACTACTAATCAAAACATCTTTGAATGTTAGTGGAGTAGCTACCTAGAGGTTTTGAAAAATAGGGACATTGGGCATTTTGAAAAATGTTCACATTGTGATCATTTGCATCTGACTTAAATTTTGTCCATAGATAAATAGCCACAGGGTTTCCACTGTGGCTGATGTCAGTAAAGATCAATAGAGATATCTGGAGATGTCAATTGAGGCATCCACATACAAGCAATTGCAGCACCTTCCAGTACCTAAAGCAGGGTGACAAGAGGGCTGGAGAGGAACTTTTTACAAGGGCATGCAGCGATAGGATAAAAGGGTAATAGCTACAAACTGAGAGTAGATGAGATATTAGGAAGAAATCCTTCACTATGAGAGTGGTGAGGCACTTCAACAGGTTGTCCAGAGAAGCTGTGGATGCCCAATACCTGGAATTTTTCAAACTCAGGTTGGATGAGTTTTTGAGCAACCTGGTCTAGAGGAAGGTGTCCCTGCCCATGGCAGTGGGGTTGGAACTAGATGACCTCTAAGGTCTCTTCTTACCTAAACCATTCTGTGATTCTATGAATGCTTAGTCAGTGCAGCTGTCAATAAGACAATGTGGCTCTCATTTTGTCCTTTCTATCATTTTATGCTGCTGACTTTTAATATTTACTCTTTACTCATGCTCTCTCTTTTGGCATGGGTCTGCTATGCACGGTTAGGGCCCCATTCATATTTTGGGTGACACAGTAATGGGGGAAGTCAGTAACAGTTTTATGTATAACATAACATCAAATTTTAAAGCCTTTCACATTTGCTACTACTGTAGTTATTCACAGCCCAGTTTCAGCAGAATATTTATTGAAATCCATTAAGTCAAACACGATTTAAGTAAGTTTCTCAGGTCTCTCCATGGCTTTGATTGCTTTTGTCACTGTAATACTCTTCAAAATGTGAACAATAATGGTAAAAGAAAAAATCCTGTAAAGAGATGTTTAGTGGAAAGGGAAATTGCAGGTAAAAGGTACTGCCTACATCAGTGATTCTACTTATTAGTGACCACAGGAAATGCAAAAAGTACAAATACAGCATACATAACTAAGCTGAAACATGACATGAGATCTGGCTCACTTCAGATACAGCATTTCAAAATCCTGGTTCTGGGCCTACCATGTGACTACCTTCACATATTCAGGGAGTGTTAAACAAGATTCATATCTCTAAAAGCAAAAAGTGACAGTCTACATCACTGGATGCAGAGATAATATTAGGTACTGATATAAGGCGCTTTGAGTGAATCAGAGGTTCTTCACAGAATTCTTTGTGTTCATCTCCTTCTCTGCTGGTGTAGGACTGAAGACAATTTTCTCTGGACCATTTAATTCTCCTGTCAGTATATGCTTGCAGGTCTGCTAATTCATAAACCAGTAAGTCTGATTTATGGTGCATGACATCACTAGTGCAAGATGGAAGAATAAAATGAAGAGGTATTTTAGATCATACTAGTATTAAAATTCATATGGCAGAGTTAACACTGTTCCTACACAATTTTTGTCTCTCTTGCATTGTTAAGTTTAGCTGACGTTTACACAGTGCAAAACGTCACCTGAAAAATGGATCAGAAATTGAATTTTCATTATAAAATATTTTATTTCTTTTCCATAAGCTTCATATAAAATTAACAACTATGACAAAATAACACAGCCTATTGTTTTCTAGGTACTTCGTATGTACTACTAATGAGATCACTCTTATTGCTGAAATTTCAGTCAGTGAATATTGGATTGTTCATACAATCAAAATCCCAAATGTTCTTAGTAAACAACCAGTCTGACATCCCACTCTGTACAGACCACAGAATTTCAAGCAGAAATTTCTGTCTCAAGCATGCAGTTTCTCATCAAGTTTCAATGCATTATCTGGAAAAGATCTGAAAAATATTTTAGCCACCTCCTTCTAGTGCCATACTAAAAAGTGTCTAGTGCTCAAAAATGCTTAATAAATAATATTATTGAAGAAGTTTTACTTTTTTTTTAAACTGTGAGTTTTAGAAGAAAAAGACTGGGTCTGACCTAACCTGTGAATAAACAGCACCCAGCTGTCAGTACCAGAAAGACAACATTTCTAAAGTGAATTAGGCACTAAATACTAGTTATTCACAATTTACTGTGGGAATATGGAAATTCCTTGACCAGAGTGCAGAAACAGTGAGAACTAGTCTTGCTTGTGGCACCTTAAAGATCAATGAGACACATGCCCTAAAAGTCAGAATTGATTCTTGAAAAAAGAGAATTTTTAAATACCTCTAGTGAATAATGGATTTTTGATACAGAGGGGTGAAGCATCAGATTCACGTCAAGATCTGAGGTTGATCTGCTTGCATCTCAGTAATAAACCTCATGAGAATCCTTCTCAAAGGCCACTGTGACAGTAAAAAGAACTTAAAATATGGTTTAAAATAAACACAATAATAATTATATTAATACAAATAATAAAAAATTGAATTGTTAATCTGAAGTGCTGCCCAACAACTTCTCAGTTTTCTATCTAATCAGAAGGAGAATACTTTTTTCAGAGAGAGTTTGACGAGGAACTTCATTTAACAGTGAACTTATTTAGCAATGAAGGAGGAATCTTATTGAGAGGAATCTTATTTCAGAAAATATCTCTTATCATATCACTTTTCAATTCCTCTACCTTCAGTTTTGATGACTTTGATTTCTTTCAATGAATGAAAAAAACCGCTGGAGAATCTGCAGTCCTGTATCCAAGCTCTAGATGTGGGAAGCAGAAGATGTGTTTTTCTTAGTTCTTTCTCCTACTGGTATCACACATGGTATTATTGACAGTCAAAGCATACTTGACTATTCTGAATATTTTGTGTTTATGTTTATTCCCAGCTCCTTGTCATAGAAAGGCAAATGTAAAAATTATTACTTATTGTTTCCAAGCTAGTTCCAGCTGAACATGAAGAACCTGGTCATATCTTCAAGCTGTCCTCCCAGGTTGCTGATGAAACTGTTTTGTTCACCAGTAATAATATATGACTGACACACTCCAGTACTACTTTTGAGGTACTACCTCAAACTTCTTCATTCCTCCTTCCTATGTTTGTATTTCACATTCTGATCAGCAGACAAACAAAAATCCCATAAACTGAAATCCCAATTCCTTTTAAATAATTTTATCCATATGGAGAGTTGTTGAAGTCAGAGAGAGATATGGAAGAAATGACAGTTTAATCATTTTTAATTAAAATTCTTCCATTTCCACTAGTTTCTCATCATTGCAGGAAAATCAGAATGGAAAATGTCAGTGTTTTCCTACCCTTTGGCAGCAGTATAGGAATATGTCCCGAGGCTTATTAGGAGTATGAAAAACACCTTATAGTTTTATTTCCATTTTTCTAGAAATGAACCAGAAAAAATGCTTAAGAATGTCACTTTATTCCATATGTGCTTCTCTCTTTTATGCTAATTTAGTTCTTTATTCCAGATTGCAGATGATCTTGAATCTATGTAATCCCGGTACACCTAGTTTGTTGCTCTTGAGGCGTGTGTTTCGTAGTTATATAAGCCTGATATAAGCCAAGATGTTATAGATCTTACCTGGGGAGCAGCAGCAGAAGTTGCACATTGTCTTGGAGAATAATGGAATATAATAAACAAAACTTGCTGAAAAATTCTAATGACTAAATACCGAGAATAACAAACTGGGATCTCACCCCACTTTATGGTTAAACAGGTTCCAGATCATTTCTGATAACTACCATATATTTTGTTCAGATATCACAGTTTAACACAATTTAAAACCACAGCATTTTCACCTGGCACCAGATGTTCATTGTTTCTGAAAAATCTCATTCATTCTGCTCACGTAAAAGCCTATCTCATAAACTATGTATGTCCTTTCAATGTTAACTTGATGTGTACAGTCTCAAGTGAAGGCTTCATGTCAGTTCTGAGTGTTCCTGTGTGCTGTACAGGTTGTTTTCCCAAGAAGAATGGTCACTTGAGAAGGGAATTAGTGACTCTAAGACTTTCACAGTGAAATCACATTACTGAACTGAACAGCAGGAGAAAATACAGCTAAGCCAAATGCTTCAGCAACAGGAACTCAAATTACACTCTCCAGAGGTGGTTTTAGAGGTGAGCAATACCATAAGTTACAAATAAAATTCAGAGTTTACACAGAACAACTGCCTACTTTAAAAAAAAAAAATCTTCCCATTGCTATCATAAAAACCAAAGCTAGCTTGGGGAACAAGAACTTTGGGGGACGAGATCTCCAGACACAAAAATGCAGCAATCCTTCATTACATCAGCTGAGGACTTGATTCCTGAGTTCTCAAGGTGTCTTAGATATTGGGGAATCACTTAATTCCACCAGAATGGCTCAACCTTTCTGTGGGCAGAATGTCACATCTGAGATGCACAGCTGGCACATTCACAAAACTGAATTATGCCACAGTCGTGTTGTTGGCGACTCGTGTGCCTCAAGAAATCATTTTGCCAAGTGCTGGGTTTTCCCTGACAACTGGTTTTACAGACGTGTCAGTTAATTGAGCCTTAAGTGCTGCATTTCCACTGTGTCCTCACAGACAGAAAGTATCCTAGTACATCACACTTTCCTCAAATGTGTGGTCAGGAGAACACATTATCCAAGTATTACCACATAGTCATATAGTAGACACCAGACATGATCCGTTTGTAAGAGAGGAAGGAGTTTTGCATATAAAGAAGTTTTTTAAAAAGCACTTTCTTTCCTCTCTGGTTAGTCAAGCAGCACTCTGAACCTTCCGTTTAGAGGGAGAAGCAGGGTTGCCACCTCTCCAAGACTTACAGCGATTGTTACGCTCTCTGTTTCTTGCGTAGATGACAGGTGTAGGAGGAATTCTTCTTATCAGGTAGCAATTTATTTCTAATTATAAAACATCTTTTTGGATAATTCAATTACCTTTCAGTTTGCCTACATTTGCAAACTAATATCCTTCAGATTTCCAGCACTGTTTATTACAGAGGAGATAATTCATAAAAACTGTTCATTTAATGGGGCTTTGAAGGAAGGAATAATTACAAGAGTGACAAGTTCTGCAGAAATAGATAAATCCTAATACAAATTCTAACTCTGCATTTACAGAGTCTTCCCCAAATTCTAAGGCAGATCTTCATCGCATGATTACCCATTTTCATAGAATCATAGAGTTGAAAACCCATCAGTATCACTGAGTCCAACTCCTGTCCCTGTGCAAGACACCTCCCAAGAATCACACCATGTGCCATTTTTTTCAAAAAATGTCTCCTAAGTCCTGACCTTGTCTATAATGATACCAGTGAAATTTAAACTAAGCTAAAATCTGAGCATAATAATTCAATGTTCTGTAGTCTGTTAATATCCTACTATTCCAAGGCTTGTATTTGCCCATTCCATTATTTACACAATTCCTGCAATTTTAGCACCAGACAGGTTTCAAACACCCTTTCTCTACCTGCAGTTTATTCCATTTAAGTTCCTTTATTTCACACTTTCCAGCTCACCTCACCTAAATGAAACTGGATGCCCATCAATAACAGTGATCCCAAAGGATTTAATAAGATTACAGAAAAGAAATATGAATTTAGGAACCACATCAGAAGGAGGACCAGTATGGACGCATCTGACAGCACTCTGAGGAACAGGATCTTCTGGGTGGCTGGCTAGTGTAGGGCACATATGAAGAGTTTTAAAGTGGACTTAGCTGTAGCATCACCCAGACATACATTCTGTTTTGTACAGCAAAAGAGATTAATTTTCTTGTTATCTATTCTCCTAATTATTTCAGTTCATTGAGCAAACTCCATTTAAGGATCTCCTAGAGATTAATAAGAGTATGTTCAGTGAAATACTAGCTCTGGCCTGGGGCTACCATAGCTACATTTGCATCAAGTTCCACCAGGGCATGTTATTTTGTTAACAGTTCCATTTATTCTGGGTATAGAACAACTCTATTTTTACTCCTGCTTTTAGCTCCATGACTAACTTGGCTGTCTGTCAGCATTACTGGACTGCGAAGTGCAAACAGACTCTGAGTTCTTCTACAATTCTGCTGCCTTATTAATAAGATGTGCAAACAGAGAACCCCATCTTTTCCTTCCCTCAAAACTACTCCTTTGCCCAGCAGAAATATGACTCCGGGTTTCTCTCAAGTTGTCTTCACCTTCCCCATTTCCCTTCATCTGCTGAACTCCCTGTGGCTTGGGCTGTGCTCGCTTTGCACACAAAGCAGAGCATCATGTCTCGAAAAACATCACGGATCATTCCCAGGAACAGAATAAGGAAGCCATAATGAGGCAGTATGGGATGAACACAACAGGTGGAGATGCTTTAGGAGGGCAGACATCAGACAAAGAATAATTAAACTGCTCCAAATCACCTACAGTTGTAGACAATTTCTATGCACTGAACATACTGGGCCCCTTGGGAAACTGGTGTAGTTAGACTAAAGTTTAGTATTTGTCAATACCCCCTCAGTAAAGAAACGCATCTCCTTTTGCCTTGGCTACTTTTATTTTACATTAATACCATTCTTTACAGAATTCTGTTCTAATTCTTGCACAGTCAACCCTGAAACAAGACTAGTATTGACAGACCTCAAATCTCCTCGGCACATCATTCAGAACCCTTGGACTTCGTTTTGTAACCAGATGGGGTGGAAGCCACCTCTAACTAAATAAATGATTAGCTGTTGGCAATTGTCCCTATAATTTGAAATCTCTTGGTACGTTGCAGTCTGTCGTGCTTTTGTTTGTTTTGCTAAGTCTTTCAACCTAGCTGCTACAGTTCTCAGACTATGAGGCTGAGACAATTTCTTTTGATCTGTTGTGCAAATGTTAATCTTGAAATAAAAAAAATTATTAAAAAAAAAGGAGTTTTCTTTTTTTTTCTGGAGCATGGAGAAAACATCTGATGAATGTTTTAACTTATGTCTTCACATGTCAGTAAAGCCAGCAGCAGGAAATTTCTCCCCACATGACTGCAAGCATGCAAGGCCACAGCTATGTAAACTCCAAGTCTTATTTAGGTAACTGGCAAAAAGGAGTAACTACAGAATTCCCTAGCAAAATGTCTTCACTAGAAAGTCCAGAAGAACCCAGTTTAAATTCCATTTACTTTATTTCAGAGGTCATCTTCTGAGCTGTTGGTCCTTTACAGTCCTGTTCACTTCAGAGGAAAAATGAAGGCAAGTATGAAAATGTAATAGCACTGCAGATGTCAGGGTGGTGGCCAGACAAGCTCTAGCAATTGTTACTAGGGCTGAGCTGATCTTCAGTCAAATCACATTGCCAGGCAGTATGTGCATCTCTCAGTCTCCCTGCTACTCTGACTGCAGCTTAAATGCATGACCTCACACCACCTTTTCCATGAGCTAAGATAACACTTTTCATTTTGCAGCAGGCTCAATATAAAGGTGTGTGCAGGTCTGTGACTGCAGAGGTAGCTTGCTGCAGCCACTCAGGCACTCCATGGGCACTTGTCTGTATCAAATGGTTTACCTACACAGTAAATTTTTTTTGGAGCAGAGATTTCTTACTGAATTTCTGCATTAACACCTTTATAAATTTTGTCTCTATATTTAATCTAATTTTAAATTAAATTAGGTTAAAATAATACAGATTACATAATATGAATTATACTAGATCAAATTAATTTTTAAAATGGTACTTCTAGCTTAAAAACATTGATTTAAAAACCATTCTTCTTCAAATGATGCTCAGAGAATGACTGCTATCACTGTTCACCTTCTATTGCTGTTCCCTAAAATAAGGGCACATGTTGTCATACATTAGTGAGAAAACTCATGCTTTAAAAAAAAACCAACCAATTTTTCTCATTAACATAATTCATGTTAGTGAGAGAAATGTATTCTCCTTATATCAACCTCCTTCAATAATTTTTCTATATAGAAAAAATTGAACACAGAATTTGCACTTGTTGAGCCAATAGGGCTCATAACGTAATAAGGATTTTGCTTGGGACTTTATACTAAAAATTAAAGGTATGATGTTCCTATGGAACTCTTTCTACAAGGAAACATGAAGCTGCTGTACCTCCCACATATAGTGTACATAGGAATTTATGTCCTTTTTTAAGTGATATAAGAATTTTTGAGGTTTAATCAGCACAGCAATGTGTATAGGGATATTTATGTCCACTGTCTGCCCTGCAGGTTTGAATTACAGGCTAGTGGCTTTTTCTGTGATGGAGTACTTACAGATGTTCCTTGTAGTACTAGTGGTTGAAACTAGATTTCCTGCAGGAACCATGATAAACAGCAACAAAAAACCAAACAAAAGAGCCCGTGAAATGTGTGACAGAAGGAGGATCAATTTAACATTTAGGAAAGAGGGAGATTTGAGTTGTGCCATATTCTGGCACATTTTCCTAAAGGAAATATTAGGCACAGGAAAATGATTTAATGGTTTCTAAAAAGAAAAGGTTGCTCAAATAGGCAAGGAAGGAGTAGAAAACGTGCAGAGACTGAGACTGTTATTTCTTCATGCCATTCCTCATAATCTGTCATATGCCTTCAGTGAAATTTAGTACAATCCTTTTCTGGGAGATGCTGGTGAGTTGTAACAATAAAGTCCTTGGAACTTTGGCATTATAATTTGCTGCTGTGACAGTAACAAGGATATTATAAAATAAGCTCACACAAGGTCTCCATGCCTCTAGACAAGAGGCAGCGAAAGAAAAGGGACAAGAAATTATATATGAAACTTAGGAAAAAAGACGATTTTTCTTTCAAACCATCAGCAAAATAAGGTTTGATGCTGTTCCAGCTAAAATCTGTGGGAGTTTTCTCATTGATATCAACAGGAGCAGAATCAAGCACTGTTTATCAAGGAGATTAGTATGCAAAAACAAGAGATGTGAGCAGAAAAAACCCACTACAATCCCTTATGAAAAATCCTTTCCTGGCTCTTGAATGCATTTATTGTTGTTGACACTTTCCAACATGAAAAAGAGCTAACCATCAGAAAGATGATATTGTTTGGTAATCTCTAAAGGATATAATTCTGCTTTCAGTAAGACAGATTTGACTGTTTTCCTCACTTGAGGAAGTCAGATGGTCCCAGAAAGGCTTTGCTTACAATTATGCTCTTGGCTAAGACAAAGGTAAAACAGCCAAGTGCCAAGTCAGATTAACTGTTCCAAAGGGCTCAAGACCAGATCCTCGGGCTCTCACTCACAGAGGCAAGTTTGGGGAAGGACTTTTCTCGTGCTTAAGATTGAAGGATTAGGCTGTAAAAAAAGGAAACTAATCCCAAGGGTCAGCAATTATTTCCCAGCGTTTTTAAGTTAATAATTAAAATGGAAATTGAATCCATCTCACTGAATGGCACAGCCAACTTCAAGGCAGTCAGAGTCAGGGGATGTTAGAGCACTTAGGATATTTATCCTTTACAGCAAGGGATTATTAACCTGGAAAGAGAGGAGCTTTTTTATAAAACTGTTCATGAAAAATGGCCTGTATCATCACACTCATGCTTCAGGAAGGGAAAGGAAGGCACAGGGATAGAAACAACATTTTCAACGTTAAACCAGTCAGGGGACTGACTCTGTTACACTACCATGGATACCAGAGCACGCCTCTGAACTTCCAGCCCATCATGTAAGCGCAGGAATTGGATGCAGCACACTGCTCATTAGACATATTTTTGGCATCTCTAGTGCATTGAATGAAAAATCCCAGAACTAGAGGAAAGAAGAAGCTAGAGTTGACAAAGTACTAAATTTCAGAAAGAGGGGAGGCTGGAGTGTGCATGTGTGTGCTTCCAAAGGAGTCGTCATTATTTTACAGAGGAATATGGCATCTTCTTCCTCACAAACAAAGGCATCAGAACCCTCAAATTCATTGTGCAACCTTCAAAGTGAGGGTTTTGCACTAATACCAGTGGAAAGGTTGGTTCTGCAGTGAATACACAGCACCAACATAAAGAAAATCATTGTTCAGCTATGAGAGCAGATTTTTGTCATAAGTGTTTTAATCAAGTTACAAGCCAAGATATATGTCTTATGGCTTTGGCTGTTTCCCAGGTCTGTGGCAGATATTCTATACAGATTTACAGGGCACTTTGCCATTGTTCTGTCCGTTTCTCACATTTTATATTTCTATATATCATCTTTATTTCAGTTAAGTTTCCACTGTCTGTATATGTTTCTTCTTGCATTCCAAGAAAGAAAATAATAAAGTACAATTTCAAAACAAAAGACAGACAGGAAAAGAAATATTTGCAAGGGTAATAGACCCAAACTTAAGGAGAGAAAAAGAATAATTATAACTATTAAAGTTTGGAAACCAGTAAAACATTCTCTAAATTTCTCTATTCTATACAATAAACCTAAGATCAGAAAGCTCTGTATAAAATGTGAGAACAAGTATCTAATGTGGAGGAATTCTTGTTACCGTTAGGCTTGAAATGGCTATCTTTTCACCCTTGAAGGAACACAGTACATTAGGTTTAAAACTCTTGCTGACTTAAATAATGCAGCTTTTCTCTTCTTATCACAAAAATTATACAGCCCATTTGAGTTGTTTGTAAAGTGAAGAAAAGTGTCTAATATCAGTTAGGTCCATTACTTAGTTTTCCAGGAAGAACACTAGTGTTTATTGTTCCTCCACCCTCGGAGCTCTCATCCACAGGGTCCCCCAGTGCTCCACAGCTCCTTCATACTGGGAACCCTCCATGGGAAAGGACTGAATGAGCTGATGAGGTGACATCCTCTGTGGTTCCAGTAGCACGGAGAAAACACCCAGCTGTGAACGAAGTGCAAAAGCCACCCAAAGCGCTACCTGCCAACAATTGTGCAAGTTCTGGGAATGCAGTGACTTGGTAAGAAGCAACTTGCTCAGCTTAAAAGTGCAGAGAAGACTAAGGTGAATTTGTAAGAGAGAAGCAAGGTACAACAGTAATCTCTTTTTGTGTACCTTTATTTCCATAGTATTGACATTTTAATAGGAATGTAATTTCTGTTGTCAACTGAGATTTTTAAGGTTAGTGTACAGGTGCAGGCCTAGATTTCCATTGCTTTGCATTATAAGTTTTTCTCACAATATTCGCCTAGAGGAACAGCAAAAACGTATTATTTCTTCCATAGCAGAAATTTATTATTTCTACTATCTTTCTAAGATGATAATTGGGAGTGAAGAGTAAGCTTTTCCTTTGGGTTTGAATTCAGCATAAATATGAAGAAACAAACTAACTCCCCTCAACAAACAACAAAAAGCCCAAACCAAAGCAAACCAAAAAAACAAACCAAAAACCAATCCTCTCCCCCCTGCCCCAGCAAAACCCCAAAAAAACCAAACCAAATCCCCAGACTCAGAGAAAAGGAAGCAGCAGGATGACTCATCTTACTGGGGATTAATGGTCTCCTACAAGAAGTAGTGTAGGTGGATCAGATCTGCTGTGGTTGGTCCATGGTGCATTGAAAAAAAACCAACAACAAAAAAACACCCCCACTTTTGGCCCTTGATGCACAACATTACAAGAAAAGATACAATTGTAGTCATATAGCACAATGGAAGAAAACAAAGTCAAGACTATTGCAAATTTGGGAAAAAAACTGATTAGTAAAGTGGCCCATGGCTGGTGTTGCTGGCTTTCACAGAGCAGCAACAGTGAATTTCCTACTGACCCCTCCTGAGGCTTGGCACTGACAATTCAGAGAATACAACCTAGACATGCACAAACTATTCACAAAGAATCATCTAGTGTCTTATGGAGAAAAATATAAGAGTGACAATTAAAAAACAAACATTAGTTAAGCTGAAGTTTAACTAATGTTACTCTGAATGAGCTCTAAGTGGTTTCTGACTCAGCATCTCTCATCTATCAAGGTGTCAAGGAGACTTCTCAACTTCTCTAGGAATCCAGTCCTTCTGTAAGCCCTTCATCTTGCAGTCTGCCTGTAGGGAAGTTTGTGGTAGTCTATGAACCCATTCAACTTACATACACAAACTTCTCTGGAGGTCCCACTGAAAATAAAACTTCTCCATCATGCACATCATCATGCAGGAGTCCCATGAGTACAAATTAGTTAGGTTAGCTAGGAGCTCTATTTTTTTTCTGAAGGATTATGCCCCACTCCTAGATTTTTTGACTTGGTGATGCCTCTGGGCATGGTGGGATAGAGGGATTGCCTATCCAGAATGCAAGTGGAGTCTCATAGACATGACCCTGGGGCTGGCATATCTCCACAGTACACTAGCCAACCTGTAGGACAAAATTAGGACATAAGACGTTAACTGGGGTTCTCTGATTCTTCTCAGGTCTAATCAGATTATTAAAACAGAATAATTGCCAGTGAAATAATAAGGCATTTTTTTCAGATTTGTGAAGCATCCAAGTTTTTCCAACATCTAGAGTCTATGGATGTTTCTGAGTCAATGCACAAGAAACACCCCATCACATGTGTGTTCACATGAACTTTCTACTCTAGACCCAACACTTGGAGTGTCATTTTTGGTTGTTAAGGTTCCAGGTGTTCCTTTCACTAAGGAACTTCTTGTCATCAAGTCAAGTCTCTCTACCAGTTTCAGCAAACAGGATGTTAGCATTTTTCAGAAGACAAAAAGTACGTTCAAATATTGACAGGATTGACAAGACATGAAGGTTAGAAATAAAACAGCAAGGCAATGCCTGCCTAACAGACACATATACACAAGTGATGAAGAAAAATGAAATCTCTCTTTAGACAAGAAGGTGCAAATCTGAGGACAACAGTTGTTTTAGCCACAAATCCTTATCACCATCCTAGCCTTCATACTTGGATTTTCAAGGCTCAACTGGATAAGACTCTGGATAAAATTCTGCGTAACTCAGTCCAAGCTATAAGCTGATCCCACTTTGTGCAGGAAGTTGGACTAAAGATCTCCTCAGATACTATGAATTATCCTATGAACCACTACATAAAACAAAAACATTCAATCTCTGGTGGAGTTTTAAATTTTGGTTTATAAATACAACTAATAACAAAATAAAAAACATTTGAAGTTTCCTCTTTGTCGTTTCTATCCATGTATGCTTCTCTAATCTTCACACCTCTTGACCTTAGCACTCAACACCATTCCTCTGGATATACACTTGTCATGCCTTGAACACTGCAGTACAACACTCAGTCCCAAACTTGTTCTCACTTTCAAAGAATTGACTTTCTCTTTGACCAAAAAGTTATATTATCAAGGGCTTAAATAATTTTTTAAATAATTGCTATTTTTTAAACTCGTAATTAGGAAAATAATTATCAGACAAATGTCCTAATTCTTATTAAAGATGCAAAAGAGGAGGTACAGAGCAAAAGTGTAAAATATTTTCCCCAAACAGGGTGTCATTATTCACATTAGCTTTTTCAGTAGAGAATTCAAGGCCTGGGTTTTCCAACATGATCTGGTGTTTGGAGTGCTTAGATTAAACTGTTCACATGGACACAGGATTTCAAAAGGCCAGGTCTTTTTGGAGTGCCCAGCGAGTAAGAGACAACAGAGAATGGCTGGGTACTTTTAATAATGAATTTCTAAAATTTGCAAATGTGCAGAAATCGTAAAGGACCCTATTAAAATTTGAGTCACTGACACACAGTTTCTTTTTTTTAAAGTGTAACCTTAAAGTGTAATCTTAAACAAGGATTTCTGCATACACCTTGGCATAGGTTCATGCCAAGGTATTCAGTCAAGCAACTATAAGGAAAGATTTGGCATTAAGGGTTAAGGGGTTTTTCCCAGTCTTCTCAGCATTAATAAGAACTTGCAGAGTCTGCCCTCAATTTTAGTGTATCCAGTGATAGAAAATTCTGCTCTAGTCTCCTGAGCATGGATAAAGGTCCTCACATTTAAGCCAGACCTAGGATGTCAGGGGTGGCAATAGAAGTCATAGAGTGTCTCTTCAGAGCCCTCTCAAAGGACAATTAACCAACCCAAAACATCCTCAGAAGGGAAAATGTGTTGATATTTGTTCCTGATAACTTAGAGAAAGGGTTATGCAAATTATCTGTTTATGTGTTTCTGAAGGGAAAGTAAGACCAACACTGGAAATTAATTGCCTGGGAACAGAAGGATAATGAGAAGAGCTGTGGAGGAAATTTCTACAGCAGTTTTTGGCATATCAGACATCCTCCCCACTTCTGATCTTTCAAGAAAAAGGGTCTTCTGAAGAAGCTAGGGAAGGAATAAGCTATATGAGAAGCCATGAAAACAAGATGAAGAGTTGTTTAATTCTGCTCCAGTGCTTGAAAGGGAAATGGTAATTCCAGAATTCTTCCTCTTCAGCTATATTGTTTATATTTTCTGTTACAAACTGCAGTCATGAATGACTCGTGTTTTTAGTGTTCCCTGGAAGCCATGAACAGTGGAAGTGTTCTACATCTTAAAATAACTCTTTTTATCATTCAAGACCATCAGCTCCAATAAGAATCAAATAATCTGTCTGATTGTCAAATTTGGCCACCTTCCATGCTGGCTCTCTTTATCAGAAACTTCTCTTAGCCCATAAAAGCCTTTGTAAATCTAGCCAACAACAAAAGTTAAACATTTAATGGAGTTTCAATAATTAAAAATATTCTGCATCTGCCTTAAAAAATTTTTTAAGAGCTCATGATCAATCAGACTCAGGTAGCTGTGAGCCCAGAGACTGCCATCAATGGTAGAACACATTATATATGTACTGGGTTTCATAATAGACCTCTAAATAGATTCAACACTGCATTAAGCTGTTTAAATATTCATACCTGTTCCCCTACAAGCAAGCTTTAATATGTTTAATTTGAAAGGATAGTCAAATTTATAAACTCTATCCCTAACCTCAAGCAACGTGCCATTATCATGTCCTCCTAAGCTAATGTTAGCAGCTCCATGCTATCATTCTGCAAGATGTATTAGCCAGACGTAAATTAATTAGTGGCTTGAAGAAAATTTATTATATGCTATAAAGCTTCTCATGAAGTGTTGCTTGGAGAAGTAAAAAGTAAAGAAACAAAAAAGAAACAGGAGGTAGAATAAGTAAATGTTAAGCCTAGGGCATTGAATTTACATTTGTGAGATCTTCTACGATTTACTGCTCCAGCTTGTTTTCCTAAAAATGCCTTGGATTTGTTTCAGCTAAAATACACTGTAATGCTTATAACGTTAATTTGTTTAGGGTGCCCCTTACTCTGTCACTATTCAAGTACAAAAGTGAGTGCCCCACAGCAAAACTCAAGTCATAGTCATGGCTTAGATGCATCCTAAGGCAGGTAGAAAATCCATAATGTGTACAAGCCCTTACCTGTCCCCATTCATCAAAATCTGCCCTTAGTCACCATCATAACCAGAGTCCCCTGGTTTTTTCACTCAGTACCCAGATTTCTGGTCAGGATTGCAACATGCCCTTGCAAGAAAGAGGAAATTGCTTCTGGGCACTTTCAGCCCTGGACATTCAACACTGGAGTAACCACAAGGTCCCCTGGATGGTGGGTCAGAGGCAGAAAGTTCTGGATAACACTGATCATTTATTCTGGTTTTATTGCCACCTCTGACGTCTATAATGGTGTGTTAACAAGACTGCTTATAAACCAGAAGTAAATGTAACAGAACAGCAGCTGACCTGAGACTAAGATCTCCTGCCTGCTAACACAGCAGTCCTTCCCATCTTTCACCACTTCAGTATTCCCTGGCAATTAGTAACTGTTGGTGAATTTTTACTCCAGTGGGCCATATCAGAATGATATAGGGGAATAACTTCACTATTCCTGTGCTGTTTATATCTTCAGAGATCCTGTCTTGGCTCAATGCCATCTCATGACCTAAAAGAGGCAGCAATTTTTTATGTAATTTCTTGTCATCCATATGCTTTCTCTTCAGAACAAATAGAAATGGAATGGATTAAACAGCTATATGTGTGGAAAAGATGAATAAATAAAATGAAAGAGAGGCTTTGGCAGAAAAAGTTACCTGCATAGGTTAAGTTGACAGGAAAGCACTGACTTAAGAGTATTACTGCAAAGCATTCTATAAACAATCTTCAAAGAAACAACAATTTGTAACTTATTTATATTATTTTAAATTTTAAAGGGAGTGGTTCTAACTGAAGAAAGTAGAAATACCAAATGGCAATTAAATACAAAAATTAATCAACCAAGATAAGCATTATTTTCCATAACATTTCCATCAAGTTCATTGAGTTGCATTTTTGATACAACCTCTTTTTTATCAGTTCTCATAAATAGAAGAGAAAATGGGGTTAGAATTTGAAAAAATTATTTGTGTAAACAGAAAAAAAATATTTTATTCAACTGAATGGAGGGGGTCAAGCTAGTTTCAGTAACCAGCATGTGAACACAGAGAAATGAAATGGAAAGCACTTACTCAGAAAAAGGATGCAAGTGACAGAGAGTGTTAGAAGTTGGAGAACTCTCTTCTGACACAGCTATTTGAAAAAGACCGTAAAGTGGAAAAGCACTACTGATATTCCCAAAAGATTTTTTTCCATGAGTAATTTTTATAAACTGTGAATTGATGTTGCTAGAGTGAAATCATGGAGAACAATTTTGAAAGTGGTATCATGGGAACTACATACGTAAATTTTGTTGTTTGCTAACAGGATTTGTGAACGGAAGTCCCCATGCGCTGCGTTACAGATTGAGCTCTGAGAGGATTAAAACAGTCTGAATTTTAATTTTTCAAACCTTTTTATTTTTATTCCCTTTTTTTCTCCTCCTTATTCAAGATGACACCATCTTCAGAGCTAGAGGGAGCTGGATAGTAACAAGGTCCTTGTGAGCTGCAGTTTGTAGGATTGCAGGAAATCAGAGAGTTATTCTGGAGTTACTTGGACTCAATAAAGAAAAACAGAAGGATCCATTACTATCAATTATCAATTTAAAAAGGGCAATGTAGAACAGGGTGAAAGCAGCATGAGAAAATAAATTGGACCGGATCTCCACATGAGTCCCTGGTGCAGCAAAGCTGTCCTCCCTATTCTGGGGCACAGTGACAGGATGAGGATGGAAGGGATGTGGAAAGGGTTCCTTCCAACAAATGCCCCAGCACCAAGTGTGTGCACATGGGTAGGGACGGCTGCAGCCACACCTGATTGCAGATATGTGTCTGTTCACTGCCTTGGAAAGGAAATACAAACCACTAGGGAATCATTTAGCAATTCTTCAGTGATCTATCTGAGTTTTAAAGAAAATATAAGACATCCATTTTTATGCTTGAGTGCCTTACAACATTTGAAAAATATGTTTTATAAATCAAGGGTTGAAGGAGAAGATAGAATTTACCCACCTGCCAAAGGCCAGTGCAAAGTCAACATACCATTTACCTCCTCCAAATTAGTTTAAGGGACTCTTACAGTTTCATGCTGGCCTTTCCCAAAAAGATGAGCTGCAAGATCATTCAAATGGAAAATAACCACCTTAAAAAACCACCTTCCTCTAATAGAGGAAAAGATGAAGTTTCTTGGCAGGGTGAAATTTATAAAATCCCCAGCTCATATTACCGAAATAAATGTCTGCAGAGAGTTAGAACAAGAGGCAGCATATTTTTGCAGCATCGCATCCAGGAAATTGAACATGTTAACTTGAAAGAGATGGTATATTCTAAGCAGAAAAAGCCCTGTATATTTTAAAAAGTAAGGCAACCTAAACATGCAAAACTCCTTTGAAATGTAATTTAGAATTTCTTCAGTAATTCCAGGGGAAATAAAAGATTTATTTTAAATTCCCTTTCTAAATACCATCTAGCTGTTTCCATGATAGCTGCTTAAAGAAAAAGAGGCAGAAATAATGTTAGAATGCTTCTGAGCAGTTTTTATTCTTGAATGCTGCCCATTCCTCAGGCGATTTGCCCTTGCTCTTGTCCTCATGTACTTCTTTCCGTGAAAGAAAAATGTCACTGCTCCAAACCAGTAACATCTTACATCAGTTTAGGATCTCTGTAAAGGACTGTTTAAGCAGGCATCAGGTTGACAAAGGATCGCAAACCACAAAAACCAATCAAGGCTATGAAATGCAGCAGTAACAGACAAGCTCTTTTAATTGCATGGCGTTAAATGCTAATGGCTGGTGTCTTCATTATGGTCTTTTCTTGTATATATACATATATAAATGTGTATATACATTTCAGGAAGCTTTTTATGTTAGACCCACAGCTTGAAAGGGGTTGTTCAGTGTGTTTGGCAGATTCTTCATCTGCACAATGTCATCTATTTAATTAGTCATATTTTGAGAGATGGTTGTTGGTTCTAATCTGTTTTTATTGACTGTATTTTCAAATAATTATCTTGGGCATATCTCTGAAGTTTTTATAAAAATACTCCAAGCATATAAATAATAGATCTTTCACTTGATTCCAAACAGCAGCACATTATCCAGCAGGGTCTTACTTGTCTTTCTTTAGAACTTGGGAGAAAGTTATTAGGAAAATAACTTCTCAGAAAGCTGTGAAAGTACAGATACAGAAGTGAACAGGACTGTGATGTGAGATACACAAGGATGCACTTCTAGGCTCTGACACCAACTCATAGCCCCTTGCTATGCCATGGAGCTATCACAGCTTTTAACTGCATGAAATAGCAGGAGAGGGAAAACAGACAGTTCAAAAGAAACCAGAGAGTCTCGGAGACAAACTGTAGCTGCATGAATGCTTGCTAACAACTGAAAATAGCTATTGTGAGAGGTGAAAATCTTTGAAGTAATTTCTAAATTGTATCCAGATATTTAAAACTGGACTGGAGACAAAATATTAGTCAAGTCAGCAGTTTTCAAGATTTACACTTAGAAAATTACTGCAGACCTGTTACAAGAGTAAATACCTCCAGGACAAAATTAAATGTTTAAAAGTATACATGTAAGATGACCTCCTTTTATCCCAAGTCTGCAACTTCTACATAACTTAAGTAGTTTGGTGTCTTCATTCTTCTCTTCCTTTTTTTCCTATATTATTTTGCAAGTAGCACAAAGGAAAGGAAAATGAAAGATGAAGATGAACTCTAAAGTACGTGGGAAGTATAATAATATTAATTCTAATTTACAAGCTAATGACTTTGCTGTTACAAACTACACTGACCAATTGTGCCTCATACCTGACAAGATTATGCAGAGTCACAACAATACAATAAATATTATAAAAGAGTCAATGAACCTTGTTAGACTTAATAGTTCAAACAATATTGAAACCTACAAATGTCTATTTGAAATTTATCCAAACATTTTTGTCTTTGACATAATGCCTGGCAATGTAATCATATAAGCTTTATTGTAAGCATATAAGCTTTATTTTTTTATTTTGGATATTTCCTGGAGCCTTCCTGATCAGAAAACCACAAAAACAGCCCTTTTCACACTATGTTTTGACATGTCTCTTCTTAGTCTACCTGATAATAGGAATCTGAAAATGGAAAATAAAAAGAAGTTAGTATTATCTGTCTGCAAAATAAGGGGGCGGGGGGTGTGTGTGATTCAAGTTAGTTCCTGTGTTTCTGAACCTGTTTGGCTCTCTACATCCCTGTGAACAGAAACTTATTTTTCAAAGTTTCTTTTGCACATTTGCCATTATACATATTTGTATTTGGTATATATCTCTCACTTGAGCATATATAGCTTTATGCACATCTATATATTCTACACATGCACAAGGAAGCCAGGGCCATAGGTGCACACAAGCAAAAGGTCTGCCTTAAAACTACTCCTAACTTTAAAATAAAAGGAGTGGCAAATACCAAGCTGTGTTTGCCACGGCTGGTTGACAATACCAGGGCCCAGAGTTCCATAATCTGCTGCCAATATCCTAGGGAGGCAAAGCTCCTCTTTCCATTCCCTGACTCAGCAAGCTACATATTACTTTCAGAAATAGAAGAGGCAAGAGTCCATAGGTCTGATGGAGTAAGTATATTAATAGAAGAAAAGTCACCTTGAAAAAGTCAATGGAAGTACTCACGTTCTTACAGCAAAACAAGCTGCTGACAATTTTTAAAAAATATATCATGCTCAAAGTACGGCCTCATGGATAATGCCTCAGTATTTGAAATGAAAGTCAGTACAAAACCGTTTAAGGACAGCAACCGTTCTGTCAGTGTGGGATGCAGGCAGTGTTATTGCACACAGAGCTTAGAAGAAACAAGAGGCTTGTTAATAAGGCCATTGTCTGAAAGATTTCCCATAGTGGACCATAGATGCTATGCGTGCTCTCATGTCTAAATAGAAGTATCTCTCTCTTAACAGTTTAGAAAACAGTGCCAATGTGAAATATGATTTGGAGCCCAAATATTCTTATAAAAGACCAAAATTCAGACAGGAGTACCACTCAAAAACCAGGGAAGGGTTCAGGAGGTAAGTTGTGGAGGTACTCTCTTCCCTCAACAAACTGTCAAGCAAAAGAAGCAGGTGATTCCTCACTACTTGTTACATTTACACCATCAGAGAAGCACTCCTCAAGTCAGTCTTAGAGAACACCCCCTTTGAACTCTTTCTTTTTCCTCCAACATTTTAAATCAGTTTATCTTGTCTCAAGCTGCACCATCATCTACTATTACCTTCAGGAAAGCTCTCCATGGTCTTATGGATCTCATCTTCAGGCACTATGGCATTAGTGCAAACATTCAATAGCAAATTCCTATCAGATTTAAGATTAGGAAACAAAACAACTTATTGTTCTATATCCTTTTAATAATAGAGTACCTCAATGATCCCCTCACACAGCAACAGAAGATGTAGCCCTCAGAGAAAAGCAGTCCTCATTAAACCCTGTGTAAATGTTCCAGCAATATATGAAATCACATAAATATATTTAATTTCAGCTTGGAAAATAATTTAAGCGTGTAGAGATACATTTACAGGTGACTAAATATTCCTGGGCACAGCATGAGAATGGAGAATCCAAATGCACCTCAAAAGCACCTGGATTTCAGTCATTCAGTGTGAGGGGCAGGTGTAGAGCTGCTTTATTGTGAAATGAAGCCCTCACTTACACAGTGGGACAAATGACTTTTTCCAGGTGCAGCATATCCAAGCGTGTCTCACACTTTTGCCAGTGACATTGCAGCCCAATACCATATGTACTTAAGCTAGACAGAGAACCTGATGTATTGTGCCTTCTCCAATTCACCCCTCTCTCACTTCAGCATTGCAGTCATTCCAGGTAGTCAGGCTGTCTGTGAAGGCTAACACATTTCTAAAGTGCAGACATCTCTCAGCAGAGCTTAGACTTCCATCAGAGGTGCTGTCAGCAGTCTTCTAGGGCTGCTGCTGCATCTCAACTAACACAGGTTCAGTTGCAACCCGGAAGGTGCATGAAATAAAATCCTGAAGTCCAAAGGAAGGTCTCGTTCCAAAAATGGGTGAAGTTCGACCTTGATGATACCTTTCTTCCAGCTGGAACGTGATCAGGTTGCAGTTTGGATGACGCAGAGCCACTGTCTTCACTCATATTTTGTTCTCACCCAGCTGACAGTGACACTAATTCCAAGAGAATTGTTGTCAGATGTAACTATTAATATACTGTATATTTAAATACTGGTTTGTATCCAAGAGCAGCTTTTGACTCTGTCAGGCACGTCCTGGCATGTGTTGCTACACTACAAGAGATATCATCTGCACATATTAATGCATGCACATTTCCTTATCAATAGAAGTTAACATAAATTGAGCTAAATAAAAACACTGACTTCACAGTAGGGTAAAAGAGGTCATTATTAATTAGAGTATGCAAATTAATATTAGCATTAAAGTGTGCAGAAATTTGGCCTTTAATTTTTGAATAAAGTATGGTTTAATTATACAAATGTACTACATGAAATAAGGTCACTTTTTCCAATGAAAAATAGGAAAACTTTCCAGTTTAAAAAAAATCATACAAATTATTTGTTGAATACAAGATAACTACTTTGCTTTCATTTATTGCACAGACACACTGAGAAGGTTTTCTTGCAGAAATACTGATTACAGTTTTATTGGGTGACATCTGATCTGGTAAGAAGCATGCAGGAAATAAGCATCTGGTTTAAAAGAAATCATTACTCCATTTCATGACACTGATGTAGTATGTATACAAGGGATTATCATTCGAGATGCAGCATCTCCTGTCTTTTTGTTTATAGGAGAACTGAGACTGGCAACAGGCAAGAGAATCACGCAGGGTCAGAGTTTATGATAGAGATAAAATCTGAATGTGGGAGATACTGTTCCATACCCTATTCCCTTTTTTCCACCTCCCACACTAAATAATGTAAATAACTTTGAACATTTAGCCATGTCCCAAACAAACCAAAAATTCCAAGCAAATTCTGAAATATCTTTTATTTTTAATTTTCAATGGGTACATATTGTAAGGCTTTGAACATTAGAGATTTAAAATACTGAAGAAAGCTTTTCTCAAAGACATTCTTGCAGAGAGAAACAGAATTTTATTTTAAAGTTCCTCCCTCTAGCAGACACTTCAAATTCCTTTTATGAGCTCAACACTTTTGTCCTTATATGAGTAAGTAATACAAAAAAATAACCTGTTCACTTTATCATCTCTAAGTTCCTCAAAGAGTTTCCTACCTTTCCAGTTCAACATTTACAGATTTCTTTATTTGCCTGAAACTAGACATTACTAGTGGAAAGACCTGGAGAAGGAATTATGATGGAGAGAGAAGACCTACCTGCCTACCTCTGCACTTGCTAACACAGTGTTCCTGCCCTTGTTTCAGGGGCCAGTCTTACATGTTAGAAACAGATTTGCTGAATTAACAGGATTCTTTGCCTTTATTTATAATCTGCCTTAGGTAGGTTCCATTTGCCCTAAGTCACTTGCCCTAAATCATGGTCTGGACCTTATGTGCAGGGGCCTTCCACTGTATGTTTTTATATATTCATCCAACTGCTTAAAATGGCAGATTTATTTTTGAACCCAAGCTAAGGGTGCCAGTAACTAATTACATCTGATTTTGATGGAGAGGTACTCGATGAAATGTATTAAGAGATAACTTCTGAGAATGCCAAGTACAGAACTATTCAAAGCCTGTGCTGATGTTGCAACACAAAATGATGTGATAGCAGAATGCGTTCAAGCCAAGTCTGTAGAGGGAGTACTGTGAGCAAACAGCAGGAAACTGAAATCACACCATATTCATAAGATGTGCTAGATGTTAAATAAAGGCATTCTGGATGTCTGAATCCTAGGCATAAAATGTTCGAAGCACTTTACATAACACATTCCACATATTCACCTAGCATGGTTACAGAGCTTTTTCTTCAATGAAAACAAGCAATAGCCTGTAAAAAGGAGAGTTACATCTACAGATGTCTTTAAGACTGTTTACTTTTGCAAAAATATCTGTGTTCAAGTTTCTCTACCAGTTATTTTGACTTTGCTATTCCCTTTGCTCCTGTCTTCTAACTCACGCCCTCCTTGCTCTGTTTTCCTGAACAATTTCTTCATGAATGTTGCTCCTTCTTGTCTCCTTGTGCATGATGTTGTAGAGACATTATTCATTATCCTTTTTCCCACAACATTCCCTTTAGGATGGCTTCTGCTAGACCACTGTCTTAGTTTGAAAGAC
>WBMZ01009107.1:33890-136128 GCA_013400975.1 Atrichornis clamosus | reverse complement strand
ATTATATTATATTATATATATTAGAACATGGGCTGTGCTCCTCCTGTGTGCTACCCGTGGAGATCAGTGCTGTTTGCTGAGCTGACATGGGAAAATCCTCCCTGTGTACACCAGGATGTCATGGTTTAACCCCATGCAGCCACTCACTCACCCCCTCCTAGTGGGCTGGGGGAGAGACTCAGAAGAGTAAAAGTGAGAAAACTCATGGGTTGAGATAAAACCAGTTTAATAGAGGAAGCAAAAGCCATGCAAACAGAGCAAAACAAGGAATTAATTTCCCCCTCCCCCTGGGCAGGCAGGTGTTCAGCCATCCCCAGGACAGCAGGGCTCCATCACATATAACAGTTTCTTGGGAAGGCAAATGCCATCACTCCAAATGTCCGTCCCTTCCTTCTTCTCCCCCCAGCTCTGCACCCTGAGCATGACCCCCATGCTCTGGGATATCCCTGTGGTCAGCTGGGATCAGCTGTCCTGGCTGTGTCCCCTCTGGTGCTGCCCCCCAGCCCCCTCGCTGGCAGTGTGGGGTGAGGAGCAGCAAAGGCCTTGGCACTGGGAGAGCACTCACTGCTCAGCAATAACAAAACACCCCTGGGTTATCAGCTCTGTTTGCAGCACAATTCCAAAACAGCCCCATGCCAGCTACTGTGGGGAAAATTAACTCCATCCCAGCCCAAACCAGCACAGGGGTAATGTCCTATAAAAACCATTTGTTTTTGAACCAAAGGAGAGGAAAACATCCCAGTGTTCCCAGTATAAGCCTGAGGATGTTGCTATGCTGCTGGAAAAATGCATAAATATCCAAGATCCATCTTCAGCTCTTCTTGTCATTTCTTTGGAGCAAAGACTCCAGGAAATGAATCTGTGGGAAATACAGGTTATAAATAGATTCCCAGAGCCTGTAACTTGCTGCAGTCAAAATCCCCGTAGAACTCACATGGCTATCAGCAAGATGGAGTGGGAAGGGACAGCCTGAGCAACCTGGCATAGGTGGTGGAAGGTGTCCCTGTCCATGGCAGAGGTTGAAATGGGATGATCTTTAAGCTCCCTGGGGTACCCAGTGGGTGCTGTGTCCCACCCACCAGGCAGGTTCCCAAGCTGCAGGTCACAAGTTCATAAAATCATAGATTCATAAAATAATTAAGGTTGAAAAAGCCCTCTAAGATCATTGAGTCCAACCACTAACCCACCACTAAACCATGTCCCCAAGTGCCACATGTTTTTTGAACACCTCCTGGGTTGGTGACTCTACCATTGCCCTGTGCCTGTTCCTGACTACCCTTAACAGTGAAGAAATTTTTCCTAATATCCAACCTAAGCCTCCCCTTGCACAACCTGAGGCAGCTTCAGCTTTGTAAAACTGGCTAGGTGAAAAATGTTGTCAGCAGGGACACTCTTACTGGAAAATACTCTGTATCCTCACCCTCTTCCTGAATGTTACATTGATCAGCCCTCCTTGAAATAAAACAGGGAGGACGAGGGAAATCCACCCTGTGTGAAACCATGAAACAGATGGGGCTACAGTGTGTATCCAAGTTGGAAAAGAGTACAGCTGAGGTGGGAAGATCCAAAAGAAAAGGGAAAGTCTTTCCAAACTTGTTCTCCTGAGGCATGAGTGTCCAGCTCAGAGTTTGGGTTCAGGGAGAACCCAGCGTGGGGAGGGCAGGGCTCTGCCAGCTGGGTTTCCCTGCTCTGTGTCGCCCCGGCCTCCAGGGATGCTGGCTCTGGATGCGGCCGTGCCGTGGCTGCCGCTCCCTCACTGGGACACCGGAGCTGCTGGGATGAACCTTCTCCAGAGGCTCTGACTTCAGCACTGGAGCACAGAGCAGGGAGGGGATGATCCGCTGTCCCACAGGAATCCCTGCCAAGACAAAGGCCAAGGCCCCGGCCTGCAGAGCAGGTGATCTCTGCCCGGACCGTGCAAATCCAGGACGGCTCTCAAGAGATCCTGTTTGGCCATGTGGCAAGGAAGTGAGGTACTGTGTTTGGTGTTTCAGCAAGGAGAGCTGGGCTGTGGAGTGAGACCAGGGGAAAGGGAAGGCTACGAATCTGGAGATTTGGCCAGGGTGTTTGGAAAACATCTGGAGCAATTCATCACCAGCCCCTATGAGCACCATGTGCAGGAGTGTTCTGTGTTACTCTCGCAGTGGTTTTTTTGACATGCTGCAATAACAACAGGGTCTTTCCTCCCATGTTCCAGTACAAAATGATGCATTTAACACATGCAGGTCCCCACAATGCCAGGCCAGGAGTTTATAAACCACAGGGAAAGTAGTGGATTAATCCCACCCCTGGGGACTGAATGTGTTAAGGATCATCACATTAACACATCTTCAAAATCCTGAACCCGGGCTGAGGTCTCAGTTCACACCATATGAAAACCATGTCCCTCGGAACTTTTGGACAAGGGAAAGGCCTTGCCCAGTTGTTTGTAGAGTGACCCACACACTAAGGTATTTATGGGGCTGTTTTGCCTTCCAGGCTTCTCACTACCTGATTTACAGTCTGGAAAATGCAGCCAAATGGAAACCTGAGGGCTCCTGTGTTTTTTTTCCCTCAGACCTTCTCACAGGACAGACTGTTGTGAAAAGGAGATGGGATTCGTGTGGGACAAAGAGCACCCACCCATTGACCAGGGCTTCTCCTGCTGAGGCCCCCAGCAAGGCCTTAAACAATCCTGTGAGCAAGTGTGGCTGTGAGATTTGCATGGTCATTTGATGCTCTGAGTGTTTGCACAGCAGCAGTTAATGCCTTGGGAAGTGCAGCTTCCTGGGATGGGGGCTGAACTCTTGGCTAGTCACCACTGGAGGCTGTGGATACCAAAGGCTGCAAGGGTTAAAAGAGAAAAAAGGAAGCTATTAGCTAAACTCATGGGAAAAAAACACCATCAGGAATTAAATGCAAAGATCTGAGCTCTGAGGGAGTTTGAGCACCATGGAGGATGGAGAGGGGCAAGGGCCAAAGACCAGTCTTTTCTGATTTCTTTCAGAGTTGCTGGTAAAGTGTACAACAAATTTATTTTCTTGTCTTCCATTATAATATTTGTGGATAAAAGCTAAAACACTGCTGGCTGCTTTTTGGAGGAAGTTCAAACGTGGGGCACACGCAACTTGGAGAAGCAAGGCGAGACTCAAACACATTTATATCTATTCCCAAATGTTTGCCTTCCACCTGAAGAAAAGAACACCAAGCCTTTAACTTTGCCAGGGCCTAGATTTCCCATCTCAGGACATTTTGGGCCAACACAGTGAGGCTTATCTGAGAGGTGTCTGTGCAGGGAATGGAGGAGAGCACTGGTGGGCCCAGCCTAACCCCACCACTGCCCCACTGCCTCTGCCAGCTCTGCAGGCATCTCTGCATGGTCCCATGTCCCCTCTCTGCCCACAGGTCAAACTGGGCACTGCTGCAGGAGCTCTTTTTGGCTAATGCCGAGGGACTGGCTGCCTGCTGAAGGAGGAGATGCCTGTGCTGTGTGAGCAGGGTCTGATAGGACCATGTGTGCTTTTGGTGGAGGTCGTCCTGTGGTACAAAAGATTAAAACTGGTCTAAGTCCAAAAGTTTGGAAAATAATGTGGTGCAAGGCACAGGAGACAAGAGAGCTGGCAGGAACTGTACAAATAAATCTGCTTCAGTACTAATGGAAAAGGAGCAAAGACCGAGAAAGAAAATCCTCTGGATGTTCCTGTATCCATGTAAACAGAGATCCACAGTCAGAGTCCACAGGGCCCTGCTGGTAGCAAAGAAAGGACAATAATCCATGGCTTTATTGATTGCTCCTCCTCTCTGCTCCTTTATTATTTTCCCTATTTAGTTAATAATTAGGAGTTAGAGGAGAAGGGAATTGTCAGCTCTGAGTCTGGGGTGTGGTGACTGCTACAAGAGGTTGCAGTAAAATATTTAGATATTACTAAAGCACCTGACACTGTGTCTCAAAGTCTTCTGCACTTCTGGTTAAGTCAAACTATATGTGAAAGCTGATGATGGAAAAGACTGCATCAGGTGGAGGAAGGTATCTAAATTTCTGCAGAAATCACTGCCAGATTAACATCTGATTAATCAATTCAGATTAACATCATCTTTATCTTTGCTGCTGTTCTCAGACAAGACCTTTCAGCTCCAGGCCATCACATAATCTACTGCACAGGTAAGAGCATTTGATGAGCTTCATCCTCTTCCCTGTGGGCAGCAATCAAGCTCAGAATTGAGCTTGTTGTTTTCCTTTATTCAGTTTCATCTTCTTCTTCTAGAATTCAAAAATTACTGCAGGTCTTTGTGTGCTGGAAACCTCATTTTCATTACTCCTGAACTTGATTTAAGATATAAGTTTGAGTTTTTCAAGGCGGTTGAAATTCACTTACAAATTCAGCTGTCCCTTCTGCATCTCTCTGAGGGCATTCAGCTGAAACTGAGTAAGAATCTTTCATATATAGCAGTTTTGATGTGCAAACACATCCATGTCATGTCTGGAAGAGCTTCTGATTTCTACTTGTATCTCTGCACTCAGTTTCTCACTCACACGTCTGCTCCGAGCTCATCCTTGCATTCACTGGTGATATTTGTACTAAAATGACCTTCCACTTCTCATCCTTGTGGGGAAAGTCAGCACTATCAGACGGTTCCAGCTCTCAGATTTTTTCAGAGAAGTTCTTATCTTCTGCTTTTGATGTCATAGAAATATAAATTCCTTTCTCGCATCATCATTTGAATGCTTCATCTCTGGAAAACATATTAGTGGTGGGTACATGGATCATCTAGGAAGGGTCGTTGTTTCCATACCATGCCATCTGGCCAAAGCAGCAGTTCTCCAGCTCTTGAGCAGCTCCACACTCTGTTAACATCTCCACTGGGTGAATGGAGAGACAGAAAGTCATCAGCAGAGGTGGTTATTGGTTCCTAGCAGGGAGCCAGATCAGCCTGCAGATGAAAAAGTTGATTCAATTCTCTCCTATGCTTTGAAGCAAGGACTGATTACAAGCCTTTAGAGGTGCTGTCTCCCAGTGAGCAGCTATGGCTTTTACAAGTCAGCTTTTCTAAGTTGGGCCAGCCATAGAGGCTCTCTTCCATAGCTTCCTAATTTCCCCAGGCACTTTGGTCATGCCCAACACTCTGGAAGACCGCAGCAACTTTGAAAAGCTTTTGCTTCCATCATATTAAACCAGATACCTCATTCCAGAAGGCATCACTGGATCTGTATTGCATCTGTCTGTGATAACAAGAGGTGAATTCCCTGTGAATTAGGTATTTATCTTGATTAGGGCTGAGCCCAACTGTGGCCTGAATGAGGAAGGGTCTGGTCCAGCTCCTGTGAGGGGAGCACAGGCATCAGGGCAGAGCTGCTGATGGGGTGGCTGAGAAAGCCTCTGAGACCCTGATGCCCCAAGTACATCCTCCTGTACTTTGTCATAGAATCACAGAATGGTCTGGAAGGGACCTTAAAGTTCATCTCATTCCAACCCCCAGGGGCCAGGATGCCACTCACTAGATCAGATTCCAGGAAAGTGTTTTACCCCCTCTGTTTTCAGTTTTTGTCTCTAAGTTGAGCTGACAATGTAGTTCTGACATTACAACAGAGGTTGAGTGGCCATGGCCTCCATTCAGACTCAAAAGCTCCAGATAAGGGGCTAATTGTGACTGTGGTGATGTGGAAGATGTTCCCGACAATGAAATCACCTTGGCAAAGACTGTGATCTCCTGCAAGCTGGACCAGAGTGTGCTGGGGGAGAGGTATTAGAAACCGGGAATAAAGAACTTTCTCAGTATCAGGTGAAGTCAGCTTTAGCAGGAGCTGAAGGAAAGAGGGAACCAACCAAAGCCATGGCTCTTTTCCCAAGCAGGAGGAGAGATACAAGAGTGTTGCTGTGATTTTCTCCAGTAGTTCCCTCTCCCTGCCAGATGTGGGAGGTGTCAGTGGTGTGCTTGGAAACTTACTGCACTGTGGTTGGGGTCTTTTTGGTCACATGTCTATTTGTGTGTTCTAGACCTCACATGGCTGAAGAGCTAAGCAGGGGGATCTCAAGGTGAAGTGGCAGCCCAGAAAGGGGGGATTAAGCACCTGTGTGTTGTGGGGGGCAGGAGTGAACCCAGGGAGCAAATGGCTTGGACATAACCTGAGAGTCTGTGGCCTGGCTTGGAGCAGAGTTTAGGGCCAAAGAACTGCCTTGACTTGGTTGTATTGAGGATTGAAGAGGATTCAGCAGCTCTCATTCCTTGCACTTCTGCTTCCTCTGAGGCAGGAATCTCCCAGACCACTATAAGGACTGCCTGCTATCTTGGAGCAGGGTCTCCACCTTGCTGCTGTTGGCATCAGATCCCTACATCCCCACCAGATGTGGGGATGCACCAGATGTGCCAGACTTCTCTGGAACTGAGGCCAAGGGCAGCATGAGAACTTTGAGCTCCTGCTGCCCACAGAGGGATGGTCCCATAGCCCTGCCAGCCCTCCCGGGGCAGATCCATCACCCTGCAAACCCAGGGGATTGCAGGCTCCTGGGAAAGGAACCAAAGCCCTTCTGCCTGGGGATGAGGGACACCATGCTGAGTTTATGCTGTATCAGTGCTGCATATCACAAGACATCTCAACACTCTTGAGCTGTCAGATGGCATTTTTCATCAACCCTAACTTGACTTTTTTGAAATTATTGTTAATTATGCTCTCCAACCAGAAAGCACAGGGCTTTGATCAGTGCTTCTCAAAGCAAGAATGATCCAATGCTGCATCTTGTGTCAGCTCATTAGGAGCTGCCTTCATTATAAACCCTGTTCATTAGCTGTGTCTGAAGTCCTGGAACTGGAAGCCTGCGCAGTATGCGAGGAGTTAGACAAGGTTTTGTAGCTGGGTCTCAAACCATAGACAGCATAAACATAGGCATGGTTTATGCTTTATAGACACATAAACAGAGTTTATTGGAAGGAGGCCTTGTAGGGAAGGTGCAGTCACTGATAGGCAGAAGGTAAGGCCCAGCAACTGTCCCAGAAGTGAAGCAGGTATGTTAAATGGGATAATTTGTTATTGTCCCATCTGCAACCCCAGGCCAGGCTTACTAATACCCATGTTGGAAGCATGATAGATAAACAGGAATGCACGTACACCACATTCCTTGGAGCTGAACTGCCAGGGAAGGATTTGGCCTCAGGGCTGCAGTGCCAGTGTTGATGTTGGTGTTGTCAGCCTCGCTCACCACAGGGACTTCAAAGCACAGCTGGTATATTGTCCCTGGAAAAGCAGCACACTCTGGAAGACTTGTCCATGAGGCTGCCCTGCCATCATGGAATCATTGCTCTTCATAAGCTTATAGGGAACTGGAAAGTGAGAGATGTTCAGTGTTAATTATAGTTCATTCTTCTGGTAACCCACTGTTCCACAGCAGATTTAGAGCTGCCTGGAGGGAGGTTAAGTGCCACTTTGTCCGACTGTCTGGAGAATCAATCTAAAATAGGAATAGTGTGATGGGGAGTTTTGTGGAAGCTTGTAAAATTGAGACAAATAATATATGCAAATGAGATTTATTTTATATAGCTGTTAACCCAGATTAACTGGTTATATTAAACCAATTTAATAAATTAAGCCAATTAAGCTCCATCAGCATTTGAATACAGATTCGTGATGTCCAGTGGAATTGGTACTACTTGATTGACTTCAGAATTCTTAAGGTTTAGAAGGGTAACCCAGAATGAGCTGGGTTTCCCCAGTGAGGGGAGGCTTCTCAGCCTCATGGAGTTACCTGAGACAGCACTCCGACCCAGTGGAAGGATCCCCACTGCAGACCTGCTTGCTGCTCCGAGGTGGGTTGACTCAACTGACCCCCCAACAGGGCTCCATCTCTACCCCAGTCTGCTCTGATCTGTGGTTGAACATGGTCACATCAGCCCAGTCTGACCTGCCCCCACAGCCACCATGCAGGCGTGGTGGGTTTGGCCTGCACAGGAGGAAGGAAGTGAAGCCAGCCGTGAGTGGCCACATGGGGTCAGTGGCATGCCACCGGCTGGAGGCTTCCCTCCCTGCTGGGGCAGGGGCACCTGCTGCAGGGAGAAGGATGCTCATGACACCATGACAGGCCTTTGCAGCAGCCTTTGCTCCCTGATGAGGCAGAGTAGTGAATCACAGAATCCCAGGATGGTTTGTGTTGGAAGGGACCTTAAAGTTCATCTCATTCCCCCCCACTGCTATGGGCAGGGACACCTTCCACTATCCCAGGTTGCTCCAAGCCCCATCCAGCCTGGCCTTGGACACTTCCCGGGATAGGGCAGCCACAGCTTCTCTGGGAAACCTGTGCCAGCGCCTCATCATGCTCACACAGAAGAATTCCTTCCCAATATCCCATCTGAACCTGCCCTGGAAGGGGCTCTAAGGTCTCCTGCAGCCTTCTTGAGGCTGAACAACCCAACTCTCAGCGTACCTTTTAGGTGAGGTGCTACAGCCCTCAGAGCATCTTCATGGTCCTATTAAATAGTAATATTTGATGGAATCTAAAATCAGTTAAGCCAAAAAGCCCATCAGCATTCCTGGTTTCCTTCCACTTGTCCTGAGATCTCTGCATTGCTTGGCTTTCAGGAACTCCACATTTTGGACCTCCAGACTGGGTAGCTGGAGGTGCCCTGTATCATTCCCCTCATGGCCTCTTCCTCCCTGCAGCTGTACAGCATCAGGAACACCTGAGGCAGAGTCAGTGCAGAGGAGCAGCACCTGCATTGTGCTCTGCTCTAGGTGGGCAGCAGCATGTCCCAAGGGCTGTGGAATACTCCCAGGAACGCCTTTCAGCCCCCTTCTCTTTACACGCTGTGACCACTAACTGCTGTGCAGGTCAGGACCTGCACTCTGCAGTTTGGAGGCTCAGCCTCTCTAGAGCTGCTCAGCAGGAACGCCAGTGAGGAGCCACTTCTACCTATCAGCTCTCTCTTGGTGCTGATGCTTTGCATCAAGGATGCCCTTGACTGAGAGGGAAAGCATTTTTCCTTCCTTATGCAGAGCACCGCCTGTCCTGGGTTGTGGGGATGTAGTAAAACAATGTATTCTCCCCCATCTGCATCAGCCCTGATGAGCCGTTAGTGACAGGTTGTTTGCAACAACTGCCCGGTGCATGTTCGGCCGCTTGGACTGCAAGCTGGTAAGATAAAATAAGGGAAATCCTGTGGTGAGGTAGGGCCTCTTTTGGCTTCACAAAAGACACAGCTGGGAGAGCTTCCCCCTGAAAGCACCAACAATAATCACACCCATCCTGAGGAGACCATCTCTGTCAACGGGCCATCATGGACAATGGGCAGCTGTAAGGACCCAACCACCCAGAACCTCCCAAACCATCTTATCTCGTCATTCCATTGGGAAACGCTCCACCCTGGGCGAGGTACGTGGACATTCCTGCAGGAATATAATGAAGCCTGCCTGGACCCTGGCACACATTCTCCAGCACTGACTTTCAGGGGCTGCAGAGGACCACCGCTCTCAGCTGGCTGCAACCACCACCTCCACTGGACTGCATTCACTACCTCCACTGGACTGCAACCACCACTCACCTGAGACTGCAACCACCATCTCCACTGGACTGCAACCACCGCTCACCCTGACTGCAGCCTCCCTGCCTCACCAGTGCCCCTACCCGGGTGTGGCCAGCGCTACACCACAGGGGCAACCGGGTGACAGGCGGGGAGTCTGGTCCTGGTGTTTGTTGTTGTTATTGTTTTTGTGTTTGTTTGTTCTGTTGGGTTATATCTATCTATCTCTATATATATTAGTAAAGAACTGTTATTCCTTTTCCCATATTTGATCTCAAAAGCCTTATAATTTTCACAACTACAGTAATTCAGGAGAGGGGTAGATTCCTTCCACTCCAGGAGGGTTCCTGCCTTTCAAACTAAGACAACGCCTCAGGCACTTTGGCTTGGGAGCTCCATGTATACCTCAGGTCTCTGCCAGACAGAGGCCTATTGTGAGGTTTTTTGTTTAATCATACAAAGAAAAATGCATTTGTCATTCTCGGCAGTTTCACTGTGGTGTCTCTTTCTTCATCCTAGAGAATATTTTCCCCCAATTAAATCACATGTTTTACTTTGTGTGCTTATGATTTGCCAAATGTGAAGTGAGAGGGTGATGCTATCTCAGAGACAGACTGATGAGACCCAGCTATTCCCAGTACAAAGCTTAATGCTGACACAGGGTTTCATGGATGCTCCTTGGGCTGCCCATCAGCACATTTATCTCCAGTGGTAAATCCCAGAAGCCTTAACCTCCAACTCTTGCTAATGAGAGGCAGTCACATAAACCTTGGGCTGGCAGCAGAGGTTGCTGATACACATCATCACTGTGTGAGTGTTCTTAGAATTTTTTAACTGGAATTAAATGCTCTGTGGCTCTGCAGCATGGCAGGTGGATGTGCACAAAATATCAATGGGAAGAACATGGAAATTCAGGTAGTTCCATGTCTGAATTTAACAGAGGTGTATGTAGTATGTTCCAGACTTAACAGTGATTTGTTTTGTCCAGGGAGGCACTGCGTGTCCACACCCTCCCATGGTTTCAAGCCCACCCTGCAGTGCCCATGCAGCTGGCCATCACTGAGAAAGCCCCATCTAGCCCCAACAACTGGACAAAGCTTATTTTTGGTCTGGCTGATGAGTCTGCATAAAGAGGCCCTGACCCTGCCTCAAATCTGCATCTTGGTGGACAGGTGTGGGGCAGCACTGCAGCTCACTGTTCAGCACTGCAGCACTGAGCTGCAGGGAAGTGCTGGTGGCAGGGGTCTGTCATTGGGGCAGGTGACAGAGCTGATCAACACAACACTGGCACACAGGGATGTGCAGCCCCAGCACACAGGGTTACACAAAAGCACTTGCCCAAAGCCATCAGAGCTGTCTGCCCTCCCTGTGCCTCAGTGCACGTGGGCAGCGTGACAGGCTAGGCTGTGTCTGCAGGGGCTGGGGGCTGCAGGTGGTTTTGTGTCTGCAGGTGCCCCAGGCAGCTGGCAGAGGGGTGCAGAGGCACTGGGGCTGCAGGCTCCGGCTGGGAAGCATTACCAGCTCCAGCTGCATCACCAGTGAAAAGCAGGGCAAGTGGTGAAAGGGAAATGAAATAATCAGCAGGGATGGAGAGAGCATAGGCAGCAGCGGCAGCTCCCAAAGAGGAGTTTGTAGTGATGGCAAAGCAGTGTGGTTCCTTGATTCTTTGGTTTCTCTCAGGGTAGCAGGAATCCCCAAGGCATCAATCCTGTAGTCTGGCTCACTGCTCTGATGCACAGGGGACCTCACATCTGAGCTTGTGAAGCAGTGTGTGTCCTGCCTGCAGCCCACAGCATCCAGCACTGTGGGTTTGCATGATTTAAAATTAATATCTAGCTTGGGACAGCGTTTCACTTTCTCTAGGCATCCTACTCTAGCAGATGACTCCAGAACCGTAACCACTTAAGAACTAAGAAAAGCAACAGGACGATTTCCAGCGGGAAGCGCTGGCGGCGTGCGGAGGTGCTGCCACCCTGCCTGTGCTCACGGGGTGCTCGGAGCAGCTCCAAGCACTTCCCTTGCCCTCCGGCAGGCTCGGGGGCTTTGCTGCTCCCTGCTCGCTCCCAGCGCTTTAAACAGCGATTTCAAACTGGTTTTGTTAAACTCGGGAACGAACTGCAACGGAGCAGCGAGTTTCCGACCCGGCTGAGCCACGGTAAGTGCCGCTGTCCCCGGTCAGGCAGAAACCCTCCGGCCCGGCCCCGGGACACGCACCGACCCCCGGGGCAGAGCGCCCCGAGCCCGCGGCGCTGCCGGCTCGGGCGGCTCTGTCCCGTCCCCCGCGGCTGCCGAGCATCCCGGGGCGGGGCGGGCTGGGCAGTGCTGCGGGCGGGGGTGGCTCCGGGGCCGCCCCCACCGCCCGCTTCCTCCGCCGGGCCGGAGCCCGCTGCCCTCCCCACAGGCGGTAGCGCGGCCGCATCCCGGGCGTGCGGTTCGGCTGCGCCGCGGGACGGGCCCGAGGGACGGCGGAGCAAGTGAGCGGGCTTCTCTCACTTTTCCCTTTTTCTCTTCCCTTTCTCCCTCTTCTACTGTCTTCCTCGGAGGTTCCCCCCGCCTCGCCCGTGGCTGTCGGGAGCGCAGGGTTCTGCTGCAGGAGCCCGGGAGTTGCAAAACATCTTCTGGCTTTGCAGCACGTTTTAATTTTTTTCCCTTCCCTTTTTCCACTTACACTTGGAGTACCTAATTGGGTAGGAAAACACGAACTGCAGGGGTGGGATTACTTCATGCTCTTGCAATGCTGTTTTGCTGTTCGATTTCAGTCCTTTCGCGTGAATAGAGCCTGCCTGGCGGTGTTGCCCTGAAGCGCGGCGAGGGCCGGGCGCTGCTGTGCCGCCAGCGCTTTTTTCCTTAGCAAGTTTTCACGTTTAAGGACGATTTCGTGGTCTTTGTTGTTGCTTCGGTTTCGGAGGAGATTTGCTCTTTTGAACAGCGGGGTCCCGCAGTAATCCCGGTCCATGCTGTATGCCCAGAGGCTTCCTCATCTGGCAGGTTCATTTCATCACTAGGAATTTTTTCCTGTAGTTTCGAGACTTCCGTAGAAAATGTGACTTCCAGGGAGGCAGCGATGCTTGCAGCGGACTGTTTGCTTCCCAGCCTGCTGGCTGGTGTCCTGGCTCTTGCAGCCATGAATTGTCATCGTGTGGAGCTGCTCTGATTTTTCTCCTCTCTTGGTGAAAGCTGGATTTCCTCATGTCTGTCTGAGAACGGAGGAACAGGGGACTTTTTCATACAGGTGGCATTGAAGTTCAGCCAGCCAAACCACCAGAAATGGTTGGTTGCTATTCTCAGCAGTTTCACAGCAATGTCTCCTTCTTCATCCTAGAGTATATTTTCCCCCAATTAAATCACATTTTACTTTGTGTTCTTATGGTTTACCAAATGTGAAGTGAGAGGGTGATGCTGTCTCAGAGACAGACTGATGAGGCCCTGCTCTTCCCAGTACAAAGCTTAATGCTTAAAGCCCTGAGAATGCCATGTGTGCAGATGTGCTTCTTGAACAGTTTATTCTTGAATATGAGCAACAAGTTGTGTGAATTTATAGAAATAAATACCGAGGAGGTGAGTGCTGGGCATTGATTCCTTAGGCTGGGAGTCAACAGGATGCTTCAACATGGGGATGAGCAACCTGTAGCTGGTCCTTGGGTTGGCTGGATGCATGTTTGCATCACTGGAAAATGTGCGAGTGAAGGATTAGTTTGTGTTTGTCTCATGCTCAGCTTTCCTGTGTGTTCCCCTTCAAAAGCGGATGATGCAGTGTGGTGCTCAGGAACTCACTTCTCCCTGTTATCTTCCTTCTAAGGGTACTTTTTTTTGCTCTCAACTGACAATTCTAGCAGTAAAATAAGGAGGGGGCTATTTGTGTTCCTTCTATATCATATATATTTTACCTGCCTAAGAGTAAACCTAAAAATAATTAAAACCAGGGAAATTTGCTTTGTACATCTCAAGTCTGTGCTTCCCCCGATGGTATCATGCTCTGGGGTGTGGCTGTTCTGCTTTTTTTCCCCTGAATTAATTTTATTGTGGTACTGAGACCTCCCTTGTTGTCCCTGGAAATCGTCCTGCATTTTGAAGAGTTCAGAACTGGCTGCTTTTCTTCCCTAAAACTTAGGTGGGAAATTTCCCAGCCTGTCCCTGGGTACCTGAAAGCTGGCTTTTGCAGCTTTCACCTGACCAAAGCTGGGCTTCACTGATATATCTTTATTTAAACTGACTTGCCTCATGTAAAGTTATGAAAAGTTGATGTTTCTCATAATAGTTGGATCAGCTAGTTGGATGAATTGAGACCCCCTGCTCCCCTCCTGCTAAGTGAAAATCTATATCTATTTTTATGTTGACAGCAATTGTTCAAATGCTTCCCAGCCCCATGGAACCTACACACCGTTCCTGTTTGCACCCTGGAGCTGTGTCAGTCTCAGATGGTCTTCCCTGGTGCAGGGAGGTGTAGGGAAGACAAATGCTCCTGGTGAGGTTGTTCCATGGTGCAGAGGAGCCAGAGCCCTGCAGGGAAAGAGATGTCACCTTAGTGTCTCTTCCTGGAGATCAGCTTTTCTGGGATGAGGCATCTCCATCCTTGTGCAGTGCCAGGACCTATCATAACTATGTCCAGTGACACCTGCTGTGACGTTCGTGGGAAACTTGGGGTGTTTATCTGGGAGGGAACTTGGTGACAGTGCATTGTGTGTTCCTACAGGATGATGAGAACAGTGGCCACAGAGGGGTCAGATGTTCTCTCCAGCATGGCAGTCATCATGGCAGTGGGTATGGCAGTTCTTAGCCCTTTGCCTCCAGTGAGTCATAACTCGAGAGAAAACACTCTTCTTGTTGGTTTTAAGGATGTCATTTTTTAAGAGGGCAAATGATCATCATTTGCACAGAGCTCAGCTGCAGTAATTCCCATCCCTGCCCTCCACGAGCAGCACTGCTGGCACTGGGAAGGGCAGGGGAGCTGTGCAGGGCTGGGACAGAGGCCATGTGGCTGGGGAATCCCGGGCAGTTCCTAGAAGCAGAGCTGCAGAGGATGTCATTTGTGGCAGGGAGCTGAGCCAAAGCATAACCGAGAGCCCTGGCTCTCCTGGCTCCCAGCAACGGGAGCTGGCCAGGACGTGGGGACACCCCTGGGGCACTGTGGCAGGGTCTGGCTGCTCTCAGGTGCAGCTGCCTCTGTGAGGCTTGTCTGTGCCAAAAGGAGAAATGTGTGTTGGCAGCTTCCCCAGCCCTGAGACCTCAGTGAGGGCCAGAGCTGTGCTTAGTTTGGGATGGAGTTTTTGCTCCTTGCAGCCTGCATTCTCTCCCGGCTGGTCTTGCCCTTCCCTTCCAACTTGAAGCAAGTTTTTCCCCGCTTCAAAGTTGAGATGTTAAACGACATCTTTGTGGTGAGCTGTGGCAGGTGAGGGATGCCATGTCCTGCTGAGGCTCTGTGAAATGCCACAGCCTGTTTGCTGCAGCCCTAAGACAGGAAGGATGAGTGCCAATCCCTGCAGCTCCCAGCCCTGGGCAGCCCCATGACCCCTTGCTGCTTTCCTGCATCCTGTGCCTGTCTGCTCAGCAGATGCTGCAGGAGTCTCCCACTTTTAGCTATGAGACACCTGTGTCTCCCTGGGTCAGAATGAGAGCATGTGGATCAAATCCTGCCTTGGTTGACATTGCTTGGTTTTTTGGGGATGCAGAAAGGTATGAAGAAAAGCCACATAAGTGGAGCATGGGCACAGAACAGGGGGAGAGCAGTGCCATTTGAGTGGCACTGGAATGTCCTGGGCAGAGTTACAGGGTGGGCTGGATTCTGTTGCTCAGGTGGAATTAGTTACTGCAGTCTCTGCTCCCCTTTGGCTGCTGGCTGGGAGAGGGACCTGTGTGGCTGGATCCCTCCCGTGCTGCTCCTGTTCCTCCCAGAAGGAAGAGTTGGCAGTGTGTCTGGGAGCTCTGGTGCCATCCAAGTGCTTTCACATTTAGCTGGTGCACTCATGCTTTGCTCAGCGTCAGTGTTGTCCTTGAGGACAATGGACGGGATGTTGCTGGCTGGAATCACCTCATGGATGACCTCACTCCAGGATGGTGCCCATAGGAAAGGCAATGCAGGAGCACAGGTCCCTTTTTTTAATTTTTTTTTTTGGATTGAGGGTCCTCTCTGCCAAGACCCCCTGCACAAGCAGGGGAATTGTACCCCTGAAGGTCTGCTCTGGTCCTCTTCAGAGCAGTGGCTGATGTTTGGTCAATGGCTGTGGGCACGGTCCCATTGGGATGCAGTGGCAATGCCGAGTCACCCACTGCTGCTGACAGCCCTGGCACAGCTGGCTCTAGGTGGAGTGTTTGCACTGGAGAGCCCGGGCTTTCAGAAGCTTTAATAGGAAGTTACTTTTTGTGATAAATTGATGGCTTCATTTCTTGACCTTTCAAAGCTTTTCATGCATTAACTACATGTAGGAAATGTAATTTTCCATGCTGAGAAACCAGCTCTGAAGCAGAATGACTGATGTGATCTTTTTTTGGATGTCTGGCAGACCAAATTTAGTGTGAAACAAGGCTTGGGTCCCGGGCTGAGCTCCTCTGCCTCAGAGAGTCTGTGTCTGCATGGCAGCAGCATTGAAAAGGGGAATGGGGAGAATTCAGTAAAATTGTTTTCTTTTGATGGCTGTGAAGCTCCTGGATAGACACCAAGGCACAAGAGCTTCCAGACTGATAAAAGGATTTCAGTGATGGAAAAGTAGCTTGGGGGGGGAAAAAAATGCTAAAATGAGGGAGGCTGAGGACTGCTTGTTCCTGAGCCCCTTGGTCCACAGGGCTCCTCTGATTCTGTTTCCACTGGCAGTGAGAATTGGGGTCTGATCCTGCTGTGCTGAGCAGCATTCTGGCAGTTTTGGTGTTGTTTTGTGTGCATCGAGGCGGCTGCCACTGAGCTGTCATCTCTTCCTTGCTGTTCCTGTAGCTTCCTGGGGACACAGTGTCTGTGCTGTCCCTGCTCTGGGTGCTTTGGGGTTAGCATTTATAAGCCTTCTTACAAAAGAGAGGCAGCAACCTGCCTGAGGACTTGTCCCTATTTTCCCCACAGCTGCCATGGGTTACAGAGCATCCAGAACGAATGTTCTGTGTGTGCCTGCAAGTCGCTGTGGTGCCAGTACCCAGCCTGGTTTTGGGGATGTGTAACCAGTATATACCCAGTCTTGGTCTGTGTTTATTTGCAGGTGCTTTGTGCTCGTGTCTGCAGCAGACTTGGCTGTGGCAGAGGGTGACTTTTCCTCTGGGATCAGCTGGAGTGAGAACTGCCCACACATGTGAGCCTGCAAGTGGTAAGGGTCGGGCAGGGCCGCTGCCTCTTTTGCTTTAAGTGTTTACACTGTAGAGTGCTAAGAATGTGACTTGGATAACAGAGCCCAGAAGTCCCTGGGATGGGAGTTGTGCTTTCACTTGAAGTTCCCCCTGCCATATATCGCTGTGCCGGTTCAATGGGAAGAATGCAGTTGCCCTCTGGCTGTGCTCAAGCTTCTTAAATCGGACCTCTGTTATTTTGCTGCCCAAACATCCTTTTCTAAGAGTGCAGAGGAGAAACCGGACTAATCCTTTCTTTAAATGCATTTAACGTGTGTGTGAGCCTTGTTTGAGGACTGTAAGGCACATCGCAAACCCACCTCAGCCACTGCCGGCATCCCTCCAAGTGCAGCCCTGCAAGGCCAGGAACGTTGAGCTGCTGAGCCCCAGACAAGCCTGTGGGGACCACAAATAGAATCATCTCCTCTTTTTGTGCGGGTTTTTCCTTATCTGTGAGATGGGGAGAAGTGATTTCCCAGCCCCCCTCAAGAGCAGTGCTGTGAAACCTTGTGAACTAAGCAAGTGCTCGGAGGCTTTCGGCTGCAGGGCAGGGGGAAAGGCAGGCTGGGGGATGGGGCAGCGCTGTCTTGAGGTCTTTTTGTCCCTGCTGTTCCAAGTGTAGGGGGAACCTCGGCTTGTCCTTGGAGCGGGAGCTGTGCTGTGACTGTGCCGGAGGTGCTGGAGCACAGCCCCATGAGCAGGTGACTCGATGACACCGGCTGGGTTAAATCAGGTCCTGACTGCAGGTGATGCTGAGTGAGGAGTGTTTAATCCTCCCTGTGCCACAGCCGGTTTCCCAATCTGCCTGCTGCTGCTCGCTGGGATCCCAACTCCTCTCCCTCTTGAGCACCAGGATCCTTGTCCTGGCCTTTAGGGTGTCAGTCAGGGGATCTTTCCTCTGCTTTGTCCCTGAAACCTGGCAGATCCGACCTCCTCTTTCTTGGACATGAAGAGGGATGTACTTAGTGGGGCATTTTGCTCCCGAGGCTTTGAAGCTGGTATGTCCTGAACGAACATGGCTGTCCCCCTTTTTGGGAGTTCTTGGAGTGTCTGTAAGTACACTAATCCTCCCCAGGTGCAAAGGGAAAAACATCTGGAAAGGTGGCTCCTCATGGAAGTAATTGGGAAGGATCCTTGCCAGTGTGCTGGTGCTGGACTGACCTGAGGGCAGCTGGTAGCTCTATTTAGTGGCTGATGCTTCATAGGAGGGGAAGTGTGAGAGCTTCAGGCTGCTGCTGATCAGCTCAACAGGGTGCTTCTTGAGGTTAATAATTGTGGTGTGAAATCTGTCAAATCTCTGTGGGTCCTCGCAGTGAGTCTCGATGCCCAAAGTTTTTCCCTTCATTCGAAAAGAAGAGATGAGATGTGGGTTTGTGATTGATGAGGAGGAGCAAACCTGCTGTGCAGGTCTGGCAGGGATCAGCCATGGCTGGGCTGTACCAGCTTGTCCTGGTGTGTTCTTTGAAGAGGCACGGGAAGGGAAGGCTGCTCCGCACACCAGCCCCGCACCTCGGGCTATTGTTCCTGGCTGTGGGGTGATATTTCTCCAAGCTCTCCATCCAGATTGCTTCCCAGGGAACAGCCTCTGGATATGCGGGTGTTGGCTTGGGTTTCCTCCTATGCAAATGAATTTATAGGAATGTACTAAGCTCCTTTACAAAACAGCTTGAGCTCTAATGAAAGACATCACTGTGTAAGAGAAAAATATTGTTAGTGCGTTACTACCATCGTTAATGAGGTCAGATCATTGCCTTGGAACAAAATTAGTTTGTTTTGCTCTAATCAGTTTTAGTAGCTAGAGTGCTCAATAATTACTCCTGTCCTTGTGAAAGGGATGGGACAGCATGACTAGAGCTGCTGGCAGACTGCTGACTCTGAAATGAATTGTGCAAATGATTTTTGAGAGGGCATCTTTCCAGCTGCACAGTGCCCCTGGAGTGATGCTGGCAGAGCCCAGCTTCAGCCAGGAATGGTCATGGTCCATAGCACAGCTCCTATGGAAAGAGCTGTCCAGAGGGGTATTCAGAGAGGCTTTAGCAGCAGGAACATCTTTGGACTCTGCTGTTGTCTTCATGTTTATGATCCTATTTGACTTGCAGCATGTAAATGTCTCTCTGAACTCTTCCTTCTCTAGTTATGCAAATTTTCAAGACCCTGGGAGCTCTCAAGTACAGCTGCTCTCTAAACTGGAAGATGCACTCCTGGGTGTTTGCACCTCTAGAATCTTCTCTTTATTTTTAGTTTTGTTTTGTTTTTCCTGATGTCAGTGGTGTGTTCCTGAAAAGGCAGCCTGTGGCCACCAGGATGGATGGACAGGGTGCTGAGAGTCACTGCTGTGGTGGTGCCCTGGCTCAGGAGGAATGACTGTCAGCAAGCCATGCTTTTCCTTACAGGTGTGATGGTTGTGCATGTGCCTTCTGTATGTGCAGCTGCTGCCCAGCAAGAGAAGAGCTGTGGTGATGGGCACCTTCTGCTGTGCCCCACTCAGGGGAGTCAGGGTGGGCTGTCAGACCACAGGACCTATTGTGCCTTTGGTCTCTCTCACTAGACCTCTATCTGTAAACTGAGTCAAGAGTGCAGCTTCTGATCAAACGTCAGGCTGAGCTCAACCATCCCATCCATGCTGGAGGTGAGAGGTTCTTTGATTCTTCTCCAGCATCTCCCTGACAGCTCCCTGGGAGCACTGTGCAGGGATAGCAGAGCTGCTGCATCATGAAGCTGGAGCAGGGCATGGCTCTTGCTGGCACTGTGGCCTCTGAATTTTCATTGTGCTCTCCCCTCTGGATGGATCCTTGCAGAACTCAGGTCAGGCTCACAGTGCCACAGCTCAGCAGCTTCTATTTAAGTGGTTCTTTCCTGCAAAATTACAAATTCATGCTGGAGCCCCCAGCTTTCCCTCCCCTTAATCCACTTGCTGACTTCAGCTAAAAGAGTGTTAATCCTTGCTATATTTTCCATTTCCTTCCTAGTATTTCCTTCTGGCTCAGCTCAGATGTGTTTTTCCCCCTGAAGCTGAGGGAACTGCTGCTGGGCAGTGACTCTCTCTTGGAGGGGTGCCAGTAGTGTTGGAGCTGGGGCAGTCTGAGGGCTGTGATCTCTGCACCTTAGGGATTGCCTGTCTGCCTGGCCGTGATCAGTGAGTACACAGGGGCCTTGCTGGGTCTGCTGCTCCATCAGTGCTCCCCCTCCACCTGTGACGACTGTTGGAGGTGATGCTCTAATGGACTCTTCCCTAAATAAGAACCAGTGGGAGAAAATCCTTGAACACAGTTTGTGTAGCCAATGCCATGTCTGTAGGTTGCAAATCCAGTTTTGGAGAGTTGGCTGCTGTGTGGGCCTGCTCCTCTGCAGTTCAAGAAGCTCAACAGACAACAGGCTGTGTGCTGCTTGTGTAAGGTGATGGTTTGGTGGTCTACTCCTGGGCTCAGAGCCACTGGTGTGTGTGGAAGGACTTCATGCTTCTCCTTGATGAACTTCGATATTCCCGTTGATCCTTTTTTCCAGCCTGTCAAGATACTTCTGAGTGGCAGCACAACCCTCCGGGAAGACTCAGTGATTTGAAGTCTCTCCTGGGTCACCTGTCCTTGCTCCCACCCTTTGTGTACTCCCTTTTATTCTCTGAGTTCAGTTGGGAGCTCCTTGCTGATCCCATGCAGGCCCTGTCACTACATCTTGGTTTCCAGAAGTGGAGATGGATTGTTCCTGAGCTTGGAGGACATGATCCATGGTAATCAACTGGGTATCCTGAACTGCTGCTCTCCCTAGGACCATGACCCATTGAATTCCTCCAAGCAGGTTCCTGAACAGGCCAGTGTTTGCCCTCCTGGAGTCCAGGGCTGTGGTCTGCAGGCTTGTGGTCCCGTTCATCCTTCTTGAGATCCTGACGACTTCATGGGCGCTGCAGTCAAGACTGCTCAAGGCCTTCACATCCCTGATCAGATTTTCCTCATTTGTAGGTACGAGACCCAGCAGAGTGTCTCTTCCCACTGTCCTCACTCTCCTGTGTTAGGAAGCTGTCACCAGTGCTCCCCAGGAACCACCTGGCTTGCTTGAGTCCCACAGTGGTGTTCCTCCAGCACATATTTGGGTTGTTGAGATCCCCTGTGAGGACAGGATCTGCAAACACAAAGCCTCTACCATTTGTCTGAATGCCTCACCTGCTTTGCCCTGATCAGATGGTCTTTTGACACCCACCCCAATGTCACCTGTGTTTCTGTCCCCCAGCCCTGAGCTCTCAACAGGCTCATCAGCTGTAATGCACAGCCTGATGGGCTCCAAGCAACTCCTCCTTGCTGTTCCACAGAGCCCATGTCCATCCATGGCAGCACTTGGTGGCCTCAGCTGTCCCACCATATCCTGTGGCCCTGGGGAGGCCGCAGCCCCAGCAGTGCCCCAGCCCTGGCTCCAGGCGCCATCCTGGGTGTGAGGCTCGAGCTGTGCACCGGCTGCACCATGGGCCTCTCCTTTAATCTGTTTTGAATTTCCCACATTTAATTCCATTGAATGCCCTTAATTCCTGTGTCATGGAACAAGGAGAGCTCTGTCCAGAAAAGCTCTGTTAGAAACGTGTATTTTGGCAATTCTAAAAATACACCTCGCTTGCCTGGGCTTGTGCGGGGTAGCCGTGGCAACGTGGCTCCAGGAGCAGGGTTAAAAACAAGTGTACCAATTAAGGGGGAAACAGAGCTCTTCAAACTTATAAAACCTAAAAATTAAAAAAATGTGAAGTAACAAACACCATGTGTGAGGCTGTGGTCCGTATTGGGTTGATTGAAACTGTGCCCCTTCCACTCTTTAGGAGCATCCCGAGTGCTGAGAAAGCTGGGGGTGTTCACCTGGAGAAGACTCCAGGGAGACCTCAGAACCCCTGCTGGTGCCTAAAGGGGCTCCAAGAGAGCTGGAGAGGGACTTGGGACAAGGGCCTGGAGGGACAGGATAAGGGGAATAATGGCTTCCCACTGGTAGAGGGCAGGATTGGATGGGATATTGGGAAGAAATTCTTGGCTGTGAGGGTGATGAGGCCCTGGCACAGGTTGCCCAGAGAAGCTGTGGCTGCCCCATCCCTGGAAGTGTCCACGGCCAGGTTGGACAGGGCTTGGAGCAACCTGGGATAGTGGAAGGTGTTCCTGCCCATGGCAGGGGGCTGGGATGAGATCATTTTAGAGGTCCCTTCCAACCCAAAGCATTCCATGCCTCTATGAAAGAAAGCAGCCTGGCTGAAACTTGGGGAGTGTTTTGAGGACAAAAGCATGATCTGGAAGAACAGTTTTGGCCTGCAGTGCTGGCCTGTGTGAGGGGGCAGGTGGATGTTAAAATTTCTGTGCTGAGCCAAAGTCCCTCAAAACCAATGGAGATGCTTTCATTGATGGATTAGCTCAGGGCTGGGAAGTCAGGCCTGGTAAAAGCAACCAGACGAGTCTGAAAGCAAAGTGCTATTGTTTTTAAGCTATATTTGCTTTAATTGTACTTGCCAAGCCCTGGCTATGGCCAGAGGAGGCCTCAGAAATGTCATCAGCTTTCTGGAGATGGTGCTTGGGAGTGTCTCTCTGTGTAGTGGAGCTGAGTGGGCAAGCTGGTACTTCAAAAAGCTTTAAATAAAATGATTTCAAGCTGTGCCTTTTTTTGCTATGCCTCACAGAAAAATATAATGAAAGCATTCAGAGCATCTCTTTCCAAAATATTTCCAGATTTTTGCAGATATTGCAGGTATTTTCCCTCCCTGGCTTGCTATGTGTTCACTACCTTGGCATGCTGATGCCATCCCACATTTTTTGGGGGATCCATAAGGGGGTTTGGGTGCAAATATTTGCCTGCTTGATGCTCAGAGAAGTTTCTGAGCCCAGAGCAGAGAGCAGTGATGCTGCTGCTGCCCGTCCTTGGGCTCGAGCCTGGGCTGGCGATGGATCCTGCCCTGCCTGTTCTCCCCAGGAGTTCTCAGCTCTGTTCTTCATCAGTCCTGTTGACCCCAAAGAACCTTTGGAAGCTTCTTGCTGTGCGTGGAAGTGCTGGAGAGGAGGACCCTAGGGAGCGGTCTGAGTCACTTGCTGGTTTGGCCTGTCCTGGAGTGCACAGGCGAGGGGGAGGTTAAAGCCCAGGCTCGAGGGGTGGACGCAGGCAGAGGGCTGTGCAGAGGAAGGAAGCGGGGGTGTGCAGCTGCGTGTGGAGGATGCTGCTCCCGCTGGAAAGCAGCAGCGGGGTCTCCTGAGACAATTTAGGTGAAGGAAGCTGCAATGAAGTCACCAGTTTACTTGGCTTGGTGGTGGCAGGAGGTGTCGTTAGCGGTGCGGGCAGGGACGACAAGTTCAGGTTAAAGGTAGTAAGAAGCAAGTGGGCACATCTGGTGTGTGCAGGGCATGGTCCCCACGAGGGCAGCCTGCTGAGCTGTGCCACACACTGGGAGGTCAGTGTTTCATGGAAACACAGACTGGTTTGGGCTGGAAAGGACCTTAAAGGTCATCTCATTCCAACCCCTTTGATGGGCAGGTTTAACACAGATGTCACAGAGAGGGAGCTGTGTCCTGTGAACGCAGGTTGTGCTGGTGCTTTGGGAAGGGTCTCAGGTGGCTGCAGCAGGGCTGGTGTTAGTCCTCAGGGAAGGCAGGTGTGGGTGTCCCATGGCTACTGGGGGCTTCAGGAGTGGCATTGACTCAGGTGGTAGAAGTGCAGCCCCCTGTGACCCTGCAGCAAATCCTTCCACTTGCAGAGAAGCTCTGGGCAGGACAGAGTTTTGAATCTTTAAACTGGTTTAGGCAAATTTAAAAAAATGTCGGGTGGTTGTCTGTAACTTACTTTGAATTATGGTTTGCATGAATTTGGGTTAATGGAGCTGGAGGATTTTTGCATAGGCTGTACCAGAAGTGTGCATGGAGCTGTTTGGGAAGCTGGGCCAGGCTGGGGAAGAGGCAGAGCTGGCGGGGGAAGGCTCGAACACGGCTGGTGGCGAAGCTGGCAGCGCACGAAGGCGCCGGGAGCCTTTCCAGGCTCCAGCTCAGGTGCTGGCTCCTGGCCAAGGCTGGTTTGGTGGGTGAGGACTCACGGTGAAGCTCCTGAGGAGGGGATTTAGCGGGAGCAGCAGCTGTGTGCTCGGGCAGCAGCAAGCAGAAAGGCAGAACAGGAAGGCCGTGTGTGTGACCGCCGAGGGCTCACGCTGCCACCAGACCTGGCCACCCCCGGAGCCGCGGGAGCGCCAGCGGATGCAGGTTTGGACCCAAGCCTTGTTGGGTGGGAGGGAGGAGGGCAGTGGGATTTCACCCTGCTCACAGGCTGCTTGGAAGGGCTGTCCAAGGCTGAGCCTTCCCATGTTGGCTCCTCTCTTGCTGTCACACCTTGCATGTGTGACACAACTCCAGGGGGTCAGCACTGGTCTTCCTGTGTGACTTTGCGTGGTCTTTGTGTGTTACTTAATGATGTTTGGCCCATCAGCTGTGACCCCTTCTCTAGTGACTCTGGTGTTTGTTTGGTGTTCCTGTGCCTTTCCTTTCCCCACAGCAGGAATGCTGTGGAATGAAATCCTATGTTTTCTTCTTTCTATTGCCTTGGTGGCTGTGGTCCCTTGTGAAATGCCTCCATTCTTCCAGATGAGTCTGCACGAGGGGCTGCAGAGGGATGATGTGTGTGTAGGGAGAGTGGGAGAGGCGGCATAAAGAGCCTTGTTCCCTCCCTGTGAGGTGTAATGTTGAGAGGATCTCATAACGTGTGCTTGCCCTATTCCCACAAAATTATAATTAGTTCTAATTAAGTGGAGGTTAACCTCCACTGTGCATCCTGCAAATTAATGGAATGTGCCATTACCTTATCTTGCAGCACTAGAGGTTCTTGAAAATTACTTGGAAAGAAGTATATCCTTGTGTGTGGTTTGAATTTTTAATTTATGTTAATAGTTCAAGCTTGAATTAATTAATTTTAAATGATGGACCTTTGATCTTTTTTTTTAACACTCTTGCTTCTGCAACTTAATATAGCTTTCCATCTCTTCTCCCATTGTAGTGAAATGAATGGGATAAAAATACATAATATGATAAAATGTGCTAAATCTGCCCTGAGCCACAAGGGTGGTGAAACTGCTCTGATGTCCAGGTGTGCACTGAGGGGGCTCTGCCACTCCAAGGGGGGCTGCAGCAGGATCCACAAGTTTAGGGGAAGATATTGTGTTATGTCATCTTGGAGGGAGTTCTGGGGGCACTACTCATCCTGTGGCTTTGGGCTTGCTTTTGGAGGTGGTAACTTGAGTTTGTGGTTGTGCGTTTGAACAGAATTTCATCTTTCCTGGGCAGTCTTTCCCTGTGTAAAGCTCCCTGCTGCAGCACCCAGGGCAGCACGAGCAGGTCACACTCCGGTGTGGTTTGCCAAGCCAGAGAGGATTGAATCCCCTTGGGGAAAACCCAGCATGGCCTTTGCAGGAAGATGTGAATTCCACTCACAGCAAGCCCTGCCACTCGGGTGCCAAAGCCAGGAGAGAGGGTCTGTTTAAGGTGGTGGATTTGGGGTGCACCATGTTAACTGAGCCTTCTGCAGGGGACAGTTTTGGATGGGCTATTTCAGAGAGTCACAGAATTGTTTTGGTTGGCCCTCTAAGGTTATCAAATCCAACCATTCCCCAGCACTGCCAAGGCCACCACTAAGCCATGTCCCCAAATGTCACATCCACACATCTTTTAAATCCCCCCAACAATGGCGACTCCAGCACTGCCCTGGGCAGCTGTGCCAGGTCTCTACAACCCTTTCCATGAAGAAATTTTCCCAATATCCAACTTAAACCTCCCCAGCACTGCTTTAGACTGTATCCTCTTGTCCTGTCCCTTGTTGCTTGAAGCAGAGCCCAACCCCCACCTGGCTGCCCCCTCCTGTCAGGGACTTGTGCAGCGCCCGAAGGGGCCCCCTGAGCCTCCTCTTCTCCAGGCTGAGCCCCCCCCGCCCCCTCAGCCACTCCTGGTGCTCCAGACTCTTCCCCAGCTCTGGTCCCTTCTCTGGACGTGCTCCAGCCCCTCAAGGTTTTTCTTGTCCTGAGGGGACCAGAAGTGAGCCCAGGATTGGAGGTGCCTCAGCAGTGCCCAGCACAGGTCACTGCCCTGGTCCTGGTACAGACCAGGTGCCATTGACCTTCTTGCCCTGAGTACACCTGGCTCATGTTCAGATGCTGTCCACAGCACCCCCAGGGTCTTTTCTGCTGGGACCCTTTCCAGCCACTCTGCCCCAGCCTGCAGCTGCAGAGATTGTTGTGACCCAGGTGCAGGACCTGGCACTGAACCTCGTACAGTGGTGTTGGCCCATTGATCCAGCCTGTCCAGATCCCTCTGCAGAGCCTTCCTGCCCTCCAGCAGATCAACACCCTGCCCAACTTGGTGTCACCTATGATCTGGCTCGGGGTGCTCTCGATCCCCTTGTCCGGCTCACCAATAAAGATATTGAACAGAGCTGGCCCCAGCACTGAGCCCTGGGGAACACCACTAGTGACTGGCTGCCAACTGCATCTACAGCTTCATTCCCCACCACTCTCTCGGCCATCCAGCCTGCTTTTCACCCAGCAAAGGGTGCCCCTGTCCAAGCCACGAGCAGCCCATTTCTCCAGGAGAATGCTGTGGGTGCAAAGGCTTTACTAAAATCCAGGTAGATACATCCATAGCTTTTCCCCCATGAACTGAAGGGATCACCTTGTCTCAGAAGGAGGTCAGGTTGGACAAGCAGCACCTGCCTTTCATAAGCCCATGCTGGAATGTGCTGTGTGGTTGTCCCAGCATGGTCTGTTCCATCACCTTCCCCTGCACTGAGGTCAGGCTGGCAGTCCTGCAGTTCCCCAGATTCTCCTTTCCACCCTTCTTGTGGATGGGCATCACATTGGCACCTCCAGGCAACTGGGACTGCCCAGTGAGCCAGGACTGCTGGTAAAAGATGAAAAGTGGCTTGGCGAGCTCTTTCACCACCTTCTCTGCACCCTTGGTGGATCCCATCCGGCCCTGGAGACTTTCACTTGAGTGTCTGAGTGCTGCAGCATCTTGCTGACTGTTTCCCCTTTTGGGATGTATGGGGGCTTCATTCTGCTCCCTGTCCCCAGCTCGGGGGGCTGAGTACTCCAAGAACAACCAGACTTATTATTTGAGCCATTCCTGCAAAGTTTTGAAATTAAAATAGCAGACATCATCTCGGAAGTTTCTCAGTCCCTGTCAGAGCATTGACCTTGTGAGGCTGACTTCAGCTGAAGCCAAATCTTCTGAGAAGCAGGGAGAAAACAGCCAAGCTTCCTTTCCCTTTGTGATCCCAAGACGTGGGGACCCACGGGTGTCTCTGAATCCAGATCCCAGCCTGCCCTTCCGGGTTGATGTCGATGGCCCTGCTCCCAGCAGTCCCCTGCTCTGGTGGGAAGCTTTGGTTCTGCTGTTCCCAGCTCCTTATCTCACAGTGCAGGGACTGGCAGGGGCTCCACTATGGTCACCATCCAGCATTCCAGTTTTCTGCCTGCATCTGGCAGCTGGGTTTCCTGGGATTGAGGGGTTTCTATCTGGGAAGAGCAAATTTATTGGGGGGAAGAGCAGGCCTTAAGGGTGAGCTTGTTATTTCCTCAACCACATGAGAGGGATTTGGAGGAGGAAGCAAGAGGGTTGGCAGCAGTGCCTAGCAGTGCTCTTGCTCTTTGTTTTTGTGGTCAGTTGCTGTCTCTGAAATGACAGTCATGGCTGCTGCCCCTGTGGCAGAGGGAGATCTTGCAGCAGGGGAAAGTGATGCTGAAAGGGGACACCATGGCAGTTTTTATTTCAGCAGAGTGCTCTAGGTGGACTGGGCACATCATCCAATCCTGGCTTATCAGTCCAACTCCTGGCCCTGCACAGACACCCCAACAATCCCATCCTGTGCCTGAGAGCACTCAGACACACACTCCTGGAGCTCTGGCAGCCTTGGGGCCGTGCCCATTCCTTGGGGAACCTGTTCAGTGCCCACCACCCTCTGGGGGAAGAACCTTTTCCTGATATCCAACCTAATCCTCCCGTGACACAGCTCCAGCCATTCCCTGGGTCCTGTCCCTGTCACAGGGAGCCGAGATTGGAGCTGCCCCTCAGGAGGAGCTGCAGACCCTGATAAGGTCTGACCTCAGTCTCCTCTGCTCCAGGCAGAAGAAGCCAAGTGCCCTCAGCTGCTCCTCCTATGGCCCCTTCAGACCCTTCCCCATCCTTGTGTCCCTCCTTTGGATGTTCTGTTTGGATCCTTCTGATATTTTGGCACCCAAAACTGCACCCAGGACTCGAGGTGAGGCTGGACCAGCACAGAGTCCTGGTGCTGGTGTGATGTTGGGCAGTTTTGGGGGCTCCAGAATGTCCAGGAAAACAGAGAAGCAGTTCAGAACTGTAACAGTGATGTTCTGCAGTGACATGTCCCAGTGTGGCTATGATGTGGGCTGGTGGCACATGGTTCCTGGCCCTGGCTCATCTGGCCCTGGCCTTGCCCACCTGTTTTGGGGCTGACATGGGGGAGGGAGAGATGGCTGGGACTGGATCAGGGACTCTGCTCTGCTGGAGCCAGGGGGCTTTTCTTCAGCCTTGCAGGTTGGGGGAAGCTGCCTGACCTTTCGTGCAGATTTGTTTCTGCATTACTTGCCCTTTTAACACGATTGAAAACAGGCTGTGGGGGAGAGCGAGCCAAAGCTCAGAAATCGGGCTACTAGGATTGGTCAGGAGCATTTCTAGGAGAAACAGAGCAGAAAAAAGAGCATGTAGAGGGAATAGATTTTGCTGTGGGTGATGGATTGCCTGCCTGTGTGAAGATACAGACCTGGCTCTGGGGTGCTGCCACACAAACTGAACAAACTGAGAGTCACAACCCATTGTGTCACCGCTCAGTGCAAAGAGCTGGGGAATGTGCTGTCATCTGGCATTTGGGGAGGCTTTGGAGGAGGCTCGAGATGTTTGCTGCGAACCTCACCTTCCAAAAGTGCTGGCACTCACCTCCAGCCATGGCTGTGCCTGTGCTGGCTCAGTCCTCTGGGGTGGCTTCTGCTGGGCTGTGGGGACAGTGGGCATTGGCATGGACAAACTGGAGTATATGCTCTGAACATCCATCTCTGGGACAGTGACCAAGTGGACATGGGAGCCCGCCATGGCACCAGCAGTCTGGGTCCCTGCTGCCTGTGGATGCTGTATTGTTTCCCTGTGGCAACAGTGGCTCGCTTGTGTTTGTGCTGAAGTCTCATGAAATCTTTATATCTTAAGTGTACGTGACCTGTTCATTTATCTTTGGGCACCGGGCAAACACTGAGGGATATTGGATAAAACACTGCAAATATTTGCAGTTCCCTGTGAAAAGAGCTCGGTGAAACTTGAGGTTTTGTGTTACGTGCGGTCCTTTATTGCTCTGCTTTTCGGGTTTAGATCTTGAAGTGCTTGGTAGAGGGGCAAGGCTGGCCTTCCACAGCCAGGGCCTTGTGACCTCTGCCAGTCCTGTGCCCCAGCCTGTGACTGCCTCGCAGTCTGCAGGACGCCACAATCCGCCCAGGATGCAGACAGGCACAACCCACAGACTCTAAAGCCCCTGTCCAGGGGCTGCAGCCATGGGTGGAGCCTAGTGAAACCCCAGCGGTCTGGCCAAGTGTTTTGGGACCTGGTGCAGGGATTTCTGTCCTTCTGGACCATCCTTTGGGCCTGGTCAGAGAGTGTACAGGAATGGTGAACAGAAATACTGAGGAGTTAGGCATGTTCTCCATGTAGAGAGAGAGGTGGTGTGATGAGGTAGAGGAGAGACCCTTTCCTAAGGGCAGGGATGGTGTAGGGTATTTAGAAGCCAAGTTCTGTCCTCTGTCATGGAGAGCACTGGAGAAAGCCCCATACCTGACAGCTTTGGCTGGAGGGGAAGGTGAGGTGCTGCTTCCAACCCCTTTGGAGCACCTCAAGCTGGAACCCAAGGATGTTGGGTGTCAGCCACTGTTGTGGCGGGGGCTGGATGGTGAGGTGCCACAACCTTCCAGAAGCGTCTCCAACAGAGGGAGCCGCTCGGCAGGCCACTTCCCACACCCACACACGCGCACACACACACGCCGGATAGCTGGATCCAAATGCAGGTTGATGGTAAGGGAGCAGAGAAGGGTCTTCATATGGGGTTCCACGGGGAAGGTTTATTACAGCCACACACGTGAACGGATCCAGCGACGCAGACAAGAAACATGGGAGGGTCCAGATGTATATATGGGGGCAGGAGAGCATCAGGGACCAATGGTCTGAGGGTGCAGGGGTGGTACATAGGCGGGGCTAGGGTAAGGCAGCCAACAGGGCAACTCAGAGGGAGGGGCAACAGGGCAAGGGCCAATGGGGGAACAGAGAAGGGAGAACTTTCCAGAACTGGGACGTATAGGGCATAAAGGGGCAGGGAGGGCAACAGGCCAATCGGGGAAACAGAACTGGGGTACATCAACATAATGGAGCAAAGCATCCTGGGGGAAGCCCTTTTTGTCTCCCTAACCTGGGGAGGGTCCTAGGGACTGTCCCACCAATGGACTCTCTAAGTCCTTTGACCTGGAGGCCTGCCTGCTTCCACAAGCCATTGTTCACTGGCTCATAGGTCTGCTGCTGTGAACTTTGTAGTAATTCCGTTCTGCCTTTTGGAAACTTGGAAGAAGTGTTTCCACATCCACACCAAGCAGATGCGATGACATGGGAAACTCCCAAGCTGTGAGGGTTTTGAAAGATGGTGGTTTGGGGTGCAGCCATGTGTTGCATCTTTTATAAATCCCAGACACTTAAAAGCAGGGCAGTGTACAGTTAAGGACATTGTAAATCTTACCTCTACCCATATTAGAAATGTGAAGAATATCCTCCAAACCCTGTGCAGGGAACACTACAGCTTTAAAAGATCTCCTTTTTATTGGGACATTAAAATTCTAACATAACTAGGAATCCTCCTGCAGAAGTGACAATTGCAGCAGGTCTGATCCTGGGATAAGGGTTTAAGTATGAGTAACTTGGTTTGGCATAATCAGAAGGGTTACCTGGGACCAAATCTAGCGACAGCAGAGCTGGGGGGAGGTCTTGCCATAGACTTGAGTGGTTTTTGAGTGGGAGTACCTGCCATGGGTGTGCAGAGATGAGCTCAGGATGTGCGAGGTCTGTGATCAGCTGAGTGTTTCTGAGGATATTCCCCTTTTCCCTTCCCATCTCCTGTTTGAGCTCTCAGCTAAGCCCCAAACTGTCACTTGTTCCCAGTTCACTGTTAGCCATGTGAGATGGATTTGCTGTAATCTCCGAGCCAGAGCCCAAGGTTTTCCAGCTAAGCTAAGCTTACAGAAATGTTCCCAAGAGATGTTTTCTGGGAGGACTTGGAAATTTAGTTGTAAACAGAGATATCAGAAACATGTGATTATATTATTCCTCTGTTTCCCAGATGATGATGACAATGTTTTCAAGTGACAGAGCACTGTAGTCCTCCAGAGCCAAGGTCTGGGAGTCATCCCTGCAGGGTGGCCTTGTGGTCACCTTCAGAGTCCTGTCTCATGAGGCTTTGCTGAGGGTATGGGTCTGGCACCACCTGGGAGTGCCCTGGGCAGAGCATTTGTCAGTGGATTTGGGAAGAAAATAGATGCTCTGTGTACAATTTCACAGGATCCTGTTCATCCTGTTTGGTTAGAGCCATCCCAACCCATTGGGCTTGAGCTGGGACTCTCAGCTCTGCTTCTGCATCCTCTGGAATCGTGTGATGGATGTGTGATTCCAGCTTTGCTTAGGAATATCCCAAACGTCAGCACTAAAGGCAGCGTTTAGGAAGTGTCCTAGAATAGGGCTCAGGTAGAAGTTTCTACTTGTGCTTCCTCAGCACATTTTCAGATATGTCCCTCTACAAGGTAGGACTTTGGTCCTTATAGCAAATATCTGCACTTAATTTTTACCCTCAGCCTCTTCTCCCTACTCCTCACTGGGGCCAAAATTGATACGAGACTGTTGCTTTGGCAGTATTTCTCATCTGGGTTTAAAAAGCAATATATGCTTTGAGTGGGCCCTTCACAAAACCACAAGGTCTCCCTGGCTCTCAGCAATCATCTGTTTGAAATATGGTGAAGGTTTTTTTCCCCTTTCTTTGGATTTCTTCCAAGCCGGGCACTTTGGGGTTTAGCAAATGTCGAGAAGCAAAGATGTAGCTTACACTGGGATCACAGGGTGTTTAAGCAAAGCCTCCCGGTGAAGCCGTTGCCACAGGGATACTCAGGCATGATCTGAGAGAGCAGGGTTTGGTTTTGTTTGCTGGGCTGGTCCCCTGTTCAGATGGGTGAGAGCTGTGCTGGTCCCCTGTTTGGATGGGTGATGGCTGTTTGCCCAAACTGTGGCCTTGCTGCTGGTCACAGCAGCAGGAGTGTGAGCTGGGCGCTGTGCACTGAAGGATGCTGCACCCTCAGTGTAGAAGAACTGCGAATCTCTGAGCCTGATCCAGCCAGCAGCCGGACACACAGGAGGTACACAATGTGTTTATGACTCCCTCAGGTGCCACCAGCTGGCTTTTCCAGGGAGTTTGGTGTGTGCTGATCTGTCTGGGTGCTGGCTGGGTGGTGGGATGCACCCGGGCATCTGCTGGGGCAGAGCTCTTGCAAGAGCAGCACCCTTGGCCCCACCTGCCCCTGCAGGGTTCAGCTCTGCTGGTTTCTTCAGCTGATGCTCAGACACTTGAAGATGTGGTGAACATGGTGGTGGTGCTGGGTTGATGGTTGGACTTGGTGATTTTAAAGGTCCTTTTCAAACTTAATGACTGTGATTCTAAGAAGGGTCTTTTAGGTGCTGGAAAGGAGTTGTGTCATAGGCAGAGGGTCAGCTGCATGTCACCTTTGGAGTTTTAAGGATGGAAAAGCTTATGGTGGTAGCACCTCAGGACTGGTGTGGGGGCTCCACCAGCAATAGGAGTGATATGTGTTTTGATTGAATGAAAATGAAAATCAAAATGGAAATGAAAACCTGGTCCAGGCTTACAAAATCATGAAGGCTGTGAGTCAGAGGAAGGTGTAACTGTTGCTTACCTCATCTCTCCATACTAAAACTAGAAGGTGGCAGTGAAATTTGGGAGTAGTAAATGGAAAAAGGATGAAGGAAGGTGCCACTTCACCAGGCAGGTAACAAGTGCCTGGAGCTTGGTGCTGCAGTAGGTTGGGGAGGCAAATGGCTCATTTGAAAGGCACTGGGCAGATCCTTGGCCAGCAGATCTGGATCCAGAAAGGACTTGCCTGGGATATATCCATTGTCATGCCTCATCCCATAGCTGTGGATGCTGGGAATGGGCCATGGAGTGCCCAGGCTCCTGTGTTCTCCCTCTTTGGAGAAGAAGAGCAGAAAACCTGGCAGTTACTGATGGTCTTTGGGGGTGCTGAAATCTGCTGGGGACAATCCAAAGGACAGGACAAACGTGCCCAGAGCCAAAACTTGCCCAATCTGTCTTGAACTCTGCTCAACTGTAAATTGTGTCAGTGGCACTACCCAGATCAGGGTCTGCCTCCTGTAAGGACCCTTGTTTCTAGGCTGTACACTGGATGTCTCTGTTATTAAATGAATGTTCTGGGCTGCAGCAGGTTTCACGTGAGGTCTGCAAAGGTGTTTTGGAGCCCAAACCCTCTTGAGAGAGCAACTTCTCTTCCCGAAGCCAAGGGTGTGGTAATCCCCACCACGTCTTTATCCCATGCCCAGACCAGGGTTGGTGGAGCATCCAACTGCAGCAGTGGAAGGGCATCAGGGAATAGGAGGAGATCTGGCCCAGGAGGAAGGATGCTATTTACACTGGGTTTGTTGCAAGCCAATGACTTGTCACTGGCTTTAACGGTAGAGCAAAGCATATTTACTCAGCTTGTTTGGCCGGTGAACAAGTGCTGGATAAGAAACTGTCAGATGGGAATCAATTAGAGACTTCAGCTCTGAGTGAACGATCCTATTTGACATCAGATGCCCTGTGAAACCCAGTAAGGACAATGCTGCTATTTACATGGTTCTTTTCTCATTCCTTCCCTTCTTCCCTGTCATCATCTGTGCTCTAATATTAGAGCTCTGACCCTGTGTGGTGCTCCCAGAGCAAGAACTGACTCCAGCCCTTTCACGTGGCTCCTGTGAAGAGATCTTTGTGTTTGTGAGGGGGAGGCTGCTGGCTGAGCCTTGCATCCCTCTTCCCTTCTCCCTGGGGCTGAGGCAGTGGTTGCAGAGGAGAGTTTGGCACACAGGTACCAGTGTGTGCCCTGCAGATGGCTGGGGTGTGAGTGGCAGATGGAGCCCAGGTTGCCATGCAGCAGGTCAGGGGGTGATGCCTGAGGGCTGGCTGCTCTTTTGACTTCGGATTCTCTGCTTTGTGTGGCAGTGTGGCCTTTTGCTCCTCTCCACTTGAGTTCTTGGAATGTTGACTAGTGACACGACTTCCCTTGCTTCTGCTTAGAACTGTCCTGTCACAAGAGAGGATGAAGTCCCTTCCCTTGTGATGACAGCCTGTGGCGTGAGGAGGTGGGAATGAGTGCTGAAGAGCAGAGAGGGGGTGACTGCTGTTGCAAACAAGCTCCTGCCATCCTGGAGAACCTGTAAGACTCCTGTGTTAGGGGAGAGTCACCAAGTCCTTGTCACCATGACATCTCCTTGCCTACGACTCAGCCCGGGCTGCCCAAGTGAGTGAGTCAGCAGGCAGTGACTCAATAAGGTCACCGGATGGATCTACCCTCCAGACAGAGACATTCCTGGCTGCATTTATGACATAACTTGCCTAAAAGTGTCATCACTAAGTGGTGACTCTTTATACCATTGCCCAGGGCCTCTGGGCTGGCTGCTGCTGCCGGGGAGCCTGTGTTCAGCAGGGTCCTAGGAACTGCAGTTCTCAGAAAGAAAAGCACATGTGAATCCCTTCTCTGTCCTGGAGAAACATCCCAGCTGACACTAGAGCATCATGCAGAAACATGAGGCTGTGGAGGGTTTGCAGTGGGCTTGTCTCTGCCCTGCCTTGGTACCACCACCAGCATCAAAGGGCATTTCCCTTGCACACGCCCAGTCCTGAGAGGGAGTCTTCTCGTCATGAGTAAAGGGAAAGCTTCTCAGTGAGGTAAAGTAATTAATTTGCTCTTCTCTCAGGACTTAATTTTGAGGTTTGCCTGAGGCTGATGGCACTTGATCTTATCATATCTTCTTAATCTCCTTTTCCTGCCTTTAATGATGGTGCAAATAAGATTTTCAACTTCTTTTAACTGCTGGCTCTCTAGGAATGTTTCAGTGGAGCTGCAAAATCCAGTAGAGCCTTCTTAGATCTGTGGGTTGTCCCATAGCTGTGGTGTTGTCCCTTGTACATCCCTTAGAAATAACTTTTAGGTTTGAAGGGGATTTGAAGGGGTTTTGGTCTGCAAGCTGAAACCTCCTCTTTTAGCAGGGGTGTGCTGTTAGGCTTGGCAGAACCGGGGTGGTCAAAGCCACCCCTGCCCTCTCCATGCCTGGTTTGCTGGGCTCTTCCTCCACCCCCTGAGCCCCAGTGAGGCCTCTGCTCCTGGCACACCGTCAGGCAGCATGTTGGGTCCAGCCGTGGAGCCAAGCATGGGCACTGGTGCAGCTTGGCTTTGCAGCACAGGGATGTGGACTTGGAAGAGAAGAGGAGCAGGTGAGTGTGCTCCAGGAGAGGCCCTGTGCAGGTGGAAATGAGCTGTTCGTGGGAAAGAATGGCTGGAGGTACTGGGGCTGAAACCCAGCACAGCTGTCCTGCTTTTCATTGATGCAGCCCCTCTACTGTATGACTGGAGCTGCTGAGGGTCAGTAGATAGGGCACCTGGGAGAGGCAGCGTGACCCTGCTTGGCTGGGCAGATCGTGTCACCCCTCTGTGCCCCACTTCCTCAGGACAGGAGTCCTGCTCTGCCCTGCCTCACGTGTGTGCAGGGGGCTGTGATGAGCTGGCTCTGCTGGGCAGGCTGCTGGGGGCTCAGCAGGTGGGAGAGTGCTTGTACCCCTTTTACCTTCTTCCCTGAATTGGAACAAGGCTGCCCCTGCACAGAAACACTGATAGCTGGCCAGGTAATAATTAACTGGGACAGGTGTCCTGGCAATTATCCCTCCTGGGTGTACTGCACTGCCTGCACAGAGTTTGATGCAGGAGGCAGCAGGGGTAAGGACTGGGTTTTGCCTTTCTTCATAGTTTCCAGGGAATGTTGAGCATGTCCTGGCAGTGAAGGGTGTGCAGTGGCTTTGGATCTGATGGTTCTTGAGGCAGCCACTCTTCCGCTCCCCTGGGTGGAGAGCAGGCTGTGCTCTTAGAGGGAACATCTGCCATGGGTGGTGGGTGTCCCATGGGAGTGCTGGCTGTTCTTGCTCCCTTGGCTCATCCTGGGGAGCTGGATGAGGAGAGAAGGGGTGGGAGAGCAGCTAAGGGGGATGTGGCCTCGTTGTGAGGGGTGCTTGTGAAGCTTTCCTACTCTAGATGTGTGTGTTCACCCCAGAGCAGAGCAGTGCCTGTGCCTGGGGGTTTGGAGGTTGGACCTCTCTAGGGAGGAGGTGCAGGCTGTGGTGCTGGAGGCTGTGGGAGATGCCAGGCTGGCGGGACACGACCTGCTGTGGCAGCACTGCCAGCACCCAGCCCTGTCCTGGGGCTCCCCAAGCCTGACCCTGGCTCCAGGCAGCTGCTGGGAGCCATGGCAGTGCTGAGAGCCTTGGCAAGTTCTCACTGTTGAATTTTCCTCCAATGCCAACACCAGGAAGCACACTGAAATGAATTAAGATGACTAGAGGAAAGCCAAAGTCTCTCCATGGCTCCTGCTGGAGTCACTCCCACCAGAGTGCTTAAGGCCTGAGGTGTCCCTGTGCCTGGATCAGCTCCAGGCTGTAAATTGGATCGAGATGGGTGCTGAGGAGCATCCCTTGGGTTCCCAGGAGATGTACCTTGAGTAAATCAATCCATGCACCTGTAAAGTTTTAATTGCACAATGTATTAATAATGCACTGCAGCTTATCCTGGTAGCACTGTGAACTAAGAGTGTCCTAAAAGTTTAGAGCTGTAAGGACAGTGGTGTTCTTTCACACTGCTTTCCACATTTTTAACAGGCATGTGGCTTTTCTTTAGTTATAATCTGCTTTAAAGCTCCTGGTTAACAACTCTGCTCCTGCCAGCTCTTAGCCTTGCCCTGGCTGCCAGTGCATCCATCCAGGAAGGCAGCACTCCCAGCAGCACAGGCACATCCAGGTCACGTCCCTGTGCCAGTCCCACTGTGCCACGGCTGCTGTTGAGTTTGGCCCTGGCTCCATGCCTGGCATTGCTTCTCAGGTTCTGGGATTTTGGTGTGCTGTGCAGGCCAAGCAAAGGTGAAAGCTGGCTGTCCAGGTGTCTCTGGGCATGCAGGGCTTGTGGCTTGCCTGAATCTCACCCTCTGCTCAGCCCTGCCTGGGTCCTGGATTAGTCCTGCTGCAGCAGAGGATGCTGGATGCTCATCAGTCAAACAAAACATGCTGCTGTCTCTTGCCCACAAATTTTATTGGTGTGACTTGGCTTTCTGGCTTGTAGGTGAACTAATAAGCAACAAAGCTATTTTCTCTCTTTTCTTGCTTCAAGGATTTGATTTGGGTTTTAGTTTGTGTGGTGTGGAATGGAGACAGGTCACTAGAGCTGATGTGCAGCCTCCCAAAGCTGCTGGAAGTGGGAGAGGTTGGATGGCTGAGGAGAATGAGGCCTCCTGTGTTAGACCTGGCTGTTCGATCAGAAAAATGCTGGCAGGGGCTGGAGGGAGGTTGCACACTGCTGAGTCCTCTCTCTGTGCTGGAGCTGGTTGTCTGAGGCAGCAGGATGGTTCTGGAGGGCCTGTCTGCAGCCCCATCAGGGGAGAGGAGGAGGATGGTGCCAGCCTGGGCTGGGGGGGAGCAGTGGAGCTCCCAGAGTCCCTGCCTGACACATGATGGGTGCAATGATGTTTTTTTTATATTCTGGTACTCAAAATTTCTTACATCTGCAGCTGTAGAGTTCTGCTGGGCTTTTGTGGAGCTGAACTGTGTTTGGAGAGGGGAAACTCCCGTTCCCCCAGCTGTGCTGAGCCACAGGAGGATCCTGTGGTGCCCTGGAGGCTGTACCCAGGCTCATATCACTGTCAGTGCTCTAGTGGGGGAAAAACACCCAGGCAAACACAGTGGGTAACTTGGCAGCCAAGAAGTGGATGGTTTGGGAATTAATGGCATTTTTATCAGCAGACTTTGGTGTGTGTATTCCCAGGCTGCTTTATTGCTCAGGGCTGGGCTGCTTTACTGGTCCAGTACTCATTATTGCAAGTTATTGCTCTCAGGGGTAATCAGGCCCTGGGGAGGATGTTTGCAATCAGGAGCCCTTTTCCTTTGCTTTATTTTTTTCCCCTTTTCTTTCCCCCAGGAGCTGCTGTAATGGAGCTGGACCCTGTCAAACCCGTTACCTTTGAAGGCATCCGTCCCCACCAGGGGTGCAGGGCAGGGCCCTGTCCCAGTGGAGCACATGGCTGGGAGCTCTTGGTTGCTCCAGGCAACCGTGACAGCCATGGCTCTACTTGTGTCTCCTGCTGTCCCTCCGAGCTGCCCCTTGCCTTTGGGATGGGTGACTCCTGTCTGCCAGGAGCCCCGCTGCTCTCTGCACGTGCCATTCCCCAGGGCCGAGGTGTCATTGGCAGCCTGGTGAGGTCCCATGGGACTTTCCTTGGGAAGCAGTTAGAGTACTCAAATGTGGAAAACAAATCTTTCCTCTTTTTTCTCTTTTTTTGTTTTAATCTGTGGGGGTTTTTGGAGCTGGCAAATTAAAGAAACACTGTTAATCAGGGTGTGGGGGAAGAGCTTTGCTGTGAGTAATAAGGCTGGTCCCTGCAGAGTTTCGCTTAGATAAGCAATTTTATCAAATCACAGAGGATACCTGAGGCTTTGGGCTATTAATGCTGGATTTACTCCTAATGCAGGTCAAAAAAAGGTAATTGTGTGTGTGTGTGTCTCATTACCCTGCAGTTTTGTGTAGCAGCTCCATGGTAAAGGAAAAAGCTGAACAAACAACTGGGAAAGCTGTGAGATGCTTAGATTAGGGCAGCTGCCTGTGAGGAAGTTTGTGCTTGTGTTTAATCAGTGATGTTGGCTGTGTGAAGCTCAGGCTTGGCCTCTTCAGCCTCTGGGCCTGTCAGGAAGAGAGATTTGGAAGCAAAACTAGTGAGAGATACACATGCGTATCTCAATCTTACTTTTAAAATATGTATTCCATGTGTTAAGACAGCTTTCCTGGCTTCCCTTGTGCTTTGCTGCTTTATCAAGGCGGGTAATGTGGCTTAGACTCAGGTTTCCTGCATTTTGGGCAACAGCCTCTTCTCTGACCTGACACAGAGGGGGAAGGATGTTTGCCTGGCACAGGGGGGTAATCCTCACCATCATAAGAGCATGGAGTGACAGGACAAGGGGGAATGGCTTCAAACTGACAGAGAGTAGGTTTAGATTAGAAGAAGAAATTCTTCCCTGTGAGGGTGGTGAGGCCCTGGCACAGGTTGCCCAGAGAAGCTGTGGCTGCCCCATCCCTGGAAGTGTCCAAGGATTGGATGGGGCTTGGAGTAGCCTTGTCTATGGAAGGTGTCCCTGCCCATGGCAGGGTGTGGAATGAGAAGAGATTTAAGGTCCCTTCCAACCCAAACCATTTTGGGATTTATGATACCCTCACCGTGATCAGCTGCAGGTTGGAGGGAAGAGAGGACAACCATCCTTCCCTGCCCGTCCCTGGGACACCCACCGCTTCCTCAGCTCTGCTCTGGTCTCAGGGGAAACTCCCAGAGGTTTGGGAAGAGGCCCCACAACTTGTTCTTATCAGAGAAATCTCTCTGACACAGCAGAAATAAAAACAAAGAGCTCTTCTTCAGTGTTTACTTTTATTTTTAGAAGACAATAAGTGAGTGGAGAGATCTGCGGGCGGAAACGATGGCTCCCAAGTCCAGGCCCCCCCTCCGCCCTCGCCAGGAAGCTCACGCTGCACGTGCGCCTGACTGGGATGTTTGTAGACAAAGAGTTTCTTGATGCTTTTTTTCCTCCCCCCTACAGTTCCCTTGCCCATAGGCAAAGAGGATTTGCTTGCTGACATGCTGGAGTCTCACAGGGAGCTGGGCTCCAAGTGCCGGGGGAGCACAGCTGTGCCAGGCTGCGTCTGTTAGCAGCCATTTGCCTTGGGTGGCAGGAAGCTTCCCAGTTTTTCTGTTTTCTTGGATCAGTGAATTGAAGCGCTGCTGCGTGGTGCTGTTGGTGATGAGGACGGGAGGCTGAAGTGGCTCACGTGTCCCTCCATCGGGCCATCCTTCCCCAGTGCGACCGACCTGGACGGAGCTCGCGCTTCCCGGCCCGGCCGCAGCCTGGCACGGGGCCCTGCGGGAGCCCCGCTGCAGGATGAGTACGTAGCCCTGTTTCTTTTACTCTTTTGCTGTGCCCCGTGGAGTGCCGGGGTGTTCTCGGTGATGGGTGTTTGTGTGGCTCCTTTGTGTCTGCTCTGGCCAGGAATCACTGACAGCTCCTATGATGCCTCTTTTCTTCTTCCACCAAGAAGAGATGCCATGAAAAACCAAGCTGAAACATGAGGAATATTATTGTCATGCTGGTGACCGAGGATGTGGTTAGGCTGGGTTGTGTTGGTCAGGCAGATAACCCAGCCTGTTCTTCTGGACCATGTGCTCCTTGCTGAGCCAGGTTCTGCCCAGGGACACATGGCCTTGTTTGGGGCCGTGTGAGTTGTGGTGCTTGCTTTCCTTGGGGGTTGGAGTTTTCTCTGTGCCTGTGATGTCTCTGTGTGGCAGAGGAACCTGATTTGAAGACCCTGGGCAGTGGCAGCTCTGCCGTGCCAGGTGCTGGAGCAGTGGGCAGGTGTCTGTTGCAGCAGCTGTGACCACGCGTGGGGCCGTGTCCTGCCCTGGCGCTGGGCACACGCTGCAGCCAGGGCTGTGGCTGGGTCATGGGCAGAGAGAATTCATGTTTGTGCACAAAGCTGCAAAGGGTCTTTCATACAGCCTGTGACTGTCATAGCCTGGCACAGTTCCTGCTCTCCGTGGTCTGGTCCCCTTGCAGAGCTCCAGCTGGGATCTGCAACCTCTGCAGCCAGCAGCTGGAAGCAAAGGGCTGTCTGCCTTTGCAAGGAGGAGGAGGGCATGGCTGCTGGCTGGGAACGAAATGGAAGAGCTGCGGCTATTTTGGGGAGGTGGTGATGCATCTGCCAGGGTGTGACCAACCGCTCCCCATCCAAAAGGGCTGCTGGGTGCCTGGGATGGCTCGTCCTGCCTTGCCCTGCATCTAGAGAGACCGTCTCTTGCCTTTAATGAGCTTTCTCCGTCCCCTCGAGTTGGCAGGGAAGGGAGTAGCTTGTTCCTGAGTGCTTGCCAATCCTAACAGAGTGAGTGTTTTACATGGACTTCATGGTAATCCCGGTCCCTGCTGGGCAGCAGTGTGGAGGGCAGGCTGGAGATGAGCAGGGCTGAGTCCTCCCTGCCATGGCAGGGCTGGAGGGTGACAGGCAGTCTTTGGCAGCTATCAGATCCCACCTCTGAGTTCCTCCAAAGGCTTTTGCCTCTGAGGGATGTGGGGTTAATTCCTCTTCTTGGACTCTGGTTCATCCCGTGTGCTGGTCCTGCAGGTCTGGTGCTGCTCGGTCCACTCTTGAAGAGTGTAACCCACAGCAGAGCAGCAGCTTTCTCAAACCAAGGTTCCTTTGATCTCAGCCTGGGGAGCAAAGCCCAGCCCAAGGGGTTTAAAGGCTGTGTGAGCTGCACTGTCTGGCTGATCTCTTGCCCTCTGCTGTGGGTATTGAGGGGATGTTGTGTTGCACAGTCCCGGGAGCAGAGTGTCCGTGTCCCTTCCAGTGGACAACTGCAGCTCTGCTTTATACTGTATATACATAGAGAGAGGCTTTATAACTCACAGCAGTCCTCTGCCAGGTGCCCACCCCGAGCTGGCTGTGGCAAGAGTTTGTGGCATTGCTCATATTCCACATGAAGCCTGAAAGTTTCTCCTTATTTTGTTTTCATCCTTATCTTTCCCAGGTGCCTGCTCTGGGAAAGGGTGAGGGGATTTGGTAGCTTGGGCAGTCCCTTTGAAGGCTGCAGGGCTGTGCAGTGCATGTGACATCAGTGTTGTCCCTGCCCAGGGTCACGGCGCTGCTCCCCCGGCTCCGGTATCATGGGTGTGATGTGCTGTGAAGCTTTCCCTTCTCACATGCCACCAGCAAAGGGGTGGCTGGGGTGTGGGTGGGCAGGGATTGAGAGTCCTGCCCTGTGCCAGCTTCTGCCAGCTGCTCTGGATCAGGATGGCTGCAGAGGCTGGCACGGCTGCGTCTCCCTCCTCCTGTCTGAGCAGTGACTGTGTAAGTCCCACTTCCTCCTCATTAAGTGCTGATTTGGTGGCACATGCAATAGTTAAGGGCACAAAACTCTTTCAGTGACTATGAATTAGCAGCAAGAGCAGACAAACAAAACCAGCCCAAGCTCCCAGGAATTCCTGAATGGTCTGTATTTGCTCTTGGCAAAAGGGGATTTTCTCTCCTTTTCTCTGAGGGAACCTGCTGAAGTTGTTTATTTCCGCACTTTGCTTGGCTGGGACCATTTTATGCAAAGAAGTCAAAGTCACTAATGTTAAGGCAAGTGGTTGCCAGGCCAGTGATGCTCACTCTGCAAATACTGCAAAAGATTTGGCTAAAAATGCAATGTCTGTATGAGCTAAATCCTCTTTTGAGAGAAGACAAGTGGGGCTGTTCCTGTAAGGGGTCCTGTGTGGGCTGAGGGTTTGCATCTCTGGCTGTCAGTGCTAATGCCCTGGGGTATGGAATAAATCCTCTTCTGGGAAGCAGCTGCTGCAAGACCATGGGACCAAACCTGCAGTGAGCATCCTTTTGGTCCTGTGCACATCTGGGCAGTTTTACTTTGTCTGATAGAACGATTCCCCAGGTCCTGTGGGAGCACCGGAAAAGTGGAAGGAGCAAGCCAGGTTTTGTCGCAGCGGAGCTTTGCTGCTCTTTGGCTCTGTCCAACAACAACAGCAGCAGGGAGCCTTTTCCAAGGTGGGCTTGTGCCCAAGCACCCTCTCTGCAGAGAGAAAAAGCCAGGTGCCTCTTGGAGTCAGAAGTGTAGGTACTCATATCTTTCTGGATGTACTTTCCTTCAGCTCATGCAGGAAGAGGAGTCTTATCTCTTGGCCCCAGGATGCCTGGACAAGTTTTGGAGAGCAAACCCATGGCCAAAGATGCCAAAATATGCTCTTGGCAAGCCATGAAGCAGCATCCCACCACAGCTCTTTCTGGGTCTATCCTTTAAAGGCAAAACCCCGTGTTCTGTCCATTCAGTGAGAATTTTAATGGCATTGTCCTAGCTGTGAAGGAGATGTGGTTTTGTATGGACTGGGAAGGAGGGCTGGGAAGCACTCCTTCTAGCCCTGAGTGCTGTGGCTCCCTATCCACAGCGACATATGGGTTTGGAAGTGCTCAGCACCCACAGAAATCGGATCTGTAGCTCTGGTGTCAGGTCCTGGCAGTGAGCCCTGCCTGGCTGTGTTACCACATGAAGGGGTTTACCCTCAGGTGGGCTCTTCTTGGGGTGCTGGTGCCAGGACGGAGGTAGAGGGCACAAGAACAGAAATTGCACTTAAAAGGCCAAAAATGCTCTTTTACTGGGCTACTCTGCCCAGAGAGGTTGTGCAGTCTCCAGCCTTGGAGACACTCGAAACTCGGGTAGAAGCTGCCCTGGGCAGGTGGCTGTAGCCAGCCCTGCTGGGAAGGGTTTGGATACTCCAGAGGTCCCTGCTACCCGCAGTCATCCCATGATCTTCATTCCCAAAGCACCAGGTGAAGCTGGTTCCTGTGACTGCCACCATTTGAGGAACATCTCCAGTTGCTCTGGCTCTTCCCCACCTTCCTTCTTTGCCTCAGGACCTGGGGCTTCTGGTTTTTGGCAAGTTGAATACGAGTCACCAGTGTGCCCTGGCAGCCAGGAGGGCCAACCATGTCCTGGGGGCATCAGGCATTGCTGAGTGAGGAGGGGATTGTCCCACTCCACTCTGCGCTGGGACAGCCTCACCTCCAGTGCTGGGGGCACTTTGGGGCACCACAGTATCAGAAGGATCTGAAGCTGTTAGAGAGTATCGAAAGGAGGGACACAAGGAGGAGCAGCTGAGGGCACTTGCTTTGTTCAGCTGGAAAGAGGAGATGGAGCACAGAGCTCACCAGGGGCTGCAGCTCCTCCCGAGGGGCAGCGCTGGGGCAGCTCTGATCTCTGCTCTCTGTGACCAGGGACAGGACCCGGGGAATGGCTGGAGCTGTGCCAGGGGAGGGTCAGGTTGGACATCAGGAAAAGGTTCTTCCCCCAGAGGGTGCTGGGCACTGGACAGGCTCCCCAGGGAATGGTCACGGCCCCAAGGCTGCCAGAGCTCCAGGAGTGGTTGGACAATGCTCCCAGGGACAGGATGGGATTGTTGGGGAGTCTGTGCAGGGCAAGGGGTTGGACTCAGTGACCTCTGTGGGTCCCTTCCCACTCAGGACATTCCATGACTCTTTGACTCTGCTCCTTGTTGGTTACCAGAGGTGGGAAGGAGCTGAGAAGGGGCTGTACCAGCTCAGCAGCGCAGGCCCCGTGTGTCTGTCAGTGGTGGCAGAGGTGGTGATGTGATGGGAAACCTTCCTCTCTCTGCTGAGTAGTGGCTGGATAAGGCACTGTCTGGAGGAGCCTGGCATGGGAAGAGACAATCACAGGGTGCCCAGTTCCCTGGGTGTCATCCTCTCCCCCAGCAAATCTCCTTCCCTGGCTGCAGGAGCAGCACAGGTGGAAGAGCAGAGTCACTGGGAGAGAAGTGATGACCAAACTTCCCTTTGGCTGTGGTCAGGGTGCCCTTCATGGCCCTGGGAGTTACACTCATCCCACTTGCTCTCCACTCTTCCCACAGGCACTTTTTAACCTGCATCTTACCTTTTAAATTCTCTGCAATCTGCATCACTTAAGTGTGTAGAAATTTTATTCCAGACTTTCTTCTTTGTCAAAAATTTCCTGCTTTCCCTTACTTTGAGAGCCCAAGGGTGCCTCAGCTTTGTTTCAGCTTTCCAGGCAAACCAGAGAAGAGCATCCTTGGGCTGAGAGGTGCTTAGAAAGTGAGAGGGGAAAGCAGTTTCATAATTATCTGCCTAACCCTGCCCTGGACTCACGGTGCTGCTGTGTGGTGAGGGTGACCAGGAGGGACAGATGTGATGTTTTCTTTTGCAAACCATTTTACGGTAAATCAAAGAGCTGCTCTGCAGGCTCGACTTCCCAATCCCTAATTTTTCCAAGTGATTCTTAACATTGGGTAATGAACTGGAAGATTTGTCCAGTGCTTAAGGGCAAAGCCCATTTGCTGTATTGCAATAAAATTCTCCTGACACATTTCTCTATGTCAGACACGGTGATTTAGCCCATAATTACTTGTCTGAGGCTGAGGTCTCCAATTTGCAACCAGAAAAATGCTTCTAGCTGAAACTTGGATCTCCAGGCTTCCACCTATCAATTGTCATAGAATCACAGAAGGGTTTGGGTTGGAAGAGACCTTAAAGATCATCTTGTTCCACTCCCTTGCCGTGGGCAGGGACATCATGGCCTGGATTTTGTTAGATTTTCTGAGGGTAAATAATTTTTGGGAGATGCTTTCTGCTGCCTTGGCAGCCCCAGCTGGGCCAGGAGCAAGGGAAGCAGTTCACTTGGTTGTGTGCATTGACACAATTTCAGTCCCAGCTGGGCAAGAGCAGGATTCCTGATTAGCAGGTGTGACTGAGGGTGAGATTCAAATATTCGTTTTGCATCAGTGTCCAGCTCTAGTGAAGCAAAATAATGATTTGCAGATCATGTACTCTGTTTTGTGTTTTCCCCCACAAATTTGCTTTGAATATAAATGCTGGAGCAGCAGCAGTTTCACCGTGGAGACTGAAGCCAGGCTGAGATTTGTCTGAAATTCAGTGATGCTGAAAGCTGGCAGATGCGTTTTTCTGTCTGTCAGAAGGGTAAATGTGCAACAGGCAGTGAGACAGGCATGTCAGGGTTTGGGGGCTAAAAGCACAGGTGTCATGAGCTGAAACAGATGAAAATGGAGCAATGTTGTGCACAAAAAGCACGGAGAGGCCTCTTTTTACTGGGTGAGTTTTTCCTCTATTATCCCAAATGGAGGAAAACTATGCTGAAGTTTTCTCTCCTGACAGCTTTTGGTACTACCCTGTCCCCCCTGGATTTGCTACCAAAAGCCCAGTGAGCATCCCTGCAGGCCTGGGGGGCACTCGGAGCATGTGCTGTGCTCCAAGAGGGGCTGTGCTGCCAGAGGGGCTGTGGCTCCCATGGGGAAGGGGGTCCCTGGGTATCAGCTGTTCCCCTGAGACAGCACCCCCTTCTCCCCACAACAGTGTTTGCCGATGGTCTCACCCCATTTATTCGTGATCCTTCCCTTTTCCATGTTCTCTGTAGCGGCAGGCTGGCCCAGGGCCAGGAGGACCTGGCTATGTGGTGCTGGGTTGTTCCCCCATGGTGTGACTGGTGCACACCAGTTCCCACTCCTGGGGGAGGGTTTCTCTTTCCCCAGCAGTTCATCTCTGTGCCTTGGCTTCCAAACGGGGCACATCACGTCTCTTGCCACACCAGGCTGCAGGCTAACAAGCAGAGGGCCGTGTAATTAATAAATGACCATCAGCACGGCACTGAGTGACTGTGCTGGGCGTTCTTGCCAAGCCGTGCATATCTGCTGGGGTCAGGAGGAAGCACTAATAAATTTTGGCTGCTAGTGCCAAATAGAGGGGAGAAAGGATGTATGAAAGTAAAAGCCCATAGTTTTTATTCACACATCTCCTTTTTACTGCTGAATAAGAAATTAATGTAATCCATTAGCTAATGCAATCCATCATCAATCCAGGGATTGATAATCATCCTGAAAGAGGACTGCACATCCTGGTTTAATATCAGAGCAAGGAAAGGAGGTTTACCTACTCACAGAGTGTGCTCTTACACCAGTGTGCCCAGGCTCCTGGCTGCTGGGATCACAGAATCATGGAATGGTTTGGGTTGGAAGGACCTTGGAGGCCATCCTGTTCCACTCTCTGCCATGGGCAGGGACACCTTCCACTATCCCAGGTTGATCCAAGCCCCTTCCTTGGCCTTGGACCCTTCCAGGGATAGGGCAGCCACAGCTTCTCTGGGAAACCTGTGCCAGGACCTCACCATCCTCACAGCCAAGACTTTCTTCCCAATATCCTATCTAAACCATCCATCCTCCAGGTTAAGGCCATTAAGCTCCCCAAAACTGAGCTCATTGCTCAGGCTGAGGGATGGGATGAGCTGAAGCCACAGGGTGGGACAGTGCTGGACCAGACGTCCCTGGGGCTGGTGTCCCAGTCTGGGGGGGAGGCTCAGCCGTGCTGGGCAGTGGCTGTTCTCCTGTGCCGGACTGGGGGTCACTCACCTCTCGCTGACCCACTGCGCTGGGCTTGTCCGGTCACTGCTGGGCAGGGTCTCCGTGTCTGTCCCTTCCAGCGGCACAGGCTGGTTGGGAATGGCAGAGCATAGATGGCTGCCTGCTGGCACATGGCCTCTCGGCTTCCCAGAGCCCAGGAGGAGGTGCTGTGACAGTCCCTGGGGAGAGGGGCGGGATGGCCCCTGCCAAAGGGTGAGTCAGGCCACGCTGCCTGTCTTGCTCTCAAGGATAGCTGGTGGAAGAGCTGTGCTGGTTTTGGGGAAGCCGAGCCAACACCTGGTCCTCTAACATGAACATTTGGCATGTACCATGCTTTAATTCCATTTTTATATTGCAGGGAGAAATATGGGGGAGACTGTAGGGAGAGACTGTGCCTCACCACACGGATGAGCAGTAGGTGACAGGGCTGGGGGCGTGCAGCCTTTCCCTGTGTTTCCCTGTTTTCATACAGCCTGACAAACACCAGCACAGCACTCCTGGGACGTGGTGGGAGCCAAGGGGATTAGGGGCAGGTTTTTACTGGGAATAATGCCCTGTGAACTAGCTGTGACTGGGGTAGATGTGAGAACCAGGGTTTGCACCAGTAGTGAGAACCAGGTACTGTCACACCTGACGGTTTCACTGCAGCAGTGGTTAAACACATCTCTTTAATCTCTGTCCCTTACGGCAGCTTTCCAGAGTGAGGAAAACAATTCTTCCTGATTCCCTTTATATTTGGTCTTGCTTTTCACATTAAGTTGTGGGGAGGGTTTGCCTTTTCAGGAAGGATCCCTTGGGAAGCGTGTGCTGGCTGAGCTGTCCTGGCTGCGCAGCAGCCACCAGTGGCCACTGATAAATGCTCCCACCTGTGAGATCTGTGCTGAGATCCCTTGAGAGTAACCCCAGGGAGGTAAGGCAGTGCATGTGCTGTTGTGTGACACAGGCAGCAGTGAGGACAGGCCGCTGGCTCGCTGCAGGCAGGAGGGATGCTCTCATCCCAGAGCTGGGAAATGAAGGAAGTGGGATAAAACCTGTTGTCCTTGGGGTTTGTTTTCCTGCATATGGAAATCATTGCTGGCAGGGATATCGAGTGCAAGTGCTGGGAAGGGACAGGATGGGCCAGGTCCGAGGGTGGGAGTGCAGGCCCTGTGTGACTTTCCTCCCCTGAAGCAATACTGTGGGGCGCCTGGCTCTCTGCCAGTCTGGGGGTAAAAGAAAAACAGGGATGATAAATGGATTTAAGCTGTTTTAAACTGTACAAGACGAGAGGCTACAAGAGAGCTGGAGAGGGACTTCTGACAAGGATACGTGGTGATGGAACAAAAGGGGATGGCTTCAAACTTCCAGAGGGCAGGGATAGATGGGATATTGGAAAGAAATTCTTGTCTGTGAGAGTGTTGAGGCCCTGGCACAGGTTGCCCAGAGAACTTGTGGCTATCCCACCCCTGGAAGTGTCCAAGGCCAGGCTGGATGGGGCTTGGAGCAATCTGGCCCAGAGGAAGGTGGCCCTGCCCATGGCAGAGGAAAGAAGTGAGTGGCATATAAGGTCCCTTCAACCCAAACCATTCTAGGATTCTGTCATTCTATGAAACCCCTCTTGGCTTGGTCTTCTGTTGCTACGAGTGTGCTGCAGGTCCTTGTACGAGGGGGTATCTGTGGTGGGACCCCCAGCTCGTCTCACGAGGGGGACAGGCAGGAGAAAGGGAGCGTGGGACACTTCTGGTGCCATCTGCACGTGGGCTACAACCTCCAAGTGCAAGGCAGGCAAAGCATAGGCCCCAGTGGTGGAGCTCTCCAGTCTTTTCACCAAAGCTAACTTTGCCTTTGCAGACACAAAGGCGGCTCTGTGTCCCTGCCTTGGCAGGGCTCTCCCTAGCCCAGTGTTGGCTTTGTGTGCCCCGGGCTCCCGGAGCCGCAGATGGGCTGGGGCGAGTGGCTGCTCAATGCCGGGATTGTCTGCGGCCGCTCCCACCTCCCCTGGGGGCACAGGCAGGGTGTGCTGGCCATGCCCCGCCCCCCTTGCTCCTGCCCGGGGCTACTCTGGGTCCCCAGCACCCCTGAGAGCCAGGCACTGCCTGTGGGCACAGAGCCACTGTGCTGACCCCAGTCCTGCTGCCTGTCTGTCCTCCTGGTCCCCTTGCTCCCACAGGGACCTGTGCTCTAGGTGCCCACCCTCTCAGAGCAGGCAGGAGGACTCATCCAAAGGGCACAAGGTGCTGGTTCAATGGAGGTGCACCACCTCAGCCTTTGCCAAGTGCACTGCTGCCATGTGGGTGAGAGTAAGGGATGCTGGATATCCCCAGTCCAGCAAGGTTTTAGTGCTCCTGCCACGGGACAGAGGGATGGAGCCCACCACGTGAGGGACCAAACCCCTGCATTGCTGCTCCCTGACTCCCTGCCCTCCTCTGGTCTCCGTTTGCCCTTATCTGTCTTAGACTGCAGAAGGGGAAGGCGGAAAAACCAACGTGTGAGTAGTGCAGGACAAGCTGCGAGTGCTGGAGCTGGGAAGGGGCTTGGTGGGAGATGTGGAAAGTGTGTGCAGTCTGTTCTCCAAGTGCAAGTATGGACTGCAGGGTCCTGCAGGTTGACCTGAAGGAAGAGACAAGCCAGTGTGTTGTCAGGGAGAGCTTGGGAGGAGCTGCCTGCAGACAACGTGGTCTTTGTGACTGCTGTGACAAGAGGTGGCACAAAGCAGCACATGGCACGTAGGCCCAGCCCGGGCTGTGTGCCTTGCCTGGTTCCTGCCACCCTCCCTCTTTGGATCTGCCTGTGAACACCTCCTTGGGGCTGAGCCTGTGCCCAGAGGTTGTAGGAATTGTGGTCGTGGTTGGTTTAATGCATAAGAAAAGGTGAGAGCAGGTTTCTGTGGGGTCCCTCTGCCCCAGGCTCCTGGCAGGAGTCTGATCCCTCTGTGCTTCCTTCCTGCACATCCTGTCTGTGTCAGGATGGCTGAGGGGTCTGGCAGCTGTCACTACAGCCCTCTGCCCCCTCTTCCATGCTCCCACAGTGGAATTTCAGGCTGAACTCTTTTCCCTGAGAAGTGGGAAACTCCAAACGCTGCCCCTGTCTTGGATCCTCCACGCAGCCCCTGCTTCGCAGATTGGAGGTGGGAGGAAAAGAGGGAGTAGCAGTAGCCTGGAGCTGTTGCAGGGTGGGTCCCCGGGGGCCTGGGTTGTGTCACCATGGTGTGTGGGGTGGGGACACGAGGGGGCAGTGAGGCACTGCTGCTCACACGGCTCCAGCACTCATGGGAGTGGGGTGCCCTGCTGGAACCCCTCACCTGTGCTCAGCCCTCCACCCTGTCTGGACCCTGGTACCCTCCTCCTTCCACCCCAGCTCTGTGTGCTACTCCCTCACTACTAGACTCTTTTGGGTGGCCAGATATCTGTATCTATCTCCTGGAAAATCCATCTTGAAGAATTACCTCTTCATTTTCACAAAGGTTGTCTCCCAAGGAGGGTCAGACCTTGTGCTTTTGGAGCATTGGATACAACTTCTACTGAAGAAACATCTGTCCCCCAGTGCCCTGTGGAGCTGCTGCTGTCCTTTGGCAGGTCACCTGCCTGTCCCTTGTGCCAGGGCACCTCCCTGTCCCTCGTGCTGTCGGGCACGGCGATGGATGGTATCACATGGGTGGGCTGAGAGGGGCTTCAGGGAGGCTGCTCTTGCTCTGTGCTCTGAAATGTGGCACTCCTGGGGCTTCTCCTGCGTGCTCCACCCCTGGGCTACAGCCTTGCGGAGAGGGAAGAACGCCTCTGCAGAAGATGGTGGTTAAGACATCAAAGGCATTGGAGCAGGAGGGACGTAACAAATATAATTGTCATGGGGTGCTTTCCTCTGAGCTGTGGGAATGAGCTGTGTGAGATGGAGAGAGATGCTCTGCACAGAAATGTGCTCTTTGGTGGTGTCAGAGGCAGCTGAGGTATCAGAGATGTCAAGATAGCAAGGTGTGACTCCCATCTAAGCGCTTGCTTTGGAGGTGCTGGCTATGGTTGGGCAAGGCAGAGCAGGATGCTAATCCTTTGAGAATGAATGGAGGCAGAGCACTGAGGCTCTTTTTCCTTTTTTTTCCCTCCCCAGCCCTCCTCGTAATTCTGACCTAGAAATTCCTCACTACATTTGCTGAGTTGGCTTAGTTAAAGACTTGACTAATTTCTGAAGGATTAATTATTCGGAGAATATGGGGAGGGAGGGTAATGTCTGCTCCTGACTCTGCAGGCTGAGCTACTCAGGTTCCTGGCTGGGGGCAGGTCCTGGTCCCTCCCCAGCTGTCCCTTGGGCACATCCAGTGTGGCACACAGGTGCCTATTGGGGAGCACATCATGACGTAGTTGTGTCTTGCTCTGGTCCTTTTATTTGTTTTCACTCTGCTTAAGCAGAAAATCTAATTCTGGTCTTCAGTGACATGCTTTCAGCTTGTGCCGCTGTTCCTCCTCCCTGGAGGTCCCTGCGACTGACGTCCCCAAGACCCTGTCCCAGCCTCCCTGTTTGGGGTGGGCACCCCCACCTTGACCAGGGCTTCCACAGAGGGCCTTGGCCACAGGGATCTCCAGAGTCCCCTGGAGAGGGGCTGCCAGCAGCAGATCGGCAGAGATCTGGTGACAGGGCTGGGGTTTTGGGGGGTGCTTGTGCCCTGTCCCTGTGGGTGGGATGGTGGTGGTCCTACTTGCTGGTCCATCCAGGGCCACTTTGGAGGGAGCATGCAACAAGCTGCAGTGTGGGTTGTACTTGTTCCTTTAAAGCCGTGTTGTTGTGTTCAGGATAATTCCTTAGATGTGCGGTGACAGCAACTGTTTTTCAGATTGCAAATAGCTCCATGCCCTGGAGAGCATATGAAGGAATATATTTCCTTGATCTCCACAGGCTCTTGATGTGCTGATAAAAGCAGATTCCCTGTTTAACAGTGAAGTAAGGGCAGGTTGGCAGTTTCTTTCCTTTCCATGCTTTCCCTGTGGTGCTTTGGGAAGTAGGCAGGGTGAAGAGGCTGTCAGCAGCCCTCGGACCCATCTGCAGTGCTGGGGGATTACTCAGGGCCTTGGCCTTTTGCTGCAGTCGTGGGAAGGTGGGGGAGAGATTCACAGCCCTGCTGGGCTCCCTGCAGCCTTGCCAAAAGTGCCTGGAGAGAACACAAGTTCCTCAGGAGAGTGCTTCCATGAAGTGATTTTCCTGTTGTCTGTTCCTCTGCTCAAGGGCTTTTGCAGGAGGCAGAGTTTGTCCTGGACACCATGGTACAGGCACAGCTGTCACAGCTGGAGGCGCCTGGGCCACCCAGGGGTTCTGTTCAACCCCCTTTTCAGAAGGCAATACCCAAAACTTCTGTTTCCCTGACCTGTGTGAACAGGCAGCTTTGTTGGTAGTGACTGCAATGCTTTTTGTTTGTGTTTTGGCAGAATCATCGCAATAAACAGTAAATGATTTATTAATAACCTGCAAAGAGCTGCTCACCAGCTGAGCAGTGGGATGTGTTTGCGCTCTCTCCACGGCCGCAGGGAGCTGCCAAAAGCACCAGTGTTCAAAGCTGACATGTTTAGCTAACAAACAGGGGTGTGCAGCTGCTTGTGGGGCCGCAGTCCCCGGGTGCTGAGGCTCTCCCCAAACCCAGCCATTCCCACGGGCAGCACTGTGACTTTGGGGAGGGGGTTTCTCTGCTAGACCCACGCTGCTGCTCGCGGCAGAAGAACACGGGGGTGAGGAGTGTTCTGCCTGCAGCAGCCCCCCGTGAGCTCTGTGGGTGCTGGGGAGGGTTGGTAAGCAGCTGCTGTCACCCCACAGGGCCTGCCCAGGGCAGTGCCACACAGCCGGCCCGTGACTCCCGCACCGATGGCAGCAGTTGGTATTTCACACCAAGTCATCCTCTCAGGTGGTCTGCAGGCATCTGTTTTCCAGTTTTTCTCTCCCCTTTGGAGTTTGAAAATCTGTGGGCATCCTTACTTGGATCAGAGCAGTTATGAATTTTAGCTGTTTTTTCCTGCTGTAAGTCCACCTTCAGCTGGGTCCTGAACCCTGAGGGGTTTAAAGGGAGTGAGGAAGGGTTGGGAGAGGATGTGAGTGGCTCATCTTCACTCTGCTGTGGGAAGCTGTGAGGATCTAGAAGATTAGGACAGTGTGGGGGAACGAGTGAAGGACAGGCTGAGTTTATGGAATTGAGCCCAGCCCTGTGGCAGACCATGGGGACCGACACTGCACAGTAGTGCTTGGCTGCACGGGGTGTTCCCAGAGCCAGGCTGTGACTGTGGAATGGCTTTTCCAAGGAGCAAAGCACCACAGCAGTGAAGGTGTTGGGGAGAGCTGCTTTAAGCACCTTTCTCCAGGTGTGTGCGGCCTGTGAGAGGCAAACTGCCCTGGAGATCCACAGCAAAGGGGTGTTATCCCATGGGTGTAACTCCCTCCACACACTGTGTGCTGGTGAAAACACTTGGACCTCTGCAGTGTGGAGCCTGGCACAGCATCCAAGCCAACAGGTTCCCTTGGAAAGGAGTGGGAATTGGCAGCTGCGAGCCCAGAGAGCAGCAGAGAGTTCAAGGTGTGCAGGCGGCTGTGGACTACACTCAGGACCTGGGAATGCTCCCTGCAGCTGTGGTCCCTGCTGAGCCAGCCCAGGGTGTCAGCCCAGCTTCCCTGGAAAAATTATCTCCAGGTGCCTCATGCTGTGTGGATGGGTTTGCTCTACAGAAGGGCTCTGTGGATGCTGACAGGAGCTCTGCTATGTGAACTCTCCCCCTGCATCTGCTTCCTCGGGACCAGTCCAGTGTTTTACTGTTCAGGCTCCATGTGAAAGTGCTGAACGCTGAGGGGATGTCGGAGCCCCATTTAATGTAGTCTGCAGCACGGCTTAGGAAGTGGCACTTGCTACACCCTGAATACTGCTGTACTAAACTGGGTTATCTCCCCCAAGCAATGAGATTCTTTAGCATGTGATGTTCCTGATGCTGTGACAGCCTGTGCTCCTCCAGTCCCATCGGCCCTGGGTGAGAGAGCCGGGGTTAATTCCTGCTTGTCTGTCAGGACAAGCACTACAAGTACCTTGGATTCCCAAAGTGCCATGGTCTTGCATGTGTCACTCACTCTTTTCTGGGAGGACCCCATGAGGTGTTGGAGGTTCCTGCTGCCCCTGGCCTGGGGCTGTTTGTCCTGTTGCTGCAGTCTCGGGAGCCCCTGGATTCCAGTGGGAACCAGCGAGCAGTCGCTGCCGAGCATTCCTTTGCTCCTTCCCTTGGAACGAAGGTCTCACTCTCCGCAGGCACAGCACGGCTGTGTCTGTACATTTGCTTTACTGCTAATGGAGCTGCTGCTTTGCCCATTGGTTCCTCCATCCAGAAAGGGCTCACGAGAGCGACTGCAGCTTTCCCTTTGCTCCACAGAGCCGCTCGGTTTGCCCGGATAGCTGCAGTGATTGCTGGATTTCATCAGATGAGAGGCACATCTTTCTTAATAGCCTGTGTAATTTTTTCCAAAGGGACCCATTGCATTAAATCTTTAATCCAGCCAGCTGCTAAGGGAGAACAGTCAAGCTCCCTACCTTTGCTGTGGAGCTCTTGCACAGGCCTAATGTTACCCCAGAGGCTTTCCCCTTCAGAGTAGCTGGAGCTGCTGCAGCTGGAGCCTTTGAAAGGGAGCTGGGGTGGCAAAGGGTCTCATTGCTCCTCTGCTTTCTCCCTGTCCTTTGCTGTAATGCCACATCCATTGTGTGCCAGGGAAGCAGGATCCTCTCTGTGTTGTGTGTACTTGGGTCAGATCAGCTGGAATAATGTGAAATTAACTGTGCAGGAATTGGGATGTGGTCTTTCAGGGCTGCTACCAACAACCTTCCAGCAGGTTGCTTCTGCTTGTCATTTCTATTCTTTCCATCCTCAAAAATCCCTGCTTGCCCCAATTTCTTAAGAGTTTCAGGGTTGCTGACTGTAATTTTTGGTAGGTTTTTTTTATAAAATGCCTTTTGGAAATCAGGTGACATTTTGCTGAGCCTGACGCTGCCTGCACTGCTCCTGGGCAGGGGAGAGAGAGGGCTGTGCTGACCCGGCTCACAGTGCCCCATCCTACTCTTGCTAATTTGACTGTTATGTTGCATTTGCTGCATGCTCTGACCTTTTCTTCCTGTCCCCTGCCTTCTGCCCTTGCAGCCTTCTCTTCGAGGCAGGAGTAATTTGGGAGGAAAGCCTCACTCATTTCTCATGCTCAAGCACCGGTGGAGCTGTTGACTGTGCTGGCAATTGCCTTTGATAGACATTTACAGAGACAGTGACCCGTGAAAGAGTAAATCAAGGACTCAGAGCTGGTGCCTGGGGGCACCTTAATATGGTGTGTTCCTCTGCAAACAGTGGGCAGGTAACAAAGACACATCTGCAAATCAGGCAGAGTTCAGCAGCAGGACCCTGAGAAAAGGGGCCTGAGGATGGCTGGGATGTCTTCAGGCTTATCACAGAACCATGGAATGTCCTGGGTGGGAAGAGACCCACAGGGATCACCCAGCCCAACCCCTTGCCCTGCACAGACACCCCAACAATCCCACCCTATCCCTGGGAGCATTGCCCAAACACCCCTGGAGCTCTGGCAGCCTTGGGGCCGTGACCATTCCCTGGGGAGCCTGTTCAGTGCCCAGCACCCTCTGGGGGAAGAACCTTTTCCTGATCTCCAGCCTGACCCACCCCTGGCACAGCTCCAGCCCTTCCCTGGGTCCTGTACTTGGTCATCAGAGAGGATATCACTGGTCACCAGAGCTGGGAGGCTGGAGAGAGGGATATTAATCTTGAACAGTTTAGCTCCTGTAGCTGTAGTTTTGCATGAGGCTTATCTGCTGACTGAAAAGATGCTTTGCATCTTTCTTTTATGTATTTATTTTTAATTTTCATGTTATCTTCTTCTATTTGTATTGTGGTGCCTTGAAAAAGCCTTAGTCCTCAGCACCTCTGTGCTCTCATGGCTCAGCTCTTGGGGATGCCATGACCTAATCCAGGGTCAGAGGAGTCCTGTCCCTCATCCTGCTCCAGGGCTGGCCTCATGCCCACGTCTCGAGGCGATTCAGAGGGATTTCAGCCATGGCCAAACTCCCAGGCAGTGGTACCTGATGTGGCAGATGTGCCCCACATGGCTCAGACTCTGGCACTCCCATGCTCTGGGCTGAGTGTTTGTGACATGAAAGCTGCTCCAAGTGCCAGAGCTGCCCTGTTATCACTTAATCTTATTCCTGAGCCCCGTGGGGCTGCTCGTGCTGTTCCAAGAGCATTCATCCATGAGCTTTCACAGGTCTGTCTGCTCTGATGGCCGGTGTGGGCCTGCCAGCAGACATGTGCAGTGACACTGTGGCCCCTTTGATGTCCTCTGGTACTTCCCACCTTCACTGCTGGTTTCCAGTTTTTCCTGCTGCACGCAGGAGAGCTAGAGCGACCTTTTAAAACATGTTTTTGTGGATGTGTGAGGATTTGTCTCTGAGGTGTATGTGCACTGCCTGCTCTGCATCCCTGCGGCCGGCAGGAGAGATGCTACCCTGTTTGGACTGGGGAGGACATGGGTCATGTTGTCCTGGTGCCTGTCCCTCCCACAGGACAAGAGGCTGCTTCTCTGGTGCATTATTCCTGCTTTAAGTTGCCATTGTAGGGATGGGGAGGTTGGTCCTGCTGAGCAGCATTCCTGTCTGGTCACCCCGTGGGCTCTGAGCAGCATCCTGACACATGTCCAGGCTGGCAGGGACACCTTTCCCAGCCCCTGCTGCAAACACCAAGCAGATCATCCCCCAACCGCTTTAGCCCCATCCCACTCCATTTGTGGCCACATCTCTGGCCAACAAGGAGGCCCAGGGCATGGATGACCATGTACTACTGCAGTGCCTGGTCCTGCCATAGACCCCACAGCAGAGGGGTGCACATGTTTCACTGCAGATGGAGGGAAAGCTACACTTTGTTTGGAAAATAAATGGTTGGAAAGACACAGCTGAATTGGAACCATCACCCAGCTGGGCAGAGCCTGAGGATAGTGGAGTGAAAAAGTCCCAGACTGTTTTTGGCTGCCTGAATTCTGCAGGGCAGCACGGGGTGGCCCTTGGCATCGTGGGTGCTACTTGCCCTGGCTCTGTGGCCCTGCTTTTCTGTGCTCTGCAGCAGCTGATGGGAAGAAACCCAGAGAGTTTGCTGAACATGCCAAAACTGCTGTGTCCTGTGGGGATGCTGCCAGCCCTGAGCCAAGGGTGGGATCCATGGAGATGAGCCATGTGAGGCTGCACCAGGGAAACCCATCAGCTTCTGCTTTATAAAGGTGTCTACCTGTGTTCAGGTTTTTTTTTAATGTGTTGGCACAGGGCTGCTGTGGTCAGATCCAAGTGCTTTAGGAAGACTCTCAAGAGAATAATGAGGGCTCCTGGTTTTGGTGAGGTCATGACTTCTTTTTCCATGTTTTCTGTTGGAGGCTTTGGGAGTGAGGAGTTTTCCTTGTGTGCCCCGGGCCCCTGACACTTGTGTGGATGCAGTTTAGGGGCTCACACAGGTGCTGGCTCCTCCCACTGGAAGTGGGGGCTGAGGTGGATTAGAGGGTCTGACAGTGGGTGTGACCGTGCCATGACAAAGGGTCAGTCCAGAGGGCAGAGAGCTGCTGCCAGTGAGCTGGGGACCAAAGCAGAGGCACCCGAACAGCGTGGCCTAAGATGCATTATTCCTTTCTTCCTTCTTTTTTCTTGTTTTCCCCCTTTTTCTGATGAGGTGTCATAGCTGGGGAAACCTCTCGTGTGCTCCCAAACCAGCCTGGCACCAGATGGGGAGCTGTTGGCACCTGGGATAACCTTGCAGTAAAATAGAATCATAGGATGGTTTGGGTTGGGCAGGACCTTAAAGCCCATCCAGTCCCACCCCCTGCCATGGGCAGGGACACCTTCCACTAACCCAGGTGGCTGCAAGCCCCATCCAACCTGGCCTTGGACACTTCCAGGGATGAGGCAGCCACAGCTTCTCTGGGAAACCTGTGCCAGGGCCTCCCCACCCTCACAGGGAAGAATTTATTCTCTATATCCCATCTAGCCCTGCCCTCTGGCAGTGGGAAGCCATTCCCCCATATCCTGTCCCTCCATCCCTTGTCCCAAGTCCCTCTCCAGCTCTCCTGGAGCCCCTTTAGGCACTGGAAGGGACTCTCAGGTCTCCCTGGAGCCTTCTCTTCTCCAGGTGAACAATCCCAGCTCTCCCAGCCTGGCTCGAGAGCAGAGGGGCTCCAGCCCTGGAAGTAGCCCTGGAAGAAGCCTTCCTGAGTCCCTCCTGGGAGGGAAAGCAGCACCTTGAGTTTTGCCTGTAGGCCTGTGGCAGGGGACATATCCTGATTTTAATCCTTTGGGGATTGCACAATGCCGAGCTGCACCACTGAGCTCTGCCTGCCTCCGGCAGCCCGGCCGTGACGTCCGAGGCAATTCCCAGGGCCCGTGGCCGAAGGACTGGTCTCTGCCCTAGTTAGTTCTTCTGTGATGGCTGAGGTTGGGGCACTGGGACCCAGGCAGGAAGCAGGAAGCTCAGGTTTGTGGTGCTGTCATGATTCTCCCCGTGACTCTCACCTATTGCATCTGCAGGCCTCAGGGAGTGAGACACCCAGCCGTGTCTCACCTCCCACCACCCGGGGGGAGGTGGACAGTCGGATGGGGCTCTCCAGCATTTAGAGGACACAACACAGCTCCCAGAGCTGCCTGAGGTGCTGGCAGAGGTGTCCTGGGTGCTGCCAGCTGCTGCACAGGACGGTGAAGCTGCTCAACCCTACAGGTACTGTGGTCCTACCTCTGCACTGAGAAATGGGGCTGGGGTGTGGTGGTGTCTCTGCTTGTGCAGAGGTGCATGTGGCTGAGCTAAGGCTCACAGAAAGGTGATGAACAAATCTTCCTTTGGTGTATTTCAAGCTTTCTTTCCCTCGTTTTTGGGATACTAAGGGATGGATTGCTTGGCATTTTAGCTTAAGGCAGCCTGTGTGTGCCTACCCTGATGAGAGCAGGTGTAGTAAGCAGCCTGTTCTGTCATACTTGTGGTGCTGGTTTTAGGTATTTGACAGGGAGAACCACTGACCTCAGTGCCTTGTGCTCCACCATCTCCTCCCCCACGGCAGCTGGCAACTGATGTAGAAGTTTCAGTTTCTAACTCACTTTATCTTTTAAGCAAAAGATGTGTTTCCCATGTGTCAGTGGTTGCTGTTTCCCAGCAGTGCCTGTGCAGAGCACATGCTGTGAGTTATTTTTCTCACCACATTCACATCATGAGGTTGGAAGTTTGGGGGGATTTTGCTGCTGTGGGATGTGGCCATGATGCTGGAGCTCCTTCCTCCACACTGCAGGCAGTGTGTTCTCTGGCTTCCCATGTGTCCAGGCACAGCTTGACAGACCCCAGTGGGGTATTCATAAAAGGTGTTGCTGCCCTCTCTTTGGGGAAGGACGCTGAATTATGGTGGGAATCCAGTGGATCCTTGACCGTGACCACTTGGCAGAAACTCCCCTGGCTAAACCCTCTGGCCAGTTAGCACTAAAATGTTGGGGTTTGAATGTGCTCAATGTGCAGGAGTTATGGTGCCTTTCCTGGTGTTGTCCAGGCTCTGGCAGGATCCTAGGACACTTTGCAAGGGCTGGGGTGTTGTCCCCCCACAGCTCTTCAGGGCACAACTTCACATTGCTCATCCTCTGGTGGGTGCTGGGGCAAGATCCAAAGCCCCACAGCCCTGGAAGGAGCCCTCCCTCCATTGCCCCTGTGCTGGGTCCAGTGCTTCGTGGCTGTGGGATGAGTCAGCTCGCTCCAATACTGAGGAAGTCTGGTTGGACTGGGTTATGTTTTGGTTCACAGCAGATCAGCTGAGCTGACTCATTTCTGCTCCTTTCTGCTGATGGTGGTTTGAGTTTCACAGTGTGACCCATACCTGTCCCACAGCCAGGTCCCCTCAGCCTGCACAGACACCTCCTGGGGGTTTCCTTGCCCTCTGTCAGCATGGCAGCTGCAAGGTAAAGGTGGGAATAGAGGTGGGAAGAGCTGACATTGCAGAGGGTGCAGGATGCCAGGGCAGGGTCTCCCCGCTTCTCGGCAGCAGCAGAACCCTTGGTCTCACCACACAGGGCTGTAGGGCTGGGTTTGAACCATGTGTTCCTGGCATGAGCATAACGTGGGCCTGTGGAGGAGAGTCCTGGAAGCAGTGGGGTTCCTCAGGGCTCGTGCTGGAAGGTGGGGAGGAGCTTCCCGGGAGCCTGGTGTGCGGCTGCCCCATGCACAGCTCACCCCACCAACTTCCAGGGGCTGCGGGTGTCCCTGAGGCTCTGGAGCTTAGGGGGCTGAGGTGTGTGCCCCGAGCAGCTCCGTGACTGGAGCTCTGTCCCTGCTGACTGCACGTGGGGAGGTGAGCAGGGACAGCGCTGCCCTGCGGCTGTATGGCAGCACAGTTCCTCTCAGGTGAGGAGCCTCGCTGTGCAACTTCTCATTTTGGTGGCATTGACCATCTGGGTAATTGTCGTTGTCCTGCCTGATGGGGCTTTAAATATTTTGCCTATATTGTGAAGGATCGGATGTGATCTGGCTTGTCAGTCGTCTTATTTTCCTGAAATAAGTCAAAGTATTTGTTTTCCCTTGGGTGCTATTTGGGCTCTGTACCCTGGCAGTCCTGGAGGTTTTAATTTTGCACAACTAGCATTTCAGAAGTTTTAGAGGTTTGTTTTGACTTTGTTTTAATTAAATTGCTATAACTTGGGGGAAATCTTTTGCCTTAATTTAAATGGAAAGCCTTATTCTGAGTAAATCCAACATCCCTGTCTAGCTGGTGATTGTGCTGTTCAGAGTTTTCACAGGAAAAGTTAAAATTTGACTCCAGGCTTGAAAGTTTGCAATTATTGACTGCAACAGGCAGGGCCAGCTCGGTGGCGTAAGAGGATTACGTTAATCTATTGTTTGGGGAAGAAATAAGATTTTAATAGACTCTGTTTTGATGCAGAGATGGGATAATTACCAGTTGAGAGGAGAGAAGAAAAAGGTTGGAAGTAGAAATGGTGCCCGGTGTTGGATCCAGGGCTTGTTGAAGATGTCTGTGCCCCTCTGGGCCAGTGCCTGGCCTCGGGAGCCCTGTGCTCCCTGAGACGTGCAGTGCTTGTTTGGGGAGCAGGGAGGATGCAAATTCCATGGGATCTGAGTACTGTTTCCTCCTGGACAGCCTCTCCACCACACAAACTCCCAGCTGCCAGGCTGGGTCTGCTGCCAGTTCACAAGACTCAGGTAAGTTTGAGTTGCGAAGCCCTGGAAAGGGGAGGTACTCAGGACTGTGCCTCCATGTCCATAGGATCAGTGGAAGGACTTCATACAAATCAGAGGGAAGCTCGAGGTCATGGATGAGTAATCTCCCAGAGAGGCAGTTGCATATTAGGAAGATTTTCTTCTCTGTAAGGGTGGGGAGGCCCTGGCACAGGTTCCCAGAGAAGCTGTGGCTGCCCCATCCCTGGAAGTGTCCAAGGCCAGGCTGGATGGGGCTTGCAGCCACCTGGGTTAGTGGAAGGTGTCCCTGCCCATGGCAGGGGTGGGTATGAGATGAACTTTAAGGTCCCTTCCAACCCAAACCATGCTATGACTCCATGATTCTATGATTTATCCATATTCATTTATCCAAGCAAGCCACGTAGTTGCTGAGAGGGAGCTGGTCAGATCCTGCTCATTCTGCTGTGTATGAGGTGGCCTCCTATGCCTGGCTGCTAATTGACTTTTGGTCCCTCTCCAGCCTGTGGCCACTGGTGCCACCTCCCCGCCCCAGTGAGTCCCAGGAGGTCACCCCCAGCCCCGGGCAGTTTCCAGCAGTGCCGGGTGTTTTTGGAAGCTGTGGCAGAAGGCCTGGGTGGAGGGAGCAGCAGGGGCTCCCTGAGCAGCCACCATGGTGTATAAAGGACCAGGAGGAATGGGGACAGTACAACACAAAGTGAAAATTGTGTGGCCAGGATGGCTTTGCCCCAGGGGTTGGCAGCTAGGCGCAACTTCTCCGTCCCTTTTCTGCCTCTTCCTTCTCCAACCAGATCACTGCGAGTCCTGGCCCTTTTTGAGAATCCTTGGGGGTTGTGTGCTTGCTAAGGAAACCCTTGTAAAAACAGCCATGGGTCTGGCAGGGGTGTTGTGGGGAGACCTGTCGGGAGCCGGGTGTGGGAGGGGGCTGCTCCTCCTTGGAGCTCTGCTGTCTGTGGGGTGCTGGCAGCTGCATCGATCCAGTCCCGTGGCTCTCCCAGCCTGGAGACTGCTAGCTCCATATTGATTATCATTTTTTTTCTGAAGACTGATGAATTTTGCTGGGCTCTAATTGCATGAATTATTCTCCTTTCCATTTTCTGAAATCCTTGATCATGGTAATGAGTTTTCCAATTTTTGCTTCGTGTTTTGCCAGGGCTGGTTTTTCAGGGAAAAAGAACAACTGGTGAGCAATGTCTGTTCCCAGGCTGGTTGAGTATGTGGGGATTACACATGTCCCAGTTTGTCCCACTTGGGCAGGGTCTGAGGATTTTGCCCTTTTTGATTTGAAAGAATCAGAGAATCACAGAATATCCTGAGTTGGATGGGACCCACGAGGATCATTGAGTCCAAATCCTGGCCCTGCATGGGACACTGCAAAATCCCACCCTGACCCTGAGAGTGTTGTCCAAATTCTCCTGGGGCTCCGGCAGCCTTGGGGCCATGACCATTCCCTGGGGATCAAAAGAGTTTTGGGCGTGTCTCAAGCAGTGAGGGAGCAGAGCCAATGGGGCCACTTTTTGGCACGGTAGGGCAGAGGCAGCACCCCTCGCCCATGAGACAGCCCTGCCAGCCGCAAATGTCCCCACATTATCCCGCCTTTGTTTCTCCTTTTGCTGTTTGCGCCCATCACCTCACTGCTGATGTTTTATATTTTCTTCAGTCCTTTGGAACGCCACAAACTATTTTTAGGAGGTATCAACCAATTTTCTCTCTCTTTTTTTTTCACTTAGCAAGTATCTAAAAGCCCCTGTGACTCCTGCAGCTGCCTGTGCTGTGGGCTGCTTTTCCCTGTCCTTATCTCTCCCTTGCAAGCCCTGAGCCAGGTTTTTGTGCAGCCATCAGGGAGCAGCACCAGGGACAGCCCTGCTTTGTGAGGTAATTGTCCCCGTGTGATTTAACTGCACAGTGCTGTGAGTAGGGAGAACCTTTTGAAGTAGGATGAAATAACCTGGCAATTTCCATCGATCCGGGGGGTTAAAAAGGGAATTGGATTTCAGGAGCATGCACATCCCATGCTGCTCTGAGAAGGGACAGAGGCTGATAAGCTGCTGCATGTGGGTTACTGGATCAGCACTGGCATCTTTGTGCTGGGGGCTGGGGCTGCCTCTGTTCTACCAAACAGAATGGATTTGGTGGTTGTTTCACCTCTGCTTCCTGGGTGCTTCTCTGGCAAGGTGAATTTTCATAGAATTGCAGGAGGGACCCACGAGGATCCAGTCCAACCCCTGGCCCTGCACGGACACCCCAACAACCCCACCCTGTCCCTGGGAGCGTTGTCCAAACACTCCTGGAGCTCTGGCAGCCTTGGGGCTGTGCCCATTCCCTGGGGAGCCTGTTCAGTGCCCAGCACCCGCTGGGTGAAGAACCCTTTCCTGATCTCCTGCCTGACCCTCTCCTGGCACAGCTCCAGCCATTCCCTCAGGTCCTGTCCCTGGTCATAGGGAGCAGAGATCGGAGTTGCCCCTCATGAGGAAGCTGCAGCCTCTGGTGAGGGAGGTGAGGTGTCCCCTCAGTCTCCTCCAGCTGAACAAATCAAGTGCTCTCCTCAGCTGCTCCTCCTTCCCAAACCTCATAGTGCAAGGCTCTCCCTATGTAATTCTATGTTATTTCCAAGAATGAGGATATTTTAATTTAATTTGAGAATGAGGGTGTTTTAACTTAATTGGGGCAGCACATGTGGGTTTGCTGCTGGAATTAGAGTAGTTGTGCTAAGTGAGTTGTAATGCAGGGATACGCTGGGCAAATCAGTAAATGGATGTGGCTGGCTCATGGTAGGTGTCGGCACGGAAATGTGTGTGTAATGCAATAGAGCTGGCAATTACAGCAAAGTGCCTGCTTAGACTGAAATTATAGAGCCTCTTGCACACTCTGTGCTTTATTACAGCTGTGTTAAGATGTAGCACTTCCCAGAGGGCTGCACAGCTCTGCTGGTGAGTGTGTGTCAGTCCCAGGGCTGTGCTGTGCCCAGGAGTTGGCTCCAGGAGTCTCTGGATGTGTTTCTCCAGGGCTTTGGGCATCAGAGAGGACCTGCAGTGTCTTGTGCCACTGTGGGTTCGTGTTTGCTTAGAGCATGGGCACATTCAGAATCAAGTTCAAATGCTTTGATGAACATTGGATGGAATCATCAAGATTGTAAAAGTCTTCCAGGATCATCGAGTCTAATTGTTACCCCAGCACTGCCAAGCCCACCCGAGTACCCTCACAGGAAAGAATTTATTCCCAATATCCCATCTAACCCTGCCCTCTGTCGATGGGAAGCCATTCTCCCTTGTCCTGGCACTCCAAAGCCCCTCTCCAGCTCTCTTGGAGCCCCTTTAGGCACTGGAAGGGGCTCTAAATACTCCCCAGAGCCTTTCCTTCTCCAGGTGAACACCCCCAGCCCTCCCAGCCTGTCTCCAGAGCAGCAGGGCTCCAGCCCTTGGAGCATTTCCATGACCTCCTCTAGATTTGTTCTGATGTCTCTTGTGCATCTGTTTCTTAAATCAGTTCATACTTGCATTTAACATGTTTCTTTGCATGCACATGGTGATAATTGGTTTTGAACATCCTGTGAAATAATGTATTCCAATTTTATTTTTATAGCTATCCTACAACATTTGAAGGTTCTCTGGTACACTGGGTTAACTGGCAGTGAAAAATAGGGCCTCAATCACTGTGGGCGTATTTAAAACAGGGTGGAAGAAGTGTATTTCCTAAACACCAAGAATTAGTGCTCAGAACTAAAAAAAAAAGTGATTATCAAAATTCTTCAGTATTGGCTGCAAGATTTGTTAGGGAGCTGATGTGTGACATCAGCGGCCAATTTTCTGCAGTTTGGAAAATTCCTGCCCCGGAGTTCTTTGAAGTCCCCACAGTGCTTTCAGGTGACTTCCAGGTAACTTGGAGAAGCCAGTCCCTCCCCAGCTTGCACTGAGAGAAGGCTCATGAGAAATTCTCTTCCCCCTGACCTGAGGACAGAGATGTTCCTGGGGGATTAGGAAGCTTCCTCTCACCTGGTTTTGGGGATCTCAGCAGGTGCTTTTCTGTCTCAGGGAGAGGGATTCTGATGACAACAGATGGCAACAGGGTTACCAGGACCCCCACAGTCCTTCACCCTCTGTGAAATGGTCCCTTTGGCCACGGACATCCTGGGATGAGCAGACAGCAGTGCCTTCCACTCCAGACTCTCTTCCTGGTGAGCTGCTCGGGCTCCAGCTCCTCCTTTGGCTCCTCCTTTGGCTTTTCTAGACTCTTCTGCTGTTGTCACTGCTTAATGTCACACCTGCAGTCTAGGACTCCACTTACGCATCCTGCTGTGCTCCATTGTCCACATTGCTGGAGTTCTGCTCTCCAGGTACCAGCCAGCCTGGGAAAGGCCATGTGGAAAGGGAGCCTTAAACCAGCCAAGGTTTTTCTTGTAGAGGTGGGGTGGCTGCTCCCAGCATGGCTTAACCCTGTCTTAACTGCTTCCCCCAAGCCCTGGGAGGTGGGTGAGCATCCCCTGTGCTGTCCTGGGGAGGGATGAAGGAAGCACAGCTGAAGGAGGAGCAGGATGGGCTCTGCATCAGCTGCTGAGTGGCTTTTAGGGGTGCAGCTCTTCAGAAGAGTCAGGGCTGGAGAATAGTGGGTGTGTTCAACTGGTGTTGACTGGTCTGGGTGTGGAGTGAAACTGGAGCCCTGGAGAAACAGGGCTAGAGTCCTCTGGCACTGTAGGAGCAGATGGAGAAGCTGTCAGCTTGGGAGAACCCCCTTTTCCTCTTTCCCTGCTTCTGCCTACTCATGTTTAAGAAGTGAAATTGGAGTAAAAGCTACTTGGGGAAGCCACAATGATGTAACCAGGTCTGATTTGCTCATGCTGGGCTTGGGAGCACAGGAACTGGGGGCTGCAAGGAGCCTCTGGGGATGCCGCTAGGGCCACCTTCCAGGGCCATCTGGCTTGTCCCACTGTGCTGGCCAGGCACAGGACCTGGCAGAGAAGCTTCCCAGTTCACACTTAGGATGTCTGAGTTGCTGTGGGGTAGCTGTGGTGACTTCTGCCTGAAAAAGCATCGTGGTATTTGCAAGCTGGGACCAGTGCCGGTTCTCATGTCTGCGATGGCTTCGCTGTGTTCGGAGGGTTTTGACACGGGGGATTTGGGTCTCTAGGGGCTAAACCAGGAATGTGTGTGCTGACCCAGACAACCAGGCTGTGTTTGACTTGTGGGCACTTTTCTCCTCCCAAGTGCTGCAGCCAGAGGTGTGAGATGCCCGTGCCAGGGCTGGGTGATGGCTCTGCAGCTGTGCTCTGCATCCCCCAACACAGAGAGTCCCAGCACCCTATGGGTTCTGATTTCTGCTTTAACATCTCCTCCACAGCTCCTCTTAAAAATCGGTTTATGTCTCCTGCAAATTAAACTACTGTTTCACTTATAAAGTGTTCCATTCCAGTGATAAGTGGAAGTGGGAAGCTGTCGCATCGCTGAGTACGTGGCTGCAAACCCCAGCACAGCAGATTGCTAATGTGAAATTAGACACTTCAGCAATATCTCAGCAGGTTGCCTCTGCTGCTTCATAAGAGGCACTGAGCTCCTCTGGGAGCCTGCTGCTGTGACAGCCCTGTCTGAGGGGCTGGCTGACCGCTCATTCCTTGAGCAGGGATGGGCCTGAGGGCTGCTGTGTGTCCTTGGGGGAAAGGAGACAGCCCTTCCCTTGCCCCAAGCCACAGGCGGAAAAGCAGAGACTAAAACTCAGAGGAGAGATATGGGAGCTTGTGCTGCCCCAGCCCTTTTTGTGCTTCTGCCAGATGGATCCCAGTCAGCCTGGTCCATAGGACTGGGATACACTGGGAGGGCTGTGGGGCAGTAATCCCCTCTGGAGTATCACTTTTTGGGCAGAGATGGGGGTGTTTATGGAGTCGTCTGAGCTTTCAGGTGTTGGTACTTTCAATGCCACCACCCCCACCTTATCCAGGTGTGGGGTTTCATGAAGGCAGCATTTCCTCCTGTTTGTTTTCCAAGTGCTGGCACTTTTGGGCTCATGGGCTAAGCTTTGCAGCCTTGCCAGAGGCCTGACTCCCGTCCAAGAGCTGTGGCTACTACCTACCCCCTGGAAGGTATTGCAGAAATGTGGGGTGTCGCTGGCTGTAGGGGTGTCCCCCATCCAGCTGGAATGCTGGGGAAATCTGGCTTGCTCCTTGGATTTTGTGTCCATCAGTCTGTCTAATCCTTCTGCTGTTTGTTCTACAGTCTTCCAAATCACTCTTTTGTCCCCAAACAATTCGGCTTTGCAAATGCCAAAGGAGGATCCCTGGGTCAGCATTGCTGCTCCTCTGCCCTCCCATCAGGTGGTGGGAGGAAGAGGAGAAGAGAGGGATTCAAATTAACCCCCCTCTTCCTCTCCGTTCCTCCTGCTGCCCTGTCCAGCCCCTCTCCTGTTGCCTTGGCATAGCTCAGGAGCAGGTAACATCACCGCTGCCAGGTGACCCCGCTGCCCTCCTCACACTCCGAGGTGTGTGTGCGCCTCAGCCCAGCTGCGTCCGGGAGAGCCGGTGCTGTGCCTTTTTCCATAGCAGGGAAACAAGACTTCGTTTCCTTCTGCCTCCCCTTCTCTGATCTCCCCCTCGGCTGCTTCCCGCTGCCTCCTGCCAGCCCCCTCTGCTCTCCTCCGGCTCATCTGACCTCCTTTGACGTGTTGCATTTCACCGTGGTCGGTAACGGGGAGCCGATGGGAGATAAGAGGGGTGACAGTGTTACCGGCTCACGCTGCGCCGCACCGAGCCAGCCAGCGGATGCTCTGCCCTCTCCACAAACCCATCGATTTTGGGAAGCGCCCTGGACCTCTCCCCAGCAGCGGTGGAGCCCATCGGCGGGAGAAGGTGGGAGCCGGGGGGTGGTGGCTGTGCGGAGCAGTGCGTAAACAGTGCTTTATTTCCCCAGCTGCGAGAGGGGAGCGAGCCCCCGCTGTCCCCTCCCCGTGTGTGCCCGGGAGGGAGGAGGTGCCGGGGGACCGTGTGCCTGCCCGGTGGAGGTGCTGGCAGGGTCCGTCATGGCCGCGGGGACCCCCGGAGCATCGCCAGCCCCCCGCTTTGTGTGCAGATCTGCGGCGGCTTGCTCGGTTTGCCGGGATGAATGTCAGCGCCCGGAGCGGGGAGCAGGAACTGGAGATGGTGCAAACAAATTATCCCCCCCAAAAAAGCGCGGGCGGGGACGGTGACGGGGACGGTGACTCTGCGGGTCACAAGCAGCCGGCGGGGGCGGCCGCCCGGGTGTCCCTGGGCCGTGATCCGCGGGGCGCACCCGGCTGCTCAGGCATTTAATTCCAAGCGGGAATCTGAACCAGTCTAGAAGAAAAGAAAGGAAGTAAGGGAGGAGGGAAGTGGAGATCAGGAAGGGTTTTCGGCAGCGGATGGCCGTCCCTCGTGGCGAGGGGGCTGCTTGCAGGGGATGACTCTCAGCAGGGAAATAGCAGTGAATGGGCGTTGTTTATTTTTTAACATGGCATCCACACCCGAGGGATAAAAGGGTGTGCAGGTAGCTTGGGGCTCTGCCAGTGGAGTTAACACCAATTTTCCTTGCTGTTCCTCTCTTGGCATGGCTGGGAGTTGCCGTCAGATGCCCCTTCCCCTGGATATGCTTCACTGACTTCATCTGGCTTTGCTCCATGGGGCTGGAGCAAGGTTTGGGTGGTTTTTTTCTGAAGCCCTTGTTTTTTCTCCGCCCAACTGGCGTCAGGCGCCGAGGATGCAGAGACAAGTGCTCCTGACTAGGGGAGGGCTGGCAGGAGGATTTCCCTTCGGGTTCACAGCATCCCTGTGTCTGCTGTCTGCTGTGGAAGGGCTTTGTGCTGGAGTGTGGGGAGCAAAGCTCACAGGTGACCTCTAACCAGATCAGCCTCGCTTGCTTTAAATGCCTGTGCCTCTCCTTGGGCTCAGGTGTTCAGTGACAGGCTGGAAAGTCGTGGTAGGGTGCTGCTGGTGGCTAAGGGTGCCTTCTGCTTTGGAAAACAGGGAGGAAGGAAAACTGGTGGACTCTGAGTAGCCTCAGGAAGAGCAAGCAGGGATCCTCTCTGCCTGGTCGCCACACACGGTAGGAACAGATCAATTGGAAATTCATCTGAGCAGCCGATTTCTTGGGGTTTCTCATCGCCTTTGAGATCAAACTGCATCCCCTTTCTCATCCAAGGGCCACCACAGCCACGCTGGGCCACCTCCCAGAGGGCAGCTCCTCCACCTGCCCAGTGCCTTGGGGGCTCGCAGACCTGTGCCAGCACTACTGAGGGATCCTTTCCAGCGGGCACTATTAATTTTTCCTCTTCCTCCTTTACTCAGCTCTGCAGCATCACACAAAATACATGTGCAGCCTCTGGCCGCTCTCAGCTGTGACCTGTGCTTGGCTCAGGGACACAGGACTTAGTACCCTCCAGATCTGAGGGCTCACTGTGGAGCACGCTGTGGACTGTGCAAGTAACTCCTGGCTAAACAACTCGTGCCGTGTGCTGGGTCCCTCCAGCTCCGCTCCCTCCCGGAGCCGCGGGCTGGCGGAGCGCGAGGGGCAGCGGGCACAGCCGGGCTGTAGCATGCACCAGTGTGCAGAGGGACACAGGGACACCGGCGGGAGCCATGGCTTCGTTTGGGAAGCTGACGGAGTATTTCAGCCTGAGGAAGTCGAGGCCAGAGCTGCGCTCCAGGCGCTGGGGCCGGCGGAGCGGGAGCTGTTGCTGTAGTGTCACGGAGTGCAGGTACGGGGTGGCAGTGACTCGATTGTCCTGTGTGTGTGCCCAGGGGTGGTGGGATGGGATGTGCGATCCTTGGTAATTTGCTTTCTGTTTACCTCTCCTGGGGCTCGGGAGGGGGCTGGGAGCAAGCCAAGGGCTCTGGAAGCATCACCCGGTTCCTGTCTGGGGCTCCCAAGCTGCTCGTTGCCGTGGGATGTCTCCGTCAGGCTCTGTGACCTGGCATCTGTCTCCGTGCCCAGGGCACGTCCCAGGTGTCGGTGGCACATCTCGGGTGTCTGCTGGGTGACCACGTGCACTTGTGCCTGCCTGCCTCTGTCTGGTGCTCTCTGTGTTGTGCCGCTGCACTGCCTCCTCATCAGAGGAGCCCGGTCATTGCACCAAAATCACCTTCCCTCCCCCTGCCCCTTGCAAAGTCCTCACTGCAAGGGCAGCGAGAAGTGGCTTCTCAGGTGAAGTCGAACCTGTGTGTACGAGGTGCTGATGGAGCCTCCTGGCACGCAGAAGGGGAAGGGTCTGGGCTGTGCACTGGTGGTGGGGGCTCCATCACTGTGTCCAGACAGACACATGACCCAGGCAGCTTGTTTGGGATATGGATTGATGAAGGCAACACAGTGGGGATGGGGAGGGATGGCATTTGGGCCGACTGGAAATCCCCTGGGAGCATGTGAGTGCTCAGAGTTGTGTTGGGGAGGGTGCACACATCCTTGTTTTGCATGTAAACACAGTTACTGCAATTAAGAAAATTGCTCTGTGCCTGGGTGGCTTCTCCTTGGATGTTAGGAGCAGCCTGTAGGACAGGGCTAGCACTGGATGCTACTCTGGGCTTTCCCCGCTCTGTGTGGGCTCAGCCTGAGCAGTGTCCCCAGATCTCCTGCTGACCTGCACAGGGTGCCTCCCTGCTGCTGTAGGGGTGTGGGTCTGTGTAGGGACACACAGGGTGAAAAATAGCACCAGGGTGTTCACTTACCTTCTTGCCTGGTTGTTGAGCACCTCGTACTCTGTAAAGGTTATTAAAATATCTGCAGATTAAAACGAAGTTGGAGCCCCTCCTGCTGCTGTCCGTGTTGCTGCTGAGGCAGTGAGACGTGCATAGCTGTTGCTGTCTCCCCTCTCCCCTTGGAGGCTGAGGAAGAGTCGCCTCTTCCCCGCTTGCTGGTTTCTCCGGAAACATTCCTGGCAGAGCCAGGAGCTTTGTTCTGCTCCTTTTTGGCGTTGAGGACAGAAACCCTGGTTTCTGCCCTTAGGTTTTTGCTGTGCTGGTGTGGAGCAGGGCATGAGGAAGGTCTGTTCTCTAGGTGCTGCTGAGCACGTCCTGTCCCTGGGGTTTGCTGGTGTGCAGCCAAGCATGTGCCAGTCCCTGGCCCGAGGGAGGGGAGGAGGTGCTCCCAGGGCTCCACAGCCTATAAATCCCCCACGCACACGGTGCTACAGTTCTGAACCTTGGGTTTTGGGGTGGGTTGGGTGGTTTCCTCTCTAACGGGAGATGTTGTGGTGCCTTCCTCCCTCTGGCACATGAGCCACAAAAGTGGCATTGCTAGTGTATAGCTCATGTACCAAATATTCCAGGGGGATGCAGTCTATGGATGTGGGACTCTGAGCAACCTGATCTGGTAGAAGGTGTCCCTGCCCGTGGCGGGGGGTGGAACGAGATGAGCTTTGAGGCCCCTTGCATCCCAAACCATTCTGTGTCCGAGTTCTCCCCTCATGCAGAGCTGTGGCTCATGGTGCATCAGATGTGGCCACTGAGGCTGCTGCCTGTTGGGGCTCAGCTCTGTGAGGGGCTGCTGGACACCCTTGCCCCAAGCAGAAGTCCCCATGTGTGCTCCGGTGCTCTGGTGTGGCCAAGCTCCAGTTGCAGGGAGCTGTGCTCTCCCTGTTTTGCCCCCTGGGCCATGCAGCTGCTCTGGGGCGGTTCCTCTGGGCTGGATCCGAGTGTGTGGACAGATTTCTTGGTGCCCTTAGCCCCCAGTGGCAGGGCTTGAGTGCACCTGTGGACACTGAGCCCATTCCCTTGATTGCTGCTGTTGATTATGGAAGTAAAACTAAACGTTGATTGAAGCGTGGGATGCTTCGAAATCAGTGTCACTCCTCACCCCAGCTACTTGAGCTTCTGCCTGATTTTTCCCCCCAGAATCTGTACACTGAGAAGCCCCAGGAAATCCCCACGGCTGTGATCCAAAAGCCAACACAAGGCAGCTGCTGCAATGTCTGGCCCTGTCTTTGGTCTAGATGGTGCTTCTTCCAGCTCTCTTGAGAAACTTTCTGCTTTTACTTCATTTCTTCACTCTAATGTGGGCAATTTAAGCACGGAAATAAGATGCCCAGCTCCCACGTTTCCATGTGAATGGAGGTACCAGAGATCCTGCAGCCCAGGTTCAGCAGGGTGATGTGTAACAGCCCTGACCACAGCCCTACACTGGTCTTGCTCAGGGCAGCCAGGCTCCCACCACCCTTCCCAAAGCTGCATAATCCCTTGGGACCACAGGGAACAGACGTAGGCAGGTGCTCAGTCGAGAGCATGCACTGACTGGAGTTATTAAATTCTAAATATAGCGGTCCCACGCATTCTCATAGGACCTAACAGAAATTAGCAGGTGTACAGTTATGGTTTTAAATAATATTCCTACATTTTTAAACTATGCCTCCAGATAAAGCAACATGAGTGAGCTGGGATGAGTAAGTCTGCTGGGCCTGAGAATTTGTGGGCTCACACTTGTGTGCAGAAGTGGAGCCCAACAAGAGATCATTTCACTCAAGGTGCTTTTGGGCAAATGTGCTGCTTGTAGGAGCTCTTCAGCCTCCAGCTCTGTCACCACCTGTGGCACAGAGAGCGTTGTGATTTGCACCTCTGTGTTGAGTCAGCTGGAGGCTCCTCCAGCCTGAGCCCTGCAGCAGGAGGGGCTGCTCCACTCCTCCTCCTCTTAAATCAATCAACTGGACAGTCCCCGGGGGCTGGGAGGCCCCAGGTGTCACCAGGTGGGGATCAGGGTGTCCCCATGCAGCTGTACTGGGACAGGGACTGGCAATGTGAGGAAACACCCCAGCCAAGCTCAGCCCAGGAGAGCAGGGGATTTATTTGCAGCAACTTTTCTCTAGCAGGAGCAGTGATGGGTGAACCAAAACCTCCACCTGATGGGCTCCAGAGCTGGACTGCTTTGTGTGGGATGAAGGCCTGGAGCACCACAAGGATATGAGGATTTGTCTGCAGCACTGGTTGCTGGTGCCTGTGGGTGAGGCACAGGAGGGGCTGGGTGTGTTCACTGAGGTTTAGGGGTTGTTCTTTTTGTTATCTCGTGGTTCCCTGAGGTGCTCGTGCCCAGCTCTGGGTGTTGGCTGGAAGGGCAGAGGATCCGCTCTGGTACGGAGGAGAAATGAAAGGAAAAGGCAGCTCTTCTCTTAGTGAGCTATTTATAAACTGAAAGGTCTCGACAACTAATTTTGGGTTCCTGCAGCTTTTGAGAAATGGATCAGAACATCACAGAGGGTTGTTGTGTTTTAACTGGGCTGAGAGAATGGCCCTGCTCCACTGTGAGTGAGCCAGGGAGGCTCCAGGGCGAGCTGGAGCTCTCAGGAGCAGGATGGCACTTCCCAGGCTGCTGGTTCCAGCCAGAGCTGACAGCAGTGAGCCAGCCTGGCAGAGCCCTGGGCTGGGGTTCTGGGGGCCTGCAGTGATTCTGGGAGGATGGGGATCCCATGTCAGTGTTAATGGGTTTGGGAGAATTTCTCAAGGAACTCTTGGAGTTGCTCTCAGCCTGGAGGCAGCAAGGGAAAGCAGAATTGCCTGAGAATGCCAGTCCTATCACCAGACTGGTGACCTGCTACAGTAACTAATCAATTAAATAAATCATTAAAAATCCCAATTAAAGGTCATTAAAAATCCCAAGTCCTGTCCAGAGGTGGCTTTTGAGAGGCATTTTCTGTTCGGGGAAACTCAGGTGCTGATTCAGTGGCTTTCTCTGTTGGCCCAGGACTGTTGTGGGACAGATCTGCTCGCCTGGCTTCAGGAGATTGATGCCTGTTCCCTCTTTGACAGCTGCACCTCTCCCCTTCTCCATGGTCCCCACAGCCCCATATGGCCGTCTCAGAGGGGCTTTGATGAGCTCCTCAGGAAATCACTGCCTAGTTATGGAAAAGAAGATCTTCAGGATGGGGGAATAGGAAGAGGAGATTTATGCCTAGGTTTAGTTCCTGCATCCTTCTGCTGGGGGAGATCTTCAGCGTTGGAGGCAGCAGAGCTGACAACACCTGAAAACTTGGGGGGTGAAAATCCTACATCCTCAGTGGGGCTCCAGGAGAGTTTTCCCTGGCTTGGGGTGACCTTGGTGAAACCCAGGGAAGCTCAGCGTGGGGAAAGGGGAGGAGAGAAGGTTGGCTATGCTGGGCAGACAGGGTCTCAGCTTTAGGGCTCCTTTTTTCTCTCAGTACCCGAGTTGGTTGTTGGTGTTAGCTTGGAATGAATTACATTATGTAAGAATTAAATTACGTAAAAATTCCAACTTGCCTGGCCTGTTTTTGCCCATGTCATTAGATAATCTCCAGCTGAAGAAGGGGTGCTCTGGGTGATGCTCCATCTTTGCACTCCTGGGGGGCAGAGGTGGGTCCAGGTGTCCCTGTTGCTATCAGGGTCAGAGCCTGTCCCAAGCCTTGTGGGAAGTTGGACCAAGGAGCTGCTCTTTGCCCTGGGGAGCTGTTCCCTCCACTCTTTTGGGGCTATTTTCCACTCTGATACCCTGATCCATGTTCCTCCTGTCTGTTTGATGGGCTTTGAGGTAGGGAGGGGTAGTGGGGAATGTTTTCCTGGCAGGATTTTGCTTGCTTGTTTTTGGGTGCTTAAAAATATCTCCTCAGCTCTGACAGCACGTCTGTGTTCAAGCACAGGATTGTGATGGGGAGAGGAGGAACTGGTGAGTTTTGAGGCTGGAAAACTGCACTGAAGGAACAGCTCCTGTGTCAGCTGCACACAGCATGAGACAGGTAAAGATGGCACGTAAAGGTGCCCAAAGGGGCATCTCTGAGGAGCTCTGAGGGGCTCTCCTACATGGCTGAGAGTTTGACTTTTCCTACTTTGTTTTTGACATGTTTTGAACAAAACCTCTCTGCTTCTGAGTGACACATCCATATGGAAAGATACCTGCATTTTAAAGGAGAAAACTAGCAAGGAACTTGGAAGTGTTTTGGGTTAAGTGAGAAGTTTCCACCTGAAATTAGTCAATAAGGCATTTGTGGCACTTGTATTCCAAACTTCCCAGTGCTGACACCTCACTTGCCTGCTGAGATGCCAGCAGGAAAATGTGTGTGGGTGCATAGATTCTCATTTTTTGCTGCAACAGATCATTATAACCTATTAACAAATCACTGTCCATCACTACTGCATTGAAGTGGTCAGTGCTGGTGCTGAAAATAGAGTCCTAAATCCAGTGTTAGTGACTCAGCCCCTGGCCTGCTTCACAGAGGTGCTGAGCTGCCATGAATCCTGTTAACTGGAACAGGCAGTGGAGCCTCAGCACCTTGGCAGCTTGGCTGGGCAAGAATGAGAGAAAGAACTTCAGCAGCTGGAGCTGGAAACTTCAGCCTCATTCAGCTGCAGGTTGGGAGTGTGGTGCCAGGTTTTGGGGTCCCCAAGGCCCCACTGTCCTCAAGGGCTGTCCTCAAGGGCAGCTCGTATGCTCTTGGGTGAGGCTTGTTTGGAATGATGCTCCAGAGATTGGAGCCCCTCTGCCATGCAGACAGGCTGAGGGCTGGGGATCAGCCTGGAGAAGAGACAGCTCTGGGGAGACCTTAGAGCCCCTTTCAGTGCCTAAAGGGGGATTATAAAAAGAGGGAGGGTGACTTTTTACATGGGCAGACAGTGACAGGACAAGGGGCAATGGTTTTAAACTAAAAGACAGGAGAATTAGATTAGATATTAGGAAGAAATTTTTCCCTGTAAGGGTGGGGAGGCCCTGGCACAAGTTGCCCAGAGAAGCTGTGGCTGCCCCATCCCTGGAAGTGTCCAAGGCCAGGGGGTATGGGGCTTGGAGCAACCTGGGATAGGGGAAGGGGCAGGGGATGGAACTGGGTGAGTTTTAAGTTCTCTTGCAACCAAAACCATTCCAGGTTTCTGTGCTCCTGCCCTGGTGCTGAGGTGCTCTGTAGTTGTGCCTGTTGGGATCACCAGTGCCTTTCAGCTCTCCCAGCTCTCCCTCTGTGCTGGTGGTCCGTGGGGAGCTGCAGGCCTGAGCCTTCCCCTCTCCCCTGTGCCAGCCTTTCCCTGGCTGTGTCCCCGTGTCTCATGATGGTGACAAGCTGTCAGACGAGAACGGCTGTGAGCAGAGTGGCAGTGCCATGGGAAGAAATGACATTTAGCTTTTGTTGCTTGATTGAGCTGCCTGGGTTTTGTATATTAAACCTAAAGAGACTTCTTAGCTTTGTTCTCCCCTCTGTTTGCAGCCATGGCTGTGATCTGTCAGGAAGGGGCTTGGGGAGCAGCACGGAGAAGAAATCTGTCTCTCCATCAAACCTGTCCTTGTAAGGGGCCTCTCCACCAAGCCTTTGACTCATCCTGGTTCTCTGTGGAGGTTTCTGTGCACTGAGGGACCCGTGGCTGCATTCCCGGTTCCAGCCCCCAGTGATGTGATCTCAGCTTCCAGAGCTCCTGGTCTTGCTGTGGGCTGTGGCTTCATCTCCTTGTGCACTGTTGGGGTGCAGGGAGAGGTGATGTGCACATGCTCTGGGCCTCTGCCTCTTCCTGCTCCTCAAAAACCTGCTCCCATGGCTGCAGGTAGAGATATGTTTAATATCTGTCCCATGGGAGTGCATGTATGTGTGGGCCTGGGAGCTGGCTGGGAAAACTTCCTGGATCTGACCGACTAGAAAAGCATATCCCAGCTCTCAGTGTCATCTTTTTGGGGCTTGGGGCTGAGTTTTATTTAAAGACAAGGGATGTGGTTTGCACCTGATGTTGTTCCTTTCTGCCTGGCTTCTGGTCTCCTTTGAAAGCCAATCTTTGGGATGGGAGATGAGTTTGGGAGCTGCCTAATTTCTGCTAAGCTGAAGCTCATTTTTGCCTGGATTAGGCAGAAAAAGATGAATGGACACCCTTATTTTGGAGTGGTAGTTGGATGGGGTAGTGGGAGGAAGGGGAATGATACTGGTATTAGGGGGAATTACAGACACAGAGTGCCTGCAGGAGATGGTTCCTTCAGCAGAGAGCCTTGGCCTGTGAGTCACGCTTTGCTCGAAAGGCTCTTGGATTCCTAATTCCCACTGTTCTGGCACTGAGTCACAGCTGGGTGGGGGCGCAGGTAGGGAACAGAAGCACCAGCAATCCACACGGGGATCTGTGCACAGAGAGGGTGAAGGAAGTGATTCCAGACAGCGGGTGGGAATGTTAACAGCTGCTAATAAAAGTGGTGGCTGGCAAGGGGAAGATTCTGAATGGGAGTTGTCCCTGGGTGCCCTTCTCTGCCTGCTCCTGCCTGTACAGGGCAGCCCCCGGGGTGTGGGGGGACACTGGGCAGTCCCCGGGATGTGTGGGGACACTGGGCAGTCCCCAGGGTGTGTGGGGACACGGGGCAGCCCTGCTCCTGGCTTGAGTGGCATGGGGAGCTTTGTCACTCTGCTCATGGAGCAAATGCTGTGCTCCAGGTGGGAGTGAGTGCTGGGGGGCCCTGCCAGGCACAGGGCAGCTGTGGGGGTGCTGCCTGCCCCACTAACACCTGGGAGATGTCCAGCTGCATCAGGGATGAAGGGAAGGGGTTTGGTGTCCCCGTGTCACGTTGAGCTGAGTGGCACATGGGGACCATGTGAGGGTGGCGGTGTTGGAGCTGTGAGTGCCCGTGGGACAGCAGCAGAACCCCAGGAGCAGGGAGGAGATGCCATTGGGATTTGGAGGAGTGTGGGCACAGAGTATCATCTACCCAGCACCCTGTTGCAAGAGCCCAGCACCCTGCTGCGGGCAAGTTTGGGTGGGTTATGTCCTTAGACAACCCCTTGCTGGGGGAGGAGCCACTCAAGGAGGAGAGGGCTGCTCCAGGGAGAGCATCCAGGTGTTGCTGTCCTGCAGGAGGTAGGCTGAGCCAGCTCCAGGAGAGCTGGGGAGGAAGGGAGAGGGGATATGTCAACAAAAGAGACTTTCTCTGGACCCAGGAAGAAGCATTTCAAAGATGAAAGAAAAAAAGGACAGTACCGCTGGGAATATTTGGAATGGGAAAACCAGAATACTTACTTTAATAATTAAAACATTTTTTTCCCACAAAAATTCAGTGTTTTCTCCTGTAGGAATAGTTGGCAATTATACAAATGAATGCAAGATATTTTTAGTTTGCATTTTTTTGATGGAAAGAATGCAGATGGGAATAAGCAGCTCCTCCAGGTTCTCTGGCTATAGCAGCCACTTTTGCATGGGGGGAGCGCAGCAGAGCCCCCCTCCTCATCCCCCACAGCCCCTGGGTGTGGGTGCTGCTGCCTGAAGCATCCATGTGCTTCCACAGGTGTTTGGAAGCCACCAGAGCTGACGCTTGTGCCTCTTGGCTGCTTGGATGCTCGGGCCCTCTGATGCCTGCCCTGTGTGCAGGATTTTTGTGGCTGTCCCTGTTACATCTATTTTTTGGCTGCAAATCCATGTTTGTAGAAAAACTGGAAAGCTCCAGTGCATTTTTATGTTGCTTTAAAGAACACATAGGTAAAATTTATCACAGAATCCCAGAATGGTTTGGGTTGGAATGGAGTTTTAAGCTCATCTCGTTCCACCCCCTGCCATGGGCAGGCACACCTTCCACTATCCCAGGTTGCTCCAAGCCCCGTCCAACCTGGCCTTGGACACTTCCAGGGATGGGGCAGCCACAAGTTCTTCACTGGCAGAGTGTGAGCTTATTCCAGCTGAGGATTTTAGGGGCTGTTTTTCCTCCAGCAGGGATTGCTTCCCCTGGCACAACCTGGCTCTGCACCTGCTGAGCTGCAGCTGCTCACAGAAGTGGCAGAGTCTCCATCCCTGGAAGCATTGAAAAATTGTGTGGATGTGGCACTTGAGGACATGGAACATGGTGGTGGTGCTGGGTTGATAGCTGGATTTGATGATCTTAGAGGTCTTTTCCAACCTTAGTGATTCTGTGATTCTCCAGGCAGCCGGGCAGCTGAAGCTGTGCCTGGGGTCTTACTTGAAAACGGGAAGTTTTTGGGCTCTGCTCCCCTGCACCCCATGGCCAGACCCCCAGCCCAGCCCTGTGAGTCAGTTCCTGGCCCTCGGTGCTGATGTGCAGCGGGGCCTGGGGCTGGCTGGGACCTGGACCTGATTCTGCCCTGGAGGAAACCTGTCCCCGAGTGCTCCTGCCTGGCCCCACAGCCAGGCTGGGCTTCCTCTGGGGTGTTTTGGGGCTGTTTGCTCTGTTCTTCCCCTCACAAGACAGGTAAAATCCATTATCCTGGCCACGAGCAGCTGCTGGGGGGTCCTGCCTTTGCCAGAGCTCTGCTCCCAGCTCCTCACAGCCCCTGTTACTCCTGCACTGAAAACCATCTTTTTAAGGAATTTTACTGTGATACATCGGGAGCATAAAAATTTTTTCTGTTCAATGGACTCGTCTCTCTGCGGTGACCTACCTTTTGTGCTTCAGAGGAAAGTGAAAACCAGCTCAAGGCTCTGGTTAAAAGGTGGTGCCCAGGAAGGTTTAAAACAACAACATGCCTATGATTATAAATCTTTTGACCAAAACATATATATAAATAATTATTTTTGCCAGGGGTTAATAGTCAGAGATGGATCAGTTCTGCCACTGTTCATCTCCAGTGCTGGAAAACTTGGTCATGCTGCAGAAATGATAGGATTTCAAGCAAACCAAGCAGCTCTGACAGCTGTCTGGAGTGTCTTTCTGTGCTGGAGCACATCAAGTTCAGGCCTGAAGCGTTTCCCCTGCGGTTGTCAGGAGCAGCAGTGTCCTTTCCAAGATGATCTCAGCGGCTTTTTGTCTCCTCTGTCGTGTGACTCGGATTTTGAAGCAACTGGGGAGACCAGCCCTGTGTCATGAGACTGGGAACGGGACCAGGAGCTGGGGGGTGCTGGTGAAGGATCACGGCTCCGGTCGTGCTGCAGGGACTCTGCCGGTGCAGGGGCGGTGCGTGCTGGAGGTGGTGGTGATGCTGGACCCGTTCAAGCCCTCCCTGAAAGGTGTTTGCAATGCAAAGAAGGCAGCTAGGTGTTTATCTTGCAAATTAGCCATCCTTTTAAAACTGGAGCTGGGATGTTTGTCGTCCATGTTACTTGTGCTTCATTAGCTTTTGTCTCCTACATTTTTCAGGGAGACAGGGAAATGCTTGAACGCCACAGAAGAGAAGCCGAGAGCCAGGGCACAACGTCTGTGGTTGTGTCTGGTGAAGCTGGGGAGTGGGAGGTGTTTGCTGTGTCCCAGCCTTGGCAGGTCACAAACCCCCTCTCTGCTGTCTCCGCTTTGCACATCAGGGTGTGGTTCCTGGCGGGGTAGCACCGGGGCTCTGTCATTTACAGCCAGGAGCTGTTCCTGCCCGCACTGCTCTGCTCGGGGCCACTTTCTCTGCCCATTGCTGCGTTCCCAGCCACGCTTTGCTGTTCCTCCCTCTCCTGCTGTGCCTCGGGCCTGGTGGCCGTGTTGCCCAGTCACTGGTAGGTCCCTGGGGGTTGCATCCTGCTCGTGAGCTGACTTTCAGTGTGCAAGATCTTCAGCGTGTGAGCTTCCTTCTGCATCTCAAACACCCTTCTCTGTAAGGTGGGGAGTGCAGCCTCAGACCTCTTCCTTCTGGAGAGTGATGCATGAGCCTTTTGTATTTCCTGTGGAGCATCCCAGATGCCTTTGGCCATCCTTTTAGCTTCACCCGGGTGGCAGAGCCTGGCTGCAATCACGGGGACTCTGGGACATTCACCACGCCGGTCCCTGAGGATGCAGGTCATGCTCTGGAGCTGCTGGGAGGAGGATGCTTGTCTGCTCTGCTGCTGTGCTGGGATTCACTTCACCTTTGTCTACCACCTTTCCCCATTTATCAGAGAGACCTGCGTGAGCAGGATAAATGTTCACACTCCATGAATGTTCTGGCTTCTTTCCCTGGCCCTGGAGAATTTTTGTCTGTGAACTTTTTGTTGTGCAGGTGCAGCTCTGGCAGGTCTGGGCTCTGCCAGCGCCTTCCCAGAGCCTGGTCCCTGCTCTGCCCCTGTTAATGGGGTGTGATCAGTGCTCAGGGGGCAGGGCGTGCACAGGGCTCCTCTCACCTGGGCCATGTGGAGGGCATGGTCTGGTGGACCCACAGGGACAGAGCATGGCAGAGAGGGCAGGGTGACCACCACCCGTGGGGTGCTCCTGGGCTGGGGAGGGGGGAGCTCCCTGCTGGCTGGGGATGTGGTTCACTGCCTGCAACAGAGCTGGAAAAACGGTTCTTTTAGCAAAGAAACCAGCGTAGTTTTGAATGAATGAATGGCAGTGTCTGGCTCCAATGTATTTCCATATCCATTTAACAATTGGATTTCAGTGAATGGTGAAATGAAGGCGTTGCTACAAAACACAGCCACAGTGCGTGGTTTGGGAGTGCTGACGTGAAGGGTTTGTGTTTTTTCACCTTGTTTCCCTGGGGATGGCTTTGCCTCTTGCCCAGCTTGGGCTGCTGGGATGGTGTCAGTGGTGCCAGGGGTGAGTAGTAGCAGCAGGTCTTTGGCACTGGGTGAATACTTGGTGGGCTGGAGGCTGTCACACACCTGAGCACTCGGGGCTTTTCAGGCAGCTTCTGCCACAAAAAGAACTTTTGGCCCTTTTCAGGACAATTTGGTTCCTTGCCCCCAGCCCAGTAGGGGGGATGCTGGGAGCAGGGCTGGGCTTCGGGGCACAGGGGGCTCATAGGGGGAAATGTGCTGAATCCTGCTCCTCCAGGTAGCTCTGAAATGTTTTGTCACCCTCAGTACAAGGGGTGTGTGACCTCCTCTCCTGCACCTCCCACACCCCTCTGAATGGAAGTGCAGTTTGCAGGGCTGATTGTTCCCTGGATGCTGGGGGTGTTTTGTTCAGCCCTCGGGCACGGCCCCACTGGAGAGATACTGTGCAAGCCAGAGAGGTGGCAGGAGAAGAAGCTTTTGCAAATCAGCTGGTGGAAATCGTGGTATTTACCAGCTCACAGCTGAGCCTGGGAAGGTATTTTTATAGCTTCACACGGTTGGTTTTTTTCTTTTCTGAACTTCCACACTGAATGCTGTTTTGGGTTTTGTTTTGCTTTGAAACTGTCTCACAGCCAGAAGAAAGATGCTCTGTTTCAGCTCTCATTTTCCACTCTTCACATACATAAACCGGCCAGCCAGAAAGGAAGGTTTTTTGTTTGGGTGTTTTTTGAATGCAAAGGGAAGATTTCTCAGTGATTTTCTCTGGCTTTGCCATCCACAGGGTCTCTGGAAACAGTGCCAGTGACTCACGGGCTCACAGCTGATAAGGTTTGCAGGGCAAACTGATGATTTGAACAGGTGAGGATGCCCTGCGAAGGCTCTGCTCTTCCAAAATCCTTGGGCTTTGGTTTCCAAGGCTACTCAATGTTACCCAGTTGATTTCTCCTTCTCAGACTCCCTCTCTAGGCCTCCCCACTGGTGTGTGATCCCCCAAAACTTCATCTCCTGCTCTCCATGGGGTCCTGCCACTGCTTTGGGCATTGGACCACATTGAACGACATCCCGGGGGCTTCTGCCACTGCTGCCTAGTGCTTCTGTCCAGAAACAGCTCCCGAGGCACTCACAGCCTCCTCTACTTCCCCTCTCCTCCCGCTGCTGCCTTTTCCAGCTGAGCCCCTCTGCAGGAACCAGCTGCAGCCAGATGTTGGCTTGTCCCCTGCTGTGGTCAGGATGGGGATGGAGAAGCTCCTCACTCCACTCTCTGCTCAGCCCCATGGCTCACGGCTTCCCTGGGCAGAGCTCACACCCGGTGAGCACTGTGCACTCCTGGATGTCAGGGGCACAGCTGTGACTTGGTTCAGGCTCTGGGAGCTGGGCTGGCCTGGCTGCAGCCCAGCCTGGTGGGGTGTCCCAGCTGCTTCTGCCCTGGACAGGGACAGAAAGTGGGTAAGGTACCTTGGGGATGGCAGTACAAGATGAATCCTGTGCCGTGGAGCTGAGCACTGTGGGGAAACCTCGTAGAATCCCAGGATGGTTTGGGTTGGAAGAGACCTTAAAGCCTGTCTCATTTCACCCCTTCCATGGGCAGGGACACCTTCCACTATTCCAGGTTGCTCCAAGCCCTATCCAACCTGGCCTTGGACACTTCCAGGGCTGGCGCAGCTACAGCTGCTCTGGGCAACCTGTGCCAGGGCCTCCCCACCCTCACAGGGGAGAATTCCTTCCCAATATCCCATCTAACCTTGCCCTCTGGCACTGGAAAGCCATTCCCTGTGTCCTGTCCCTCCATCCCTTGTCCCAAGTCCCTCTCCAGCTCTCCTGGAGCCCCTTGAGGCACTGCAAGGGGCTCTGAGGTCTCCCTGGAGCCTGCTCTCCTCCAGGGGAACACCCCCAGCTCTCCCAGCCTGGCGCCAGAGCAGAGGGGCTCCAGCCCTTGGCGCACCTTTGTGGCCTCCTCTGGACTTGTTCCAGCAGTTCCACATCTGTCTTGTGCTGAGAGTCCCAGACCTGGATGCAGTGCTCCTTCTGCCCTGGCTGTTCAGCATCCTTGTTTGCCTTTTGGGACTGTGAGCCTTCTGGGACCTGTCCCTGTTGCTTTAGACACAGTTGGGTCTCTGCCAGCTGTTTCAATGAATGTGGGTGTTTTGTTTATTTTTTTCCACTTTGCAGCCATTGCTTTTAGTACCGTGGGGTTCAGGTTGTGCAGGAGGTGCACACCCCTTCCCCTCACCAAGCCACAGCCACCCCCACCCCCCATCGAGAGGGGCTGTGTGGGTAACAGCCCCTCCTGGCTTGTAACATCTCTCATTTCCCTGAATCCAGCTGGAACCCTTGCTGAGTTTTTAAGGTCAGGTTGCTAAGTTACACCTCCTTGGAGGAGTGGGCTGAGCAGTGAGTTATAGGCTGGAGCAGCCGCGGGCTGGGAAGATCTGGGAGCAGTGTCCCTCTGCAATAACAGGCTCTCCTGGCCCCTATCCCTGCCATTCTCTCAGTCGGTACCACATTCAGCTGTTCTTCCCCAAACTTTATCAACTTCCTTTGCTCAGCAGATTTAGTGAATTAATTGACTGAGGGTGTAAAGGAGCCCCCCAGTTACCTTTGGGATGCTGTTTGGTGCTGCAGGAGGAGGAGCAGCCCTTTGGCTCATCTGTCAGGTTTTGTTTTGAATGTTGGGGCTGCGAGCTCTTTGGGACACATGTTGTCCCCCTTGGAGCTTGGAGGTGGCCTCACATGTTCCTCACAAGGCACATGGCTGTCACCAGGCCACAGCCCTGGAGCAGGTGGGCAGGGTCTGGAGTAGCTGCTGCCCTGCTCTTCTGCCCCTCTCCCTCTATAATCTTTCTCCCCAGATTAACCTCCTCCTCTCCTTCCCATTTTCCACAAGCAGCCTGCTCTGGGAAGGCTGGAGGGAGCTGCATTAGCACAGTGGGTGCTCAGGTTTGTATAAGAGCTGCTGGGACTGAGTGCTGTGGCAGGGTGAAGGCTTCCGTCTTCCCAGGAATGGGACACCTCTGGAGGGTCACCATCCTCAGGCACTTCCAGGACATGTGCCAGAGGTTTTCTTACTCAGTTCCTGGGCAAATCATGTAAATCAATGAGGCTTGTTGGGGTCCTTTTTGGATTGTGAGAGCAGTGGTTTTGGGTTATTTTCCCCTCCTGCTGCTCCTTCGGGCTGCTGGGTTTCTGCTGGGGCTGCTGTGGTGACTCCTCCATCCTTCCCTGGGAAGTTGCAGACTCCACTGCTGCTCTGTGGGTCGGGCTGGCCAGTGCCCTCTGGAGAGCAGCTTCTCCCACGCAGAAACCAGCTGGGAGGGCAGGCTGGAGGTGTGTACAGTTTGCTCCCAGCTTGCAGGAGGGATGTAGGATCTGGCTTTTAACTTGCATTAACCTTTGCGCTCTCCCTCCCTTCCCTTTATCTCAGCCTTTCCCCTCCCTCTCCTGGGGATGGAGAAGCCATCCAGTAAGGACATCACCAGGGGCAGGTGCTGGACACAGCTTTGGAGATGTGTTCTGCTTCTTTTCTTCTCATGTCTGCTGGGTGTCAGGGGCTGTGGCTGGGCTGGGGATGCTGGAACAGCCTTGCTGGACCCACTGCTGTCCCCAGGGCTGATGGCAGGGCCCTGGCCCTGCTGGTGTTCCCACATTTCCCCATGTGGTGGCGGACTGGGAGTGATGGAGCTGTCACTGGACTCCTGCCTGAGCTCTCGCACCCAGCCAGAAGGATTTTTCCACCCTTGTCATGACTTGATTATGTGCCCTTCTTCCTACCCAAATGCTGAACAGCAGCTAAAGATAGGCTGTAACAGTGTTGATTATGGCTTTTCTAATTGAGCTTTACACTCTATCAGGGATCTTTACTAATGGGATGTGGCATCCTTGATAGCACCCAGCTGGGGAGCCTGCCTGGCAAGCAGATGGAGCTGCAATGTGACTTCCCGGCGCTGTCAGTCCTGCCTGGCAGTGGCTGCTGAGGCCTTTGGAGCTGTGCACACAGCTCTGGTTTGGGCTGGGATAGAGTTAATTTTCTTCCCAGTAGCTGTTCCAGGGCTGTGCTTTGGATTTAGGATGAAAACAATGTTGATAACGCACTGATGGTTTGGTTGTTGCTGGGAACTGCTCTCCCTAAGTCAAGGACTTTTCCTTTTCCGTGCTCTGCCACTGAGGAGGTGACAAGAACTGGGCGGGATCATGGCCAGGACTGCTGACCTGAACTGGCCAGAGGGATATTCCAGACCATGGAACGTCATATCCAGTATGGAAACTGGGGAATTTGGCTGGGAGAGGCCAATCACTGCTGAAGAACAGGCTGGACTTCTTGGGTGGTGAGAGACTGTACTGGGCACCACTTGCTCATCTCGGATTTGATTTCTCTCTCTCTCTTATCTCCATTTTCATTACAATAATAACAATAATACAATTTTAAAACCCCCAACAACAACAACTGTATTTCAATTATTAAATTGTTCTTCCCTCAACCCGTGGGTTTTACCTGTTCCTGATTCTCCTCCCTACCCCACCAGGGGGTTGGGATCAGTGAGGGGCTCTGTGGTACTTATGTGCCAGCTGTGGTTCAACAATGACTATTGGGACAGTAAATCCATGGAGCTGAATTGGGCTTGGGAATTTGAGTTCAGATTTCAGAGCTAAACAGGTTTCTAGCTGCTTTGCTTTTTTTCTGATAATATGAATCACTGCCTGAAGATATACAACTTGAAAATTGCTTCTCTAACAGAGTAAATTCTTCTGTTTTTCCCCCCATGTGACTTGTGTGAGTGGCCCTGTGAGCACAAAGGGACGGGAGCACTAAAATGCTAATGGGGTTCTGCAGGTGATGGAGCTGTACACAGGTATCCTGGGATTTACATGCAGGAAAAAAGGAATATTTTGAACTCATTTATGCAGCACAGCGATGTTTTAAGCTCTCTCCCTGTTGCCTTGTGCCAGTGAAATATGTTACAATGAGAGGTACAAATGTTCTGCTGGAATAGAAACTGCTCGGGATGCTAATTCTGGCTGTGTATCTCTTGGCACAGCTTGTTTCCATGCTGATCCCAGTGAAGCATGGGGCCTGGGCTGGGCAGGATGGTGCTGAGTGCCTGGCACGGCTGTGGCACTGCCTCTCCAGGACTGGGGCAGTGCTGCCCCTGCCCCACCCACAGGGCACTCAGCTCTGCAGCAGAACAGCAGCACCTGGGAATTGAGAGTGAATCTGATTAATTTATTCCAATAAATTTCTGATCTTCATGTGGAAATGTGCCCCCTAACCCTGCTCCCAGGGACACACCATTTTGGGTGCTGGGGCTGCCCGGCCTTGCCCTCTGTGCCAGCGCTGCTCTCCTTGGCCATGTGGCCCATGGGTTGGTGTGGCTGCACAGGAGGTGTCCCTGGGAGGTGGCTGCACGGCCCTGGCCCTGTGTCTGCTCACGTCTGAGTGGCATCAGACTCCAGCAGCACTTGGGAGCTGCTGCCACATCCCTATGGGAGTGAAGGACCTTTGTGACAAACGTCACGGTGACGGGTGGGCACCGAGGGTCAGGGGCTTTGGCATGGCACACTCTGCCTGTGTGACCCTGAGCACTGGGGGGTGAAACAGGATAAAGTTATATAAAATAGGATAAAATTTAGTGGTGGAACATGCAGGGAGCCAGAGGGGTTGCCCTGCTGTCTGAGCTCTGGCTGGAGCCCCTCTGCTCTGGAGCCAGGCTGGGAGAGCTGGGGGTGTCCAGTCTGGAGAAGAGAAGGCTCCAGGGAGACCTCAGAGCCCCTTCCAGTGCCTAAAGGGGCTCCAGGAGGGCTGGTGCGGGACTTGGGACAGGGGCCTGGAGGGACAGGACACAGGGAATGGCTCCCAGTGCCAGAGGGCAAGGTTAGATGGGATATTGGGAAGGAAGTCTTGGCTGTGAGGGTGGTGAGGCCCTGGCACAGGTTGCCCAGAGCAGCTGTGGCTTCCCCTGGATCCCTGGAAGTGGTCAAGGCCAGGATGGGGCTTGGAAGGTGTCTCTGCCCATGGCAGGGGGTGGAACAAGATGAGCTTTAATGTCCTTTCCAACCCGAACCCTTCTGGGATTCTGTGATGCTTCAGGACAGGTGGAGGATGCTGAGTCCAAGGTAGAGGGAGGGCAGTGAGGGATGTGAAAACATCCGTGGGGAAATCAAAGCTAATTTTGTGAGAGGAGACTGAAAGAACTTGCCTTAATCAGCCTTGAGAAATGCAGGCAGAAAGGGGCTGGGACTTCATTATAATGGAAATTAATCATGGGAGCAAACACCATAGAGGGGGGATAATTATTTAAGCTAAAGGTTAATATTGGCACAAGAACAAATGAGCATAAAGCAGTGAAGAATTGAATTGTGGATGGAAATTTGAAGGAGCTGTACCATTCATTATGAGATTTGCCCATGGCAGGGGGTTGGAATACGCTCTTTAAGGTCCCTTCCAACCCAAACCATTCTGTGTTTTTATGATTTTGAAACAGCTCCTTGGGGTGTGCTGGGGAGCTCGTTGGGCTCAGCTGTGGGTTTGGTGACAGCAGGGGACAAGGGACAGCCTTGGGCTGACCCTCAGCACAGGGCAGGGCTACCCTCACATACATCCTCACCCCACAGCACTGGGCTCCGTTCCTCATTACCACATTTCTGGGATCCTTGCAGCATGGCCTGGGCCGGTGTCACTCCCGGGGGGGGCACCTGAGGACCATCCCTTGGCTCTGGGGTGGAGCAAAGGAGGGGCACCTACTCCCATGTCCCACTGCAGGCCAGGGCTGACTCTGGCGTTTGGGAAGAGGTGTCAGTGTGTGGTCACACTGCCACATGGATGTGTGTCCTGGTCACCCCTGCAGATCTGGAGGCCCATCATCAAACTCCGTTGAGTTTTGACTCCACAGACACCTTGAGTTTATGTTTCTACATGTTTCACGACACCGTTGTGACCTGTGCAGTCCCTGCTGTGAGTCTGGCTTGCTGGAGTGTGGACCTTCCCCTTGCCTGTCCCTGGGACCCTGGAATGACCTGATTTCTACCACAAATCCCTTTCTGGTGTCATGGATGATGCTTAGTGGGGATTTTACTGCCTTAAAGGAAATTTTTTATCCCTTCAGTCTTGAAGCCTCTGGTTTCTTTATTTGCTTAATTCAGATTATCTGGGAGTTTTGAGGTAAGGTGGAATGCTTCGTGTGCTGTTCATGTTGGTTGTGCCTTGCAGCTCAGGATGCGAATCCTAATTATAGCACCTGGCCAAGGGAGAAGGCTTTGCTGGCACAGCAGCAGCTTTGCAAGCAGAGGCGCAGTGTAGTGTGAGCCAGGTGTGCCCAGATGAGCAAAAGGCCAATGACACCTGGCCTGTACCAGCCGTGGTGTGGCCACAAACCCAGGGCAGTGACCACCCCCCTGTGCTGGGCACTGCTGAGTCCGCTCCAGTCCTGGGGTCAGTTCTGGTCCCCTCATGACATGATCGGCGTTGAGGGGGTGGTTACTGTCCAGCGAAGGGAACGGATCTGGGGAAGGGTTTGGAGCAGCAGGAGCAGCTGAGGGAGCTGGGGGGGCTCAGCCTGGAGAAAAGGAGGCGCAGGGGGGCCCTTCTGGCTCTGCACAACTCCCTGACAGGAGGGGGCAGCCAGGGGGGGTCGGGCTCTGCTCCCAGGGAACAGGGACAGGACAAGAGGATACAGCCTCAAGCTGTGCCAGGGGAGGTTTAGAGTGGATATGGGGGAAAATTTCTTCATGAAAAAGGTGTTTGGGTCTTGGCACAGGCTGCCTAGGGCAGTGGTGGAGTCACCATCCCTGGAAGTGTTTAAAAAAGGTGTAGGTGTGGCACTTGGGGACAAGGTTTAGTGGTGGGGTGATGGTTGGAATCAATGATCTTAGAGGGCTTTTGCAACCTGACCAATCGATTCCATGATTCCATGAAGGGGGAGCGTGTGTGTCACAGAGGGGCTCTGGCCTGAGGAACCCATCCCACGCCCTAAGCAGTGTTGTCTCTGTGTTCTGTACCCTGCAGGTCTCTGGACAGGAAGCTGCAGCGGCCGCTGCTGGGCAAGGCCCGGACGCTGCCCAGCATCCCGCAGTCGCCGGTGCTGAGCCGGCTGCCCCTGCTCGGCCCCGCGGCCCTCAGGGACGACATGCCGGAGCAGAAGCCCCACAAGCAGCACTCGGCCTCTGAGCTCCACAAAGGCTGCACGGTCCCTTCTGCTGGTGAGTGCTGGGGTGAGCACCCTCCCCTTTCTGCCTGCGGGATTCCAGCAAAGCTTTCCTGCTTCTTCAGGGGCACAAATAACCAATCCAAATCCAGCCTACGTGCAGTTTATCCTGATCCAAAACCAGCCCTTCCTGGGGAACTTCTGGGTTTTTTTGGCCCTGGTTGAGCCTTTCTTTGAGCTTGTTGCTTAAACCTCCCCATCCTTCACATTTTGCTGATGAAAAAGAAGAGTTGGTTGTTGGGAGTCACCCAAGGTGGGAAGGTGACGCTCGGAATCTTCTGCCTGTGAGTGCTAGGCTGAGCTGCCACCTCAGGGTCTCCTTGGCCTCTGCAGCAGGCCCAGGTGCCTCTTTTCTATGTCATGAAGCATCTTCAGGGCACTCGTGGCTGGTCTCCTTCAGGAGCAGTGGCAGAAGCATCATTACTGTGCTCTTCCCATAGGCCTGGCCTTAGAGATTTGCAAATGCTCCCCAGCCTGGCACTGTGTGTTGGCCTTCGGGGCAGCCCTGAGGCTTTTTATCATGTTCTTTTACTCTCATGCTGATCCTGATGAAATACTAATATGGTTGGGCCAGCTGCTCTGAGCAAGTTTATTGGCAAAATCGCTGATGGCCAAAGTGTTTCAGTGCTTTTGGTGCCAGCAGAATCACGCTGGGACTATAAAAATGATGGGAAAATGGATTATTAGCACTGAAACAACGATAAGGCCTGAAAGCCAGGGCTGACAGTCCAGCACTGAGTAAAACCCTTATAAAACAGCTCACTTCAAACAGCACCCTTGGATTTTTTTATTTTTATGGTTTTTTAAAGTCTAACCCGCTCACAGTCAGATCCCTGTGGTGCCCAGCAGAGCAGCTGTCCAAAGGCTGGGTTGATTTTAATGCTTTGCAGGCTGTGTTTCATTTCCTGGTGCTACAAATTCTCCCAAAAGTGGTGCACAGAGTGGATCTGGGCACGTCGTGAGCCCGTCCTGCCACGCTCGTCGTGACAGAGCTCCTGGGTGTCCTGTGGCACCTGAGCCACTGCTTCCCTGTGTGGGACTCATGGGTCTCCTTTCAGCCCATGGAATTGTTACAGTGGGTCTTGAAATGGAAGGAATACCTGTGGGAAAGCTTGCGTAGCATCCACCGTGAAGGACATGGCATCCAGAGCTCACTTCCACCCCCACAGGTCCCCCGTTGGTCTCTTGGTGCTTCCAGGGTGCTGTGCTGGAGCTAGAGGGAGGGAGGGAGTGGGAGGTTGGTGTAAGACCGTGGGCTGATTATCCAGCGTGAGTCAGACCCACTGCAAACACGTCATCTTCTGCTGCAAACTGCTCCTGTCCTGGGAGTGCAGCCTCGTGTTCTGAGGAGCAGCCATCCTGGAGCACACCCAGTGTGGGTGAGGGAAAGCACTGGGTGCACCTAAGAAGTGTTCAGATCTTGCTTTAGTCATGGCTCAAAGGGGCCAAGGATGCCAAGAGGAGGAGGAGGAGTAGGAAAACCCTTGTAGACTGGAAGGCTCCCTCCACAGCCAGAGCCATAAATGAACGTGTGAAGAGTTTTCTGTCCAGATTCTCCCAGGTTCTTTTTCTGGCTCAATTAGGAGCTGCTAATTAGCTACTCATGAAGGCTCTCAGGATGCTATTGTGCAGGAGAAAAAGAAGGAGTTGCACTGCTGCCAGGGTGGGACATTTGGACAGCATGATGGGAATGGAGCAGCTTGGACACTGCAGGTTAATGAGCCCTGGGATGCTGATGAGAAATGCAGGATTCCTACAAGGAATTATGAATAAGAGCTGGGCTGCAGGATATCAGGAGGGAAACAGGTTGCCCAGAGAAGCTGTGGCTGCCCCAGACCTGGAAGTGTCCAAGGTCAGGTTGGATGGGGCTTGGATCAACCTGGGATAGTGGAAGGTGTCCCTGCCCATGGCAGGGGGTGGAACAAGATGGGCTTTAAGGTCTCTTCCAACCCAAACCATTCCATGATTCCCTGATAAGATTCTTTCCTTAAAGAATTGGTGAATTTGCTTTGGGCAGATGCCACCTGTCCGCATTCGAGGTGGGGGATACACGATGAAAACCAGCTCGGGCAGAGATTCACGCACAGGGACATGGCAGCAGCAGGGCTGTCCATGGGAGGGGTGATAAGCTGAGCTTTAGGGAATGTTCCTGGCTCTGTGGGGAGGAACTGCACTCTGGCTCCCTGCTGTTTTGAGGGGCATGGGCAGAGGAGTCACCAAGCAAGATGGAAGAAGTTATCATCTCTGACACAGATGAGATCTGACATCCTCATCTGAGCAGCGGGATGTGTTCCTCAGCCTTTTCCTTTGTGTCTCAGGGTTCCAGTGTGGCGGCACTGGAGAAGGGAGTGCCCTGTCACAGGAGATCACAGGAGATTGTGCTGCTGTGCCACCATGGCTCCTCTGCAGGTCCTTGTGAGGACCAAGGTGCCTGGTGGGGAGTTAGGGCCCTGAACATGGGCAGAAGAGCTGAGCCTGTGGCTGCTCAGCCTGCCAGGCTCCTTCTTTCCCTTCAGAACAACCTTCGTCCTCCTCATTCTGTGAGCCAAGGAATGGGCTGGGCTGGTCAGCAGGCCTGGGTTTCCTGTTAGTCTGCTTTTGTTTTCCCCCTTCAGATGACCCATAACAGTGGTGGTGTGGTCAGCTGGGGCAGGCTCTGAGCTCTTCCTCTCCATCCTATATCCTTCACCCACTTGCCTGGAGCAGTGCTCCTGGATTTACCCCAAATCCTTATGGCCACAAGCCCAGGATGAAGAGAGGGGGAGACAAGCACAAGTGGGGCTTGACTGAACAGGGGCAGCACCTGCATTGTCCAAACCATTATTCCTTGAGTGTCCTAGGAGGTCTCACGTGTGCTGGTGGCACAGAGAATAGAGCTGCCTTTCGCTTCTCCTCCCTTCTTCCCCTGTGAAGTTTTAGAGGTGGGACAGAGAAAGACTCCAATGCTGTCTCTCCTCTTCCTTCTACAGCAGGCAGGGACTTCTTCTCAGCCTTTGACCACCTGCAGCCGTCAGGGGCAGCCCTCAGCTGCAGTCTGCACAGGGGGATCGCTGCAGGTGGTTTATGTGCCTGATCCTCTTGCACCTGGAAGGAGCAGACCAGTCTGGAGCACTTCCCTGCCCCTCCTCTCCCCTGTCTGTCAGGCAAATGCAGAGCTCTTGAGGAACTGGCTCCATGCCCTGCTGTGGAGCTGGAAAGAAGCTAACTTGTCGTATGGTTGGTGTGAGTTTATTGGGAATTTTGCCCATGGAAGGAAAAGAAAGAAGCCAAAAGGAAGCAGATGGATTTGAGCCTAGACCAGGACCCTGGAATTAATTCTTCTACTGCTTATAGAGGACATACTGGAGAGGCACCAGGTCTCTGTCCTTGCTGTCCCCTCCATCCTTTGATGTGTGCCCTCCCCACCACTTCAGAAAGAGGAAAGGCTTTGCAGGAATCATTGGTGTTGAGCCCAAGGCGATGGTCAGAAGATCTTCCAGAGATGCCGGTGTTGAGGGCACAGCTCTGGGTGGCAGAGGGTGAGCAGCTCCCAGGCAGAAGAGCATGAGCATCATTGGCTTCCAGTTTGTGGGCTTGTTCCTGTCCCTGGCATTTCCTCTCCAGCTTGCATGGGACCCTCAGCAGCCTAGGTCAGTGAGAGGCATCTCTGCTCATGGCAGGGGTTGGAATGAGATGAGCTTGAAGGTTCCTTCCAACCCAAACCGTTCTCTGATTCTCTGACTTCTTGGTCTTTCCCTTCTGACCAGACTGGGCTTGATCATTGATTTACTTGTTTGGTAGCAATCAGGAACAAGCTCCTTCAGCAGGTGGAAGAGCATTTTGGGGTAGACAAGGTCCTGGCTCCCTCCTGTGGTGGCTGGCCAGGGAGGAGGGACCCAGTTTGGTGAGGATCACCCCGCTGGCAGGCCAGGGAGCGGCTCTGCCTCTGGTTGTGCTCCTGGCCTGCGCTGGAGGATGCAGCTCCTTTAGACCCTTGGAGAGAGAAGAGACCACGAGCAGCAAAATCCTTGGGGAACTGGGATCAGTGAAACCAGATGTGGCCCAGCTGCTCTGTGGGATTTGAAACCCAACTCGTCATCCGTGGGAGAGGTGTCCTGCTCAGAGGGGGTGGGTGTGGTGGCTGGATCCTCTCCCTCATTCAGCACACAGCCTTGGCCCTCCCTTGCTCAGGGCAGCCCAGCAGTGGGGGCTGTGTCTGGGTGAGCTCTGGGGCTGGCAGGGGACAGTCTGGAGGACACAGGGTGGCACAGGCAGTGGCTGGGCCAGCGCAGGGGAGCACGGAGCCGCTGGGGCTGGCTCCCCTCTCCATGTGCCATTTCCCTGCGTGTCCCCTGCACCTCCTCCCGCACTCAGTGCCTGTGTTGGTGTTTCCTGCTGTGCTCCCAGAGCGATGTGATCTCGCGGTGGCAGCCTGGATCTGCCTCCGATTGATGTGTTTGTGCATGGAATAATCACAGCTTTCAAACAGCAGTTCCTGTGTTGTGTGAGGTGACATTTGGAGTGGAGCAGCAGCAGCTTATTAAATTGAAAGTAGGGGAGGAAAAAACTACACGGTGCTTGGAGTGCTGTGCTCTGGGTTACCTCTTTCATGGAATCATGGAATGGTTTGGGTTGGAAGGGACCTTAAAGATCATCTTGTTCCACTCCTTTCCATGGGCAGGGACACCTTCCACTTTCCCAGGTTGCTCCAAGCCCTGTCCAGTCTGGCCCTGGACTCTTCCAGGGATGGGGCAGCCACAGCTTCTCTGGGCAACCTGTGCCAGGGCCTCACCACCCTCACAGGGAACAATTTCTTCCTAATATCCCATCTATCCCTGCCCTCTGGCAGTGTGGGTAGATGGTTCCTCCTCTGGTGACCTGTGTCCAGCCCGTGTCTCATCATATTCCGTGTAAACCCCACAGCCTTGCTGGGTAAACTGGACTGCACTTGCTGAATTGTGGCTGGTTTTTACCTTAGGGCCATTATCCACTTTAAACTCTGGAATTGTTTTCCTCTCAGCCCTGGTGTGGTGGGGTTGTGGTTGTTCATGCTGGAAGGTGCCAGGTTTTTCAGAAACAGGAGACAAAAGATATTGCCTTGGGAAGAGACTGCAGGAGGGGGAGAGCCTCTGCAGGCAGTCCTGTGAGATGTCATTTTGGGCTAATAATTGATCATTTTTCCAATAATTGAGCAAGACGCTTTTATTGTTTGTTTGTCATGGCTTGAGCAGTGATTTTGGCAGAGAGGGGAGGCAGAGCAAGCTCCAGATGTAAAGAGGAGATTGGCAACAAAAAGCAGGCAGCATCCGAGCTGAAGGGAGAAGCACAGAGCAGTGATATTCTGGAAACATCTCCTATTGTTTTGTTGTTTTTCCCTTTTGTTGCAATGAAATGTGGTCAGTCCTGCCCTGCGATCACCAGCCCTGTGTGATGCCAACTGTTCTCTGCCACTGTCACCATGTCAGTGAGCTTTGTCCCCGGGGCTCTCAGCCCTGCAGTGCTGTATCCTGTTGCTGCTGGCGACAGGCGGGTGGAGAAGGGAGGTCTGGTTTCTGTCCTTCATGGGGCTGTGGATTTGCTCCTGGCCTGCAATAAAGGGTTTTTTTCTCTGCAGGAGGAGATGGCAGTAAATCCTCTTGTAATTTGTAACATTTGTGGTGCCTCATTTTTCCCATTCACAAAGCAAGATTTCAAGACCAGGTTGGACGGGGCTTGGAGCAACCTGGTTTAGTGGAAGGTGTCCCTGCCATGGCAGGGGCTTGGAACGAGATGAACTTTAAGCTCCATTCCAACAAAAGCCATTCCATGATTCTGTATTTGACTGATTGCTGCCAGGAAAGTGCTGGGGACTGTGGGGACCTGGGGCAGGGTGTTGGGAGCGGGGGCTGTTGGCTAGGGCAGGGTAATGCAGGGCTTTGCAGGAGGGATGTGCCCTCTGAGCCCTCCCTGGGGAGTGGGTTCCCAGCACCTGTACCCCAGGGCATGCAGATGGGCAGAGGGGGCCTGGGATGCCCACTGAGCACCCCCAGAGCAGGGCTCGAGGGGCAGGACATGGCCTGGGTCATGCTGTGATGGGGTGGCCTCTCCTTTTCCTCCACAGGGGAGGCCTGGCGGCTGGAGGACGACTGCTCGGACCCCCCCAGGGACCCCCAGCTCGGCACGGCAGTGGAGGACGCCCCATTCAGCTACTTCCGCACCCGCTCCTTCTACATGAGGAAGAGCCTGTCAGTGGACAACCACCTGGGCTCCCTGAGCTATGCTGTGCACCCGGCCGAGAGCAAGGCCGAGCGCGTCCGGACCAAGCTGCGGCGGCAGTTCGTGAGTATCAGGGCTCTGGTCCCCACACGCACACACACACGTGGCCTCCCAGACACACCGACATGTTGGAGAGCTATTTTTATGCCCAACATTAGCAAAACAACAGAGAGAGAGGCTGCTCCAACGTGGTGGAGCAGATGGCAGCGGCAGCTCGAGTTTGCCTAGCCCGTGGCAGAGCCCCTCTCTTGGCGGGGTCCTGTCCCCCCGCTCGCGATGGGTTCCCACGGGCTCAGGGCAGCTGGTGCTCAGGCAGGTGAAGTGTGGGACAAGGGCCTGGTCTCTGGGCACTGCTGCCCAAAGCATGGAACAAGGCTGAAAGTAGGAAGTATGTTTTCCTGTCCTCAGTCTCATGTGCACAAGGAACTGTGTCTTCCCAGAGGTTTGCCCTGGGCCAGCAATGAGGGTCTGGCACAACAATGAGCCAGCACTGAGCCCCTGGGGCAGCTCAGGCCTTTCTGGCCCTTCTGGTGGCAGGACAGCAAGGGCAGGGCAGCAGGGACACGCCAGGGCTGCACTGCAGCTGCGGGAGCCTCTGATCAATATTTAATGGGCTTTGCCTCTTGTCTTCCCCAAAGACACCCAATCCCGGGGGTCGGATGGCCTTCCCCCGCCTCGTTACCGGCTCGGGGTTGTAATGAGGGCTCGGGTGTCTCGGTGATGAAAAGCACTCGGTGTTGATTGGCAATGGGTGAGAGAGTTGGTACAATGGGAATGGAGCAGGGAATGGGCTGAGGCAGCACAGCTCACCCTGCCACAGGCTCCACACACCTGCTGAGACCTCGGAATCGCCCACTTCCTGACCCAGAGGAGGGGCTTATCCCCCCTGGGTCACACATGCTGGGGACTTCTCCTGGTGTGCCTGGGCAGTGCAGGGCTGTGGGCTCACCCTCCCTGCTTGTGCCTGGGTTTTGGATGTAGCCACTGCTGCTCTCCCCAGGAGGACAGTTCTGGTCTCACAGTGTGGCAGCACTGGGTGCTGTAAGGGAGTCTAGGGGAGCTGGTCACAGTCCCAGCACATCCAGTGATCCATCTCTGTGAGAGCTGCTGCCTCAGGCTCAGGAAGCACTTGAAGGCTCAGGGATGGAGATGAGCAGAAGCAGGGTGGGGCAACTGATGAGCGGCTGAAAGATGTTGGAGGTGTTTAGGATGAGGCGGTCCTGCTGTGGGGTAAGAAAAAATCTGCTTTTTCTGTCTGCCTGGATCTGTGGCACCACACCGTACCCAGGAGAGTGGGAGGGACAGGAGGGCACTGGGATGTTGGGGGCTGTTGTCTTTGAGGGATGTTTTTTCAGTATCTCTGTGGGACCTGTCCCCTAGAGCCTCCCTTCTGCAGTGGAGATGGGCACAAGACCACTGGGACTCTCAGCACAGTGTCCTGGTGTCTGCAGAGAGGTGGGCTCTGCCCTTCCCTGTGGGGCAGCCCCCTGCCCCTGCCCACTTGGTGCCATGCCAGTTTGATTTGGCCTTTGACTTCCTTAGGGTTTGGAGATCTTGGTTTCCTTGGTGTACCCATGGTGCTGATTGTCTGTCAAGGAACAGAGCAGGACTTTTGTAGGATGTGGGGTTTTTTCCTTGCTACACCATTTCTGGTTCATTCCAACAGCTAAAAGCTGTTGTTGCTGTAGACTCAGCCATGGGCTCTGACCTTGTGAGACCTGCTGAGAAAAGCAGACTCATCCTGCTTGGACAGGGCTTGCACAGGGCAGAAGGTGTGGAGGAAGGTGAACTGGCAGTCCTGAGCTGAGGCTCGGACCAGTACAGCATCAGCATTCCCCACACAGCTCCAGAGCCTGGTTTGTAAGTTCAAAGCAAAGATCCTGCCAACCAGGGGAAGTTATTTCCAAGAACAGTTCTGGGCTCTGTGTCCTCCCAAGGCTGGGTAGTTACTTTCCATCTCTGTGCTGGAGGTGTTGCAGCTTCCCCATGCCCCGTGGTGTGCCCTGGCCGTGTGTAACACCGGCGCTGCCCAGCCCTGGCTGGGGAGAAATCCCAGCCAGGTGGGATCTGCTCTCCTCATGCACAGTACGTACAGGAGAGAGCATGATCTGCCTTTTCCCTGTGGCTCATGTGGGACCTTGTAGGAAAGTCCATGTTTGAAGCTGGATTCATTTTTCCAGGCTGTTGTACTTGCCCGGTCTGTAAAGTTCTATTTCTGGCTTTGCTCTTCTCGTGCTGACAGTCTGAGCCACCTTTGCTGGGTGATGCAGCTGCTTGGCTTGGTTTTAAAATTCCCCGAAAATAGAATTGCTGAGTGAGGTAAGAGGCTCCTGAGGCTTTGGGTGGGACCCTACCCTGGCAGGGGATAAGGCAGAGCTGTTCCCCACATGCATCCAGTGCTGTGTGGCCACTTCACATCCATCAGGTGCTGCCTAATGAGGGCTTTGTGCTGGTCATGGGCATCTGCACTTGTCCTAGGGAGAATTTATTATATCTCATGTGAAAACATTGGAGTCTGGCCTCTCAGCTCCCCTGCCTATGGCATGCTGGATGCTGCTGGGGCTGCTGAGGCATCTTCCAGTGCAGAGGGAGGACCTGCAAATCATGCCTGGCCCCATTCTCCTGGAGCAGCCGCCCTTCCCAAGTCTGCCAGAGGCCAGCACTCCTGCCTTCCTCCCAGAGCCCTGGGGAGGGGGGATTTTCTCCAGCCATGTCGCTCGTGGCATGTGTCTGCAGTCCCACTCTGGTGTGTGATGGATCTGCACGTACAGATTACTGGAATTTGCATAATTTGAATTTTAAATGAATTCCAATTTTTGTGATTGTCAGAACGAGTTTTCTTCCTAATAAGCCTTTCCTTTTAACTCCTCCAAGGCCTGTAGTGCTGTCAGCGTTTCCGCCTCGGAGACGGGAGCGGCTGATTGCTTTTGACATCTGTCTCTCACTCAGATCCCCTGCCTTGTCCCAGTCACTCCAGCTGTGACAGAAACAACGGCCGTGGCCAGCCTGGGGCTGTGCTCTGTGGCCTTGGGTGTGTTTGGGGTCACTTGGTGATGGCCAAGGGGCTGTTTGGGTTTTGTGCCCAGCTGGCTCCTGAGGTGGGCAGCAGGAGAAGGGATGGGACCTTCTGCAGTGTCCCTTGGCCAGGAGAGGAGAAGAATGACATGACTGAGGTACAGGCTGTGCTGATCTCCTAGTCTTCACAGGAAAACTGGTCATTGAGGGCAGAATTAACACTGTTAAACTCAGCATTATGGAGCATTAAAGGAGGTCACCAGGGCTGAGTCACTGTGGTGGCTGCTGGGACAGTCAGTGCAGATTGCAGCAGGGCTCTGAGGGAATCTGTGCTCTTCCCTTTTCCCTGTGGGAATTTGAAGTTCTCCTATCCAGGCCACTCATTCTGGCATTGCTCACTGACTTTGTGATGTTATGGCACAGATTCTGCTGCCTGTGGAAGAGGAGGAGCCAGCAGTGCCCAGGGTCCCTCATGCTGACCCATCACTCTCTCCTGACCCCTGTGCTCTGAAATGATGTGCTGCTCTCTGAGCACCTCGGAGGAGTCACCCAGTTTGGGCAGGGGAGGGGGAGGAGAGCAGCCCTTGACATTGCCATGGCATCCCTGGTGCTGCCCCAGCTGCTCTGGCACTTCTGCTCACCGTAGTTCCTGCAGGTTTCAAGTAGGTGACTCAAGGCTGTGTTGCTTTCCTGACTCTGCACTAATTTATTTTACTCTACACTCTCATGCACTAATTTGTTTTTTAATTATTGTTAGTTTTGTATGGTATTTTTCCAGGCAGTGATTCTGATATGAAATGTCTGTGCCCTGCAGGAAGCACTTAGAGAGCACTGTTTGTCTTGGGAGCTCTACAGCTGAGTTGAGCAGGGGAAATCCCTGCCTTGCAAAGCCATGATGATGGAGAAAAGGTGAACTGGAATGGCAGAGCCTGGGCAAGGGAGGCAGTGAGGGAAGGAACTCACTGTGTGGCAGAGACCTGGTCACACCTGATGCTCACTCAAGTCACTGACAGCACCTGGGCTGGCACAAGCTGACATGTACCTGTCCAGGTTTTCCTATTCCTATGAATAATGATCAGCCTGAAAATGCCTCCTGTTCCTGGTGGTCACTGCAGTGATGTTGGGCAGTGCAGAAACCACCACACCCCAGAGCAGAACCAGTCCATGGGATGTGATTATCCCAGTCTGGATTTTGGTGCCAGGTGAGCTGGCGGAGTCAGGGACTTCGTAGGACCTTACTAGAACCCATCTGTGCATTACTGCATTAGTCCAGTGGTTTGGTCTCATTCCTAAGTGTGCAGGGACCTCCCAGGCGTGCTGGGTGCAGCCTGTTGTCTCCTGTGTGCAGCCAGTGCTGGAGGCTCTGGTGCGATGCTTATGGTGACAGTGAGGTTACTGTCTCAGCTCTGCCACAATCCCACTGGTGCCAGGGAAATCTCACTGCTGGTAGCTCTCTCCTTGCTTTATTTTATTGGGTTCTGTTCCCATACTGCTACAAACCATGTGCTCTCATACCCGATTTCAGAAAGGGTCAGCAAACAGACAGAAGATGCTTGGCAGTGCCTGTAGTTCAGTGTGACAAAAATAAAGGAGTATATAAAAATAGAATCATAGAGTCACAAAATGGTTTGGTTTGGAAGGAGCCCTCAAAACTCTCTTGTTTCACCCCCCTGCCATGTACAGGGTCACCTTCCACTCTCCCAGGTTGCTCCAAGCTGTGTCCAGCCTGGCCTTGAACACTTCCAGGGATGGGGCAGCCACAGCTTCTCTGGGTTGAATAAATGGCCATGTGAGAGGCAGGTCAGCTGTGCTTGGTGAGGAGGTGGAGCAGAGCAGTGAGAGTCATCCTGGAGCTCCACACGCTGCCTGAGCTCCCAGAGCAGTGACAGTGAGTGTCTGAGGAAGGCAGATGCCAAGGCAGGTGATGTTTGAGCTCTGTGTATCACCCCCTGTGCCCCGTCCCCCCTCCCCACATTGCTCACTTGCCGACTGTTGTTCATTGAGTGTTTAACAAAAAAACCCAAACCTGATAAATAACATATTATTGGAGCCAGAGACAACTCATTCCCTGGAGAGCAGTCCCTGGGAGCAGGGAAGAGGCTTCCAGTGAATCACTCCACTTTGCAAATTTGTGTGGGAGTGAACCAGCAGAGCGATGCTCGAAACCAAAACGTACCCGGCTCATTCCTCTGGCAAACGTGGTTTTATTTACAACAGCAGCTTGTGGCGTCCCAGCTGGTGCTTTGTGGTGCCTGGAGTAAAGGAGGGATGGCTTGGGAAGAGGAGAGTGTGCTGTGGGACTGCTCTCAGCATTCCCACACAAAGGGAGATGTCTCCTGAGGGAGGAACTAGGAAGTGGAGGATCTCCAAGGCTCTGGTGGGGTTTGGGACGGTGTAATACATCCCCCTTTGTCAAAGCCAAGCTGGGGCCAGCTGTCTGTGACAAACAGCGTGGACTGGGTGAGCTGGGGTGGGTAACGCCTCCCATGCTGGCTGTGAGCGAGGTGGGCCCAGTGCTGGGCAGGTTGAGAGCACAGGGCTCTAAAATAAACACACAGGAGGTGTGGGACCCTGAGCCTGAAACTGAAAGGGGTTTAATGCTGAGGACCAGATTTTGGGTTTGATATCAATGCTGCCATTGCAGGGTGGGGACACGTCAGAGCTACATATTGTTTTCCAAGAAAAATGCAGGCTGGCTTTGGTCCTAACCTGAACATTTCCAAATAACTTATGCAAACTACCATGGAATAACTTCTAGATCCAACGTGTAGCAACGACAGTCAGAAACCACCAGTCTCTCCCTCCAAACTCGCAGTATTTGCTCCCTCTGCTGGCTTTGCTCTGGGAAGGAGAGCCTGGATCTGGCTGCCAAGCGCTGGGAATGCTGCGGGGCTGGGAGGGAGCATCCCACGGGCTGACAGAGAAAAGCAGCAGCTTCAACAAGTCCCAGTGCAAGGGGCTGCACCCGGGTCAGGGCAATCCCAAGCACCACTACAGGCTGGGCAGAGAACAGATCAAGAGAAGCCATGAGTAGGAGGACCTGGAGGAGTTAGTGGATGAGAAAGTGGAAATGCCCTGGCCATGTGCACCCAGAAACTCCCCCTGTGCTGGGCTGATCCCCAGCGTGGGCAGCAGGGGAGGGGAGGATTCTGCCCCTCTGCCCCACTCAGACCCCACCT
>WBMZ01009107.1:0-33836 GCA_013400975.1 Atrichornis clamosus | reverse complement strand
AGAAGGACATGGAGCTGCTGGAGTGAGTCCAGAAGAGGCCACGGAGATGCTCCAAGGGCTGGAGCCCCTCTGCTCTGGAGCCAGGCTGGGAGAGCTGGGGGGGTTCAGTCTGGAGAAGAGAAGGCTCCAGGGAGAGCTCAGAGCCCCTTCCAGTGCCTAAAGGGGCTCCAGGAGAGCTGGAGAGGGACTTGGGACAAGGGATGGAGGGACAGGACACAGGGAATGGCTTCCCACTGCCAGAGGGCAGGGCTAGATGGGATATTGGGAGGAAGTTCTTCCCTGTGAGGGTGGTGAGGCCCTGGCACAGGTTTCCCAGAGAAGCTGTGGTTGCCCCAGACCTGGAAGTGTCCAAGGCCAAGTTGGATGGGGCTTGGAGCAACATGGGATAGTGGGAGGTGTCCCTGCCTGCAGTAGGGGGTTGGGATGAGATAAACTTTAACATTCCTTCCAACCCAAACCATTCTGGGATTCTATGAAGTTCCAGTCTCTGATGCATTTATATTTCTGCACAAGGAACACCAAATGCTCAGTGAGCAGCAGGGCTGAGGAGGAGGAGAGAAGAGCCCTTTGCCAGCTTCCAATTTTACTCTGCTTCTACAAGCGAGACCCACCAAAAATGTGCACCGTGTCCTTTGGTATGTGAAGTTTGTGTGAAAGAAGAAAATAACCGCAGTGATTTAAAATAAGTGAGACACTATTTTGTGAGCTGGAGTATTCCTCCTCCATGGCAGGACTGGAGTCTCACAACCTGAAACTCAAATGAGCTTTTGGATTGGTGCTGCAGCCCTGGCTGGGTTCTTGGCAGTGCAGGGTGGGCTGGGGATCCTTTGGGCTGCAGCCAGCAGTGGTCCAGCTGCCTGGAAACCCAAACGCTTTGGGATGGCTCCAACCCGCTGAGCACGAGGGCTTGTGCTGGCAGGGCCCAGAGCAGTTTCTGCCTGGGGTGAGGGGGGGCTTCAGCTTCTCCACATGCCTTTGGCTGCTTGTCCCCTCCCAACAGCTGGCTGTGGTGACAGTGGCCACACATCTGCTGCCCAGGTCCTTCCTGGGCTCTACATCCAGCCAGAGAGGTCCTGGCTGCTGGGGCTGTTCCTGTTAATTCCAAAGTGCATAATCTGGTGGGTGTTGTCATCCCAATTTCCCTTTCTTCTGTGGCTTGTCAGCAAGAATGGCTTTGTGATGGCAGGTCCCTGGATCCAGCCTGGTCACTGCTCAGACCAGGTGTACCAAATCCCATCCTCTGCTGATCATGGGGCCTCTTAGTCCACCTGCAGCCCTTCCTTGTGTTTCCCTGGGAGATCTGTTCGTCTGCTCTTCCTCTTGAGCCTGTTACAGTTGCTTTCCCAGATCTCAGACAACAAGTCTGGCTGTTGTAAAGGGTCCTCTTACAGCCCACATCTTGCAGCTCTTGGGGTCTGCCTGGTGTGAGGAAGGCAGGTGCCCCAGGTTTGTGAGCAAATGCTGCAATCCCCAAATGCCTTTCATTAGCACTGGAGCGTGCCAGCCAAGGAAGTACTTTGACAGCCTGAGGTTTAAAAGCTTCAGAGCACTTTCCCTACAAGCAAATTCCTGCAGAGAGGTGCTTGTACCTGAATAAGCCCTTTGGGGGATGGTTGTGGCTTCATAGAGACTCAAGTGGGTTCAGCTGCAGGACTGGGAGCTCTTGAGTGCAGTGGCTGTCTGGAGGTGGCACTTTGTGTATGCCAGGTGCCACCAGCTGCTGCTGCAAAGCCTCTCCAGGTGCAGCCTGCCTGGGATGTGTGGGATAAATCACCAGTGGGCTGTAATGCATTTTTTGCAATAAAGCCACGGAGCTCTGAGGGGCTGGGCAGTGTTGGAGCATGACTGCAGTAGCAGTTCTGTGCTGCAAGAGGTCTCTGCAGCACTGCTGTTCATGCACCCACCACAGAGCCACTGCTCTGGCTTTTTGCTCCATCTTGGGAGTGAAGTGCTTCATTTACCTCCCCCTGCTCTCACTGCAGAGCTCTGAGTCCTCAGCCTCTAAATCATGGGGTCCCAGAATGGTTTGGGTTGGAGTGGAGCTTTAAGCTCATCTTGTTCCACCCCCTGCCATGGGCAGGGACACCTTCCACTATCCCAGGTTGCTCCAAGCCCCATCCAACCTGGCCTTGGACACTTCCAGGTCTGGGGCAGCCGCAGCTTCTCTGAGCAACCTGTGCCAGGGCCTCACCACCCTCACAGGGAACAATTCCTTCCCAATATCCCATCTAACCTGCCCTCTGGCAGTGGGAAGCCGTTTCTCTTTGTCCTGCCACTCCAAGCCCTTGTCCAAAGTCCCTCTCCAGCTTCTTGTACCTCATGGTCTTCCCACTCCTTTCACCTGGGAGCCTCTGGAAGATTCCCAGAGGTTCCCAATGCATTGGGGGCTCACTGTGTCAGCACCCAGGGGCCATATTGTGCACTGTCCATCGTTAGTGAGCACAGTCAGGGCCCTGCACTCTCCCTGCATCTGGAGCCAGGCTCAGCTCTTTGCTGCTGCCCACTTTCCAGGGTGACCTGTGACTGGGGTGAGTGGTGGGGTGTGACCCTGGTGCTCCTGGAGTGTGCTTGTCCTGCTGCAGGTCCCAGCACCTCCTGTAGGGTTTGCTGCCTGCCGGGTGTTGCTGATCTCAGCTGGGGAGGGAGTGACTGGGGGACGTTGTCACAGACCAGAACCTGACTTGAACAGAGCCTTTTCTGGCACACAGCCCTACCTGCCCCTCCTGCCCTGCAGCTCCCCTGGGGGCTCTCGGTGGCAGAGCCCATCTCCAGCAGTTCCCTGGCAGTGGGATGTGGCAGGACAGTGCCACCCTGCTCCATGGGACACTGGCACATACAGGGCAGAGCTGACTGACCAATTTGTGTTGCCGTGTGTCTCCTTTCCCTGTCTGTTCCTTGGTGCCCACCCTGGCACGTGAGAACACATTGGCATCAGGAGTCTGTCTGGGCACAGACTGGAGCTCAGCTCCTCAGGGAAGGCTGACAGTGGAAGGTCTGGTGGGGACTGGGGATGGGGAGAGCTCTCTGCTGTCACAGGGTCCCTGGCAGGCTCTCCACAGGTTCTTTCTCTCACTTCTTGGTGAAGTCTGACCCTTCCCGAGGAGCACAGTGAGACGGAGGTTCGGGAAGGAGCTGGCAGAGATCTCAAAGGGGACATTGAGGTTAGAGATTAAGTGGAGCATTTCCGGTGGGAACAGGCTGATGTCTGGGGTTGGGTGTCACCTTGCTCGGACTGCAACCACAGCCTGGTTGCAGTTGGGAAGGATGGAAAAAGAAAGGATCCTGAAACCTAAGAGTTGTTTTGCTGTTTACTTTGGTTCTGGTTTTACTCCAAGAATAGAAACAAAGACGCTGGATTTGCATCACCAGGAGCAACTTGAGGAGGGAGAAGGAAGCGATGGGACCTCATTAGTGACAGGAATGTGCTGGCAAGAGGAGGGCCCCGGTGACAGGGAGGCGGTTTGACCTGGGGGTTCCTATTAGCATTTTGTTCATCTCACTTGTGTTTTATTTTTTAATGACTAGCTTGTGAGGCTCAGCAACTGAGCCTTATCTCTGCAAGGGAGCACTTGCAGAGGCAGAGGGAGCCCAGGCTGATACACAGAGGAAGGTGCCTTTGGAAGTGCCTCACTTGCATAGTCGGGCCTTGATGTCCTGGAAAGAAAAGGAGATTTACCTCTCTCTGCACTGACTATTTAGAGGGCTTTGCATGTCACACGTAAAGCTGGTTTTCCTCCTTGCTGCTGCTGCAGTCTCATCTCCAGTGTGAGCCCAGTCACACCAGAGGGCTGAGAACAGCCACAGTGATGGGGCTGCTGTGAAACCCTCAGCCTTGCTGACCCTCCCTGGGAGAGGGAGGGCTGGGATGAGGAGGGCTGGGATGGATGCTTTGTCTGTGGAGCTCCTGATGCTCGTTTCATGGCAAGGGGTGTGCCTGCTGCCAGCCTGTGGAACCTCTCCTTGCTGAACCTCTCCTTGCTGAAGCTTTCAGGCAGCCCAGGAAAAGAGGATCTCACCCAGAAGTGACTGGCAGGGAAGCAGAAAGGCAGAATGATATTTTTGCAGGGGGAGAATTTCCCCCTGTTTCTTTGACTGGTACAGAGGTGACTTTCCAAGGCAGAGTAGCTTTTCTGGATGTCCAGCTACCAGCATGACAACATTCAACTTCTGGATGATCTCTCTGTTCCCTGACAGCAGAAATGTCTGGCCTTGTGATAAGTTGCACACTCACTTCTGGACACTTTGAGGAAAGCAGGATGAACCAGCTGTGCTGGAATGACCCTTCATGCTCCCAGTGCCCCTGTGGGGTGGTGGGGTCCTGGAAAGACCCTATGTGCTCCCAGTTTCTCCATGGGGTGTTGGGGTTGTGGCACCCTTGTCTAGGCCCCTGTTACCTCCTGGAGAGGAGAGGAAGGAAACTTTGCTGGAGCAGGTCAGGGATGGAGCTTCATGTCAGGAAGCTCCAAGGGACATTGATAGGTCCATGCTGGACCTGTGTCCTGGTCCAGCCCCTCCTGCCATCATCTATGGCAGTAACTTCTGCAAGGGGAGGAGGAGCCACTTGTGTGGTCTGTGGTACCTGGGCTGGGAGGGAGCTCGTGCCCACTCTGGTCGGGGTTTGTGCTGCTTCCCCTCTGGGGTGGTTCATTCCCTTTCAGTAATTGACCTCTGCATCTTTATGGGTGGGTTCTTCTTCCAGGCTTGAAAGCCAACAGTAAACCCAGCCCGTAGCTCAGCTGGATCATCCAGATTTTTATTCAGGTGACCTTTCACTGTTCCTTGTGGCCACCTCTGGTGACATCTGTGGTGTCGGCTCTGGAGCAATAGGTTGTGCAGTGGCAGTCCAACAAGTGGGGAAAATAGAGTCCTAGTGCCTGGTGCTGGGCTGGGAGGGGATTTGTTCTGACTGCAGTCCTTTGCTTGCTGTGAAAAGGCACCAAGCTCTTTGCACTGGGATTGAACCTCGTGATGCTGCAGGAGGAGCACACCAACCACACGGTTTCCTGGGAGACTCTGTTGTCGAGCCCATGGGGAGGATTTGGGCAGGTGTGCTGGAGAGTTCCAGTGGGCTCCAGGTGAATCCAGCCTTTCCCCCAGAACAATGGCTGGTCTGTGGTTCTGGTGTGCTCTTGCCAAGAGCCTCAGGGTGATGTTTTGTTCATCTCACTCTGGAGAATGCTGAACAGGCTGCCCAGAGACTTTGTGGGGGATATTTGAAACCCACCTCGACACAATCCTGTGCCATGTATTTTGGGATGATCCTGCTTGAGCAGGGAGGTGGGACCAGATGACCTCTCCAGTGGTCCTCCAACCTGAACTATTCTGGAATTCTGTGACAATATTGATTGTCTGATATAGTGTTCCCAACCTTTCTGCATCGTGCCTGTGAGGCGGCACCTTCTCAGGTAGGTGCAGCCCTTCTGCCATGCTTTGTCTTCTTCCTGAGATGGCATGGCCACCAGAGAGCCTTTGGACATGGCTGGTATATCAGCAAAGCTACTTTGTCATATGGGAAGCCAAGTGGGGAAACTGCAAGTGTTCGACTTGAGCATTGCTGTGAGTGAATTAATAACTAGAGCATCCTTGGACATAGCCAGCTCTGAGTGTGACAGGACACACGGAGCTGGAGTGGCTGAACATGGCATGACTGGGGCTCTGTCAGCCAGGCACGCTCTCCTGGAGGTGTTAAATCAAACAAACAAACTGGGTTTAGTTCCTGACATGTTCAGCAGACCGCGGAGTTTTCCTTACCTCCCTGGCCACAGGCATCCCCAGGTGATGTCACTGAGCTCTGTGGTCTCAGTGCCTGACCTCCCTCTGGGGGGGTGTCTGTCCTCCCTCTGGGGGGTGTTTGTCCAGCCAGGGTCCTGTTTTGAGTGCCCTGTTCTTGCTTACAGCAGTGGCTGGGAATGCTGAGCCCCAGCCATCTGTCTGTTTGGGCTAGATTTTGATGGGAATCCTCCTGTGATGTGATGTGGTGAAATAGATCGCCCCAGCACATATGCCCTGGGGTATGGATGGATCTGTTTATATTTGGAGAGTTGCTTTCAGCTTCATGAGGGTGAGCCTGCTCCTTTCAGGCCTGCAGCACTTGAGACAGCAGCAGGCACAGCTTCCTCTGCTGCCAGGCTTCATCCTACTTTGTGGGAGCAGCCCCGGGCACTGCCAGGAAGGATGGGCAGTGCTTGGCATGCAGAGCCCCTCCGGTGCTGTTCCATCCCAGCTGGGCAGTTGGTTTGGGTTCATTCTCCTGTTTTCTCTGTGTGCCCCCTCACGGCACTCGTGGGTCTGACAAAAGCCTGGTGGCCTCCCTTAGAAGAGCGTCGGGGAAGCCGCGAGAGCCACCAGGAGCTCCAAGTGGAGCAAATTGGAAAAATTAATGCTCTTGCTGAGAAAAGGCAGATTTTTCATCCCAGAAAGGAAACTAATGAGAAAGTTACTGCCACAGAGTGATGGTGGAAAATACCCTGCATTTGGAGACCTCTTACAAACAGTGACAAGCCATCTCTTTTCTGAACAGGCCTCCTTGGCCACAGGAAATCATTTAGATCAGCAGCAAAGGCAAATAATCTTGGTCCAGGGACACGAAGGGTTTTACTTTGCAGGTTCTTTTTGCGTAGGGTAGACCTTTATTTAGTCCTGGTTTTGTTTAGCAGTTCCCATCACACACGCACTCGGACCCTCACACCCTTGGACGTGTCTCCTTTCTCCAGGACCATCCAACACCCCCACGGGCATCACTCCCCCTTCCCAAAAAGTTATTGTTCCTAGAAAACAGAGCAGCGCTGCTGGAATGTTAATTGGGGGAAGTGAATAACCAGGGCTCCCCTCTGCCTAACCTTCCCCAGCCCCCTCTTAACGAGCAAATTGCATTTATTTAGGCATTGAAGGTCCTGTCTCTCCTCCCCTGGGCAGACTGAAGTGTCCATTGTGCAGCTCCGCATTGGGATTTGCTGCCATTTGTTCAAGGAATTTTTTTCAAAGAAAGGCAATTTTTAAGGAGGGTGGGAGGCACAACACTCCTTTCTCTCTTGCTGCAGGGAGAGATGAGTTGTGGTGGGCAGAGGTGGGCATGGAAGTGGGGTTGTCACTGGTGCCATTCCCAGAGCCACTCAGGCTCATGCATGGGAGAGAATATATGTCTTTCCTTGTCTCTCCTCCGAGCCATGGAGGAGACAGGGAATGTGGGATCCAACCTGTGTCTGTAGTGGGCAGTAAATCCATCATGTGTGGGTGCTCAGGGTGCTGCCTGCTGCCAGCCCTGGGGTCTGGGTGCCCATCCCACCTCCTGCCAGCCCAGTCAGCATGGCACTGAGGGCTGTGACCCAGCCTGTGCTGCGGGAGGAGGTTTTCCCAGCGAGGGTGAGGCTTTGAGGCCATCCCTGAAAAGCCACAAAGCCGTCCCGGGGGGATTGTGGGTCCGTGTCTGTTTCTCAGTGGCCAGTGTTCCATCCAGCACGGCCCTGACACCTGTCCCAGCCCCGGGCTGTGCTTTGTGGCAGAGGTCACAGTTCCCACAGATGTGCACAGCTGGATGGGGGGGTAGCACCCCCGTGTCAGAGCTCAGACACCCCGTGGTGTAGAGGCCTCAGGTTGGGTTTGCCTGCAGGTTTGAAGGTGAGTTTGCCCATCAATATTTTTGCTTTACCCTCACTGGGCTTTGGATTCACCGGCTGAACCATTGGAGGGGTTTTAGAATCGTAGGTTCATAGCATGATTTAGGTTGGAAAGGAAATTAAAGCCCATTTCATTCCAGCCCCTGCCATGGGCAGGGACACCTTCCACTATCCCAGATTCCTCCAAGCCCCGTCCATCCTGGCCTTGGACACTTCCAGGGATGGGGCAGCCACAGCTTCTCTGGGCAACCTGTGCCAGGGCCTCACCACCCTCACAGGGAACAATTTCTCCCTCATATCCCATCTATCCCTGCCCTCTGGCAGTGGGAAGCCATTCCACCTTGTCCTGTCCATCCAGGCCCCTGTCCCAAGTCCCTCTTCAGCTCTCTTGGAGCCTCTTTAGGCACTGGAAGAAGTTCTAAGGTCTTCTTTTGCTGGTGACTGTAGGGATGTGGATGTCCTTGGATCCCCACCCCATGCTGGTCATGCCACAACTGTCCCAGATGTCACAGCCCAGCTGGGCTTGGGCTCCCAGCCCATCACTGTGTGGAGGACATGCTTTGTTTAGATCAAATGCTGGGATTTTGGTTACAAATGAGATTGGCTGGTGGTACATCTCTGGTGCTGTTTATTTTGACAGTGAATCTGTCATACAAAATATTTACACAGTTAATTCCGGTCCCACAGCAGGTTGTGTATGGTACCCTGCAGGTGTGGGGCTCGCTGGGAGGGTCACACAGCAGAGAGGGGGTCCTGGCATTGCCATGAGGTGCTTCTGCCCAGAGGACCAAGGCTGATGAGCCTGTAGAATCCTGCAGGTTCCAGAGCTGGTGCTGGTGGTAGTGAAGGGGAGAGGTAATTCCTGTCTAATTCCTTCCATAATTGGGAACTGGCCTTTTTCTTATGTACGGTCATTTTTAATTGTCAACATTCTGCATTTGGTGTTGCTTGGTGGCCCCAGAACTGACCTGGGAGCCTGATCTAATGTTTGGAGGGAGCTTTGCCTCGTGGTCTTGTGGTGGAGATAGAGGTGAGGCAAGGGGGTGTCAGGAGGGGGCTGGCCCAGGAGGTGCTCCCCAGAGCTGGGCTGGGGAGAAGGTCTTGGGAACCTCAAAGCTCAAATAACCCCAGAGAAGTATAAAATATCAAATATTATGGGGGAGTCTGCAGAAGGGGATGCAGAAAATTTACAAGTTTGAGGGCTCAGGTGAACCCCCTGGAACACCTCTCTGCTTCCATGTGCAAACCTGTTTGGGGATCATAGAATCATAAAGCTTGCACATCACCTTCACCCCATCACTTCTAGGCAAGCCATACTCCAGACCAGATGAATAGTTCCACAGAGAGGTTAGAGTTAAAGCAGGTAATTCTGCAGAAGTAGCATTGGGTTGAAAACAGAGACCTTGGTCCCAGATCTCTGCCAGAATATCCTGCAGGATCTCAGACCCTTAGAAAGCAAATTCCTCATGTGTTGTGTGCTGGGTTTAGGCAGTCAGGCCTGGGAGGTGAGGAGCAGTGCAGAGCTTCCAGCAGCAGGAGATATGTGGTTTGTGCTGGGCTGGTGCTCAGTCCTGTCTTGTGCTCAGTCCTGCCCTTTTCATAGAATCAGAGAATATCCTGAGTGGGAAGGGACCCACAGGGATCACCCAGTCCAGCTCCTGGCCCTGCACAGACACCCTAACACTCCCACCCTGTGCCTGTGAGTGTCCAAACGCTCCTGGAGCTCTGGCAGCCTTGGGGCCGTGCCCATTCCCTGGGGAGCCTGTTCAGTGCCCAGCACCCTCTGGGGGAAGAGCCTTTCCTGATATCCTGCCTGACCCTCCCCTGACACAGCTCCAGCTCTTCCCCAGATCCTGTCCCTGGTCACAGAGAGCAGAGATCAGAGCTGCCCCTGTGCTGCCCCTCCTGTGGAAGCTGTAGACTGTGAGGAGATTCCTTCTGCAAAGCAACCCTCTGGAAGCTCTGGATAGCTCCTGCTTCCCAGCTCTCTTCCACATGGCATGCAGTGCTTTGCACTGATGGGTATCACTGCCCCATGTCCAGTTATTCACCAGCTTCCTAGTATCTGAATATGCAGAAAACCTCTGAGAGGCAGCAGAGGCAGACGTTGGATGCTTGGGAAGGGGTCCTGAGCCTGCTTGGCAGCAGCAGCCCCTGCAGGAACACTCTTTAGTAGGGTGGGTGTTTGATGTTGAGTGTAGCAGCAGCAGTGCCTCCCTGGGAACTTGCACCCCCCCCTTGGGTGCACCCCAATTCTGGGAACCTCTGCACCCCCGTGCTCTGCCCGGCCAAGGCTACACAAAGTGAGCAATTCCCATCTTTTGCAAACCCCATGTTTTTCCTTCCCAAGTGCCTGTGCAGCTCCAGATGCTCTTGGTCACCCAGCCTCTTGTTCCCTCCAGCCCTTTCCTCTGCCCACCATCCCTCGCTTCTCCTCCCTTTCCTCTCCCTTTTGCTCCCCTCTTGCAGCCGCTGCTCCCCGCTCAATGCTGGGGAAGCTTTGTCAGAGCAGGGAGAGGTGCAGGCAGAATTCCTATGTCTGGGACTCAATGGGAGAGGCATCGTGGAGGGAGGAGGAGGTGACAGATCCTGGCTTTACCCATCCCCTCCTTTTTTCAGTGCAAAGGAGGGAGAGCAGCAGCCGAACCAGACCGAATTCTGGGTGTCATCTGTTGCGTTGGGAGACTCTTTGTTGTTCATGTGTTGCTGATTTGTATATTCATGATTAAACCTGCAGCTGTCCAGTGCTGGGAGGATTTGGGATGAATTAGAATGACAAGAGACATGGTCTTTACAAATAAAGTAATCATTTCTCCCTGCACTTCGCATTCATCCTCTTTCAAAGGGTCTCTGTGTGACGCAGATTTGCTGCACTTTGATGCTGGGACTGCCGGGAGATGTCTGGATCTTGCAGTGCTCTTTATTCCCGTGGCAGCCGTGGGTGCAGTGACGTGGGAGGAAGGGGCAGTGTGTTAAATGCTCTGATAGTTTCTAATGGTGTCAAAGTCTGCCATTTAAATTGGGACTTTCATGCTAGAGAAGAATTGAAAGGGGAAGATGGGCGTGAAAATCGATGCCGTGGGCCTCCGTTCCTGCGCAGCGTCCCTGTCGGGTGCTTGTTGATCAGCCTCCCTCCCCCGGTTCTGCTTCCCCTCCCACTGGAGCTTAATCCTCTGCTGATGGCATCCCTGTGTTGCCATGGAAATTGCCATCTGGCGGGTGGGGTGCTTCACCTCTGCCTGCTGGAGCATTGGAGCTGGAGCTGACCCGGTGAGGCAGTGGCACAATCCCTGCTGGATCTGTGGCTGGTGCTGTGGTGGCTGGAGGTCAACATGTGCCCTGCAGCAGCAGGGGACTGGGACACAGGTGGCATCAGCAGTGTCCCCATCTGGCACGTTATAGTTGTGGTTATGACTTTTTGTTGGTGCCCGAAGTTTTACAGCCAGGGGAAGTGGTGGCCTGTGCTGCTGGTGACAGTGTGGGTGGTCAGTCACCTGAAGGTCTTTTCCCTGCCCCTGTCTTCCATAACCAAGAGGTTCTGCCTCCTTCTGTTCCTGGGAGCTGTACCCTACATCCATGCTGCCATTGCCTTAGGGTGAGGTTCTCCTAGTAAATGATCCACAGGTCATCCTGAAGTTTCCTGAAGTGACTGCAATTTCTGGTGCTCCCCTCCCTGGAATCCGAGAGACCAGTGTGAGGTATTTGCCCATCAGAGTCCCCAGACATGCCTGGAACCTCTCCCTCAGGTGCTGGACAGGCTCCTGGTCCCTTCTTGAGGTGGTGATGGGGGCTACTCTGCTTTCCTGGCATGGCATGAAGGGTTTCTGTGTGGTGGTGGCAGAGGGCAGGTGGAACTAGGATGAGCCCTGGCCCAGGGCTGTGTGGGAGCCGTATCCCCAGGGGAAGTAGGAGCCTTATTCCCAAGGCTGTGGGACCTGCCTGGCTAAGGAAGGATGGGGCAGCCTTGGGAAGCAGAGGAGTGTGGATGAGATGGTTTCACTCTTACAGAGGTCATGAGCAAAGCCCAAAATATTTAAATCAGGTGTTCCGTCGAGCTGAGGCTTCTGTGAGCACTGAGTGTCCTCTGGTCCGAGGTGCAGCGTGGGCTGAGTGGGGTCTGGCCGTGGTGGGGACCGTGCTGGGCAGAGCCGTGTGCCCTCCACAAGGATGGAGGGTGTCTCTGCAGGGAGCAGGAGCAGGAGCTGGGGCTGTTCCAGCTGCTGACATTAATCCTGTGATGCAGCAGAGGGCAGGTTTGGTGGTTGCTGTGAGGGTTTTGGATGTTTTTTCTAAGCTCCTCCAAGGAGCGCTGAAACTCCACAGAACTCCAGTGTGAGAGGAGGGCTCAGTGAGGGGTGGTGGGGTTTCTGTGGGTCCCTCTTTAGGGATGCTGCTGTCTGGGAGCTCCTCAGGGTGACCTCTGACTCTCCTGTGCTGCATGGAGGTTGCAGGGGGCTCTTGGGCACATCATGCAGGAGGTTGGTGGTCATGCCCAAAGGCCTGGGCTAGGGCAGCTCTTCTCTACGTGGCACAGATGGGGCACGGTTGTGGCACTGGTGGGTGACAGATGTGTGGTGCAGTGCCCTTGGGCAGCAGGGCTGGGTGGGAGGAGATCCACTGGATCATGGTCTGGCTGGTGTCCAAGGCCAGGCTGGACAGGGTTTGGAGAAACCTCTTCTGGTGGAAAGTGTCCCTGCCCATGGCAGGGGCTGGAATGAGATGTGCTTTAAGGTCCCTTCCAACCCAAACCATCCTGGGATTTTAAAGCAAAAATGGATTCGGTTGCGTGGAAAAGCTGGGAGTTGTGTAGTAGGTAGGACAACCTGGAAAGTGCTCTTGTTTCTGTGTTTTCTAATTGAAAGCCAAACAGATTATGGTTTTATAGTCACCCACCTGATTTAAACAAAGCCATAAAACATCACCATTTCCCAATAAAAAGCTGTTGACAAAGTAGATGCAAAGCTCCCAGGAGCAAAAATACTCTTTGAATGAAATGCGGGGCACACATTTGGGAAAAGCAGGCTGAGTAAGCCTCCAAGCTATTTTTTTTCCCCTTTAAATAGCACGATTGGAAGATAAGAAAGGAGAAGCAGCCTTATTTGATAGTAGGTCTGTTCCTGGAGGGAAGCACATGGAGCAGTGGGGCTGTTTGCTGTGCCTGTGGTGTGGAGTTGGAGGGATGTGTGGTGGGGAGGGCTGGGCAGGGGCGAGAGCTTCACCCCCCTTTGTAAGCAGCACATGTGTTGTCGTTAGAGGCTGGCTTGGGAAGCCATAAACAGAGCAAAATTTGCTTCGTTACCAATCCAGATGAGATAAAATAGTTTTATAGAGATTTATGGGGATAATAAACTATGTAGGGAAGTTTATGACACGTCTAGCTGTGATCAGTGAACCTTTAAAGGGTTTATTGGGCAGGGATGTTGCCTGCCATGGACAAGCCTTGTGTGGTGTTGGAACAGTTGGAATTGTGCTGTTGGCATAAAATATTTTGATTTAAGTTGTTTATTTGCCTCTTCCCAGAGCTTTTCCATAAATGAGCCTGGCAGAAACTGTGCAGAGGGAGAGGACTGGTGGTCAGTCATCTCTGGATTTTCATCCAAATGAGAGAGAGATGAAGCTGAGGGAGATCAGCTGCAGGAATCCATCCTTGTGCAGGACAAGGTTGTATGGGCTTCTGGTGCTGATGAGACTAAATTGGGATAAACTGAACTTCTGTTCCTAAGCCATTCATTCAGGGTTTCTGATTGCTGCGATATGCATGTTCTTCCTGCCAGTAACCAAATAATACCATAAATAAAGTCCTGCCTGTCCTGGGAAAAAAGCAAAGGGGTGGAAAATGTGGGGGTTTTCAGAGCACAGGTCAGCACTGCTGTGAGAGGACCCTGAAGGAGCATCTCCTGCTGTGTCCTGGGAGCTCAGACGTGATGGACAATCTTGGATTCTCCATGTAGGAACCTGGGCCTGTGTTGCACAAGAGATCAGAGAGTGAAACCACTGACCCTGGCAAATCTGAGATGACAAATGTGCATGGCTGTGGGAGAAATCCCAGCTCCCCTTTTACTTGTAGGAGAGTACTGCCCAGATACCAGGACTTTGCACAGACTCTGTCTACTGAGTGGTCTCTGAAGTCTTGAGGTAAAGGCAGCCTGCGCTGCGGAATTAGGTAGGTTGTGGGTAGAAGAAGCTGCTGTACAATTAAGTGACCACGGGAGATGAGAGGTGGCTTTGGAATGGGTCTGTGTCCTGAGGTTGTCCCAGCTCAGTCCTTGCTGCCCAGCAGCAAAGTCCCAGTGGGACCTCTGGGCTCTGAAGCAGTCTGGCCACGTCAGCTCTCACCTTCCTCATCCACGCTCCATATCCAGCAAGTGTTAAATCTCATGAATTGCTTTGATTCTTGCCCACAGTTAGGGGTTTTTATGGGGAATTGTGTTCCTTTCCATCACTTGCTGTCAGGCTGTGTGGAGCAGAACGGAACTGGGAAGAGGCTGCCATGGGAGTAACACTGCTTTCCCTGTCATTGAGCTCAGCATTTGAGCAGTTCCCCAAATGCAGAGTGGGTGGGTAAGTCATGGAGATGGATTTAGTCTCCAGCTGTGTTCCCCATCCCCTAATGCAGGCGTGTGCTCTCCAAGCCTCCCTACAATGCTTCAGCTCTCTTTTCTTTATGCTTGGTGCCTCAGGAAACCATTTTTTTTCCTCTCCTGGATTTCTCAAGCAAGGGAAAACTGGCCCTGATGTTCCCAAATTGGGGCAGTGCTTTTAGATCCCACTGTCATTTATGCAGGAGGGGTTTACACAGGTGGGTCTGTCCCAGGGCACCATGGGCAGTGAAAGCCTGGTTAGTGCTGCCTTCCCATCAGCTGGAGCCTCCCTGCCCTCACACCATGCTGCTGTTGCTTGCTGACCTGTAGGTCTGCAGAATTCTTGCTGCCTGCTTCAGGCAGGATGCATATTCCTGCTTTTCAAGGGGAATAAGATACCTTTAGTTTTCTAAGCACAAAATGGGTTTACATGAGACGTTTTCCCCTGTGGCTTTGGGAGGTGATGTCAATTTGTGACCTGCAAACTGCCTGCAGGTGGAAGCAGGGCTTGCCCACAGGAGGTTTGGCAGTGCAGGGCACTGGGATGGAGCCACATCCTCTGAGCCAGGCAGGGCTGGGGCAGGATGGGCTCCACATGCATGGTCCAGTGTGCAGTTGGGACTTGGACACTGGCCAAGGGGGAGAGAATGGATTGGGTTGGAAGAGACCTCAAAGGGTGTCTCATTTCAACACCTGCCATGGGCAGGGACACCTCCCACTATCCCAGGGTGCTCCAAGCCCCGTCCAACCTGGCCTTGGACACTTCCAGGGATGGGGCAGCCACATCTCCTCTGGGCAACCTGTGCCAGGGCCTCATCACCCTCACAGAGAGGAATTCCTTCCCAATATTCCATCTTACCCTGCCCCCTGGCAGTGGGAAGCCATTCCCCCTTGTCCTTGTCCCTTGTCCCAAGTCCCTCTCCAGCGCTCCTGGAGCCCCTTTAGGCACTGGAAGGGGCTCTAAGGTTTTTCCAGAGCCTTCTCTTCTCCAGGTGCACACCCCCAGCTCTCCCAGCCTGGCTCCCGGGCAGAGAGGCTCCAGCTCTTGGCGCATCTTCCTGGCCTCCTCTGGACTCACTCCCAACAGTTCCCATCACTGAAGGATCTGGCTGGAAAGGCTCTGGGGCCAGAAGGCCTAATTCTCTTTCTAAACCCTGCTTTCTTTTCGTTTTTTATTTTATAACCTTATCCTTTGAGAGGATTTTCTCTCGCAGTACACAAGGATTGCATGAAATGCCTCCTGTCTGGTGGCCCCTGCAGAGGTTCAGTGTGTGCCCTGGGAGGAAGTGTGGTGGTGGTTTGCTTCGCTCGTGTTGTCACGTCTTCCTTCAGTTATGGGATAAATATTAACACCACAACCACCCACTAACTAGGCACTGCCTGCCATGGCTTATCATCCCAGCCCTGGGCTGTTGGAAAAACTTTACAACACCCTTAAGTTTAAAACAAACACACGTGAAACCCAGTCCCTCTGGGTCTATTAGAGCTGACCAGCAAATGTGCATTTCATTACCCAAAATATGCTGGTAGACCCAGCAGAGCGAGTGAGCCAAGGGGAAGTAGACCTGCAAAACACTTTGGATAAAATATGAAAAGTGTTTTTTATTTTTCCATCCCTCCCCTTTCTCTTCTTGATTTCTCCTGCCATGAATTCCTGGGTAAAGCCTTGCATTTCTGAGGGAAGCCCGGGCGCCAAGCTGGGAGACGGATTGCACAGGCCAGGCACAGGAATGGCAGGGCAGGAGCAAACCAGTGGGCGGCCAGAGAACACAGCGTGTTTTATTTTTATTTATTTTTAATTCTTAATGGCATCAATGCTTGGCTCCGAGTGCCTGGATGGGGGAGCTTCCTGGGGTCGTCCCTCCTCGTGGTTCAGAGTCCCGCTGGGGTCCTGCAGTGGGAGCAGAGCTTCGCTGGACTGGCATCCTGGGGAAATGGAATGAGGTGTTCCTGCTCTGGCTGGGGTGGTTGGCACAGAAGGGCCCTGCATGGCTGGGGACCACACAGCTTGGCACTGCCTGGGTCTGGCTCATCCACCACCAGGAGTCCTCTGTTGTCACCTCCGTAAGTGTGAGGGATCAGATTTAAACTAAAAGAGGAGAGATTTAGATTAGATATTAGGAAGAAATTGTTCCCTGTGCAGATGGAGAGGCCCTGGCACAGGTTGCCCAGAGAAGCTGTGGCTGCCCCATCCCTGGAAATGTTCAAGGCCAGGTTGGATGGGGCTTGGAGCAACCTGGGATAGTGGAAGGTGCCCATGGCAGGGGGTTGAAATGAGAGGGGCTTTGAGGTCTTTTCCAACCCAAACCATTCTGGGATTTTGTGATTTGCATGTGATTAGCAGGTGTGGCTCCAAGGTCGGCCCCATCCATGCAGAGTACCTCAGATGAGGACTGGTAACACCAAGCCCTCCATTTATCCTGCCTGGTGCAAATTGCAGCCATCAGGGCTCCCCTTTCATCCCTTCTTGGTGGGCTTGGCAGGAAAAGCGCCTGCCTTTTCCAGTGGGATTTTGAAGGCGTTCATTAGTTTGCAGTGTTGATGATATCTCCTGGTGCTTGGAAGGATTTTGTCATGCGAGCTGTGCTGCACAAGGATCCTGTGCTGGCCTGATGTGCAGGGGAGGCCGAGGCCAAGCCCGTTTCCATGGGCTTCGAAGAGCCACACAGCAAAAAGTGTCTAAAGAGTTATCTGCTTTTTTTTGGGGAAATGTTTTGCCTTTGGATGACTGGCTCGTTGTTCATGTGGAGCAATGATTTTTTATTCAGCAACATCCACATATCCCACTGCTCTCCCTCCAAGAAAAACACAGGGAGCTGTCTCACCAGTTCCACCAGACTGGTCTCATGGAGTGAAGCCGGCTGGTGGCTCCACGCAGGGAGTGTTGTTGCATGTGAGAAGCTGAGTCACCAGCAGGGCTTTGGGCAGCAGCACCTCAGGGCATTTTCTCTGGCTGGTTTTGGACAGTTCAACAGAGATGTGCCAGCTCTTCCCCATTTTTCACATGGAAAAATAGGTGGGGAACCCATAGTTGATCAAATGAAAGAAAATTCCTCAATTCTAGGTAATATTAAGAATGCTAGTGGTCACACTTGTGAGCTCTACCATCAGTTCTTTCATCTTTATTTTGGTGTCACAGGGAAAGGTGGAATTTGGATATGATTGGGGAAAAATTGCAGAAGAGAGTGGTGATGGGAGAGCATCTGATGATGGATTCAGAAGAGGTAAAGAAAAAGCCCCCCCCCCCAGGTGTGCAGAAAGCCAAATATCCCAGTCCCTTCCCATCCCTGGCCAATGGGAGCCAGGTTGAACAGGACTTGCAGCAACCTGGTCTAGTGGAAGGTCCCAGCCCATGGCAGGGGGTTGGAATGGGATGAGCTTTAAGGTCCCTTCCAACCTAAACCAGCCTGGGATTCTGTGATTTTTGGCTTTGCCCTTTGCTCTGGGGGTGAAGGAGATGCTGAGCAGCACCAAGGCAGAACAGCCCATCCCTGATGTGAGAGTAAGCCCAGGCCTTTGCCTTCCTCCACAGAGGGTGAATCTTTGGAGAGAGACTGCCCAGTCCAAGCCCCAGGGATTAGCAGCCGGAGCGGGGTGGGCCGGGATCTCTGCCAGCATCACTGGGGTGGGCTGTGGGCGAAGATCACTCACTGGATCTCATCTTGCAGTCCCACATGGCTACTGTGAATGCTCTAACCCAAACACCAGGAGCTGTGTGGGAATCTTCATCCTGTGTTTCTGTCCTGTGTGAGCAGGGTGTGTTTAACTGGCTCTGTGCCATTGCCCAGCTCTGGACAGACACGCTGCTGCTCTGGGCTGAAGCTGCCTGGCATAGGGGGGTTGTTGTGCTGGCTGAGCACTGGGACACTGGTTTTTCAGCACACATAATCATTTGGTTTTTTGCAGTGGGCTGCAAAGGGTGCCCGATTCAGCACTGACTGCTTTTGCTAAAATGAACTAATTTAATTCAGGATGCAGAATTCCTGACAAACTGCTTTTCTGTATTCTCCTGCTATGTGAGATAAGGTGGTGATCTGCACACCCTAGCAGGTTTCTTTATTCCAAATGAATTCATTTGACTCACAATACACCTTCCAGTACATACCTCAACCTGAAACCTCCACACTTCCCAATGCAGCAATGTGGGAGCTGGTGCAGATGTCAGTGCTCACCCAGCTGGTGGTCCTGTGTGCTCCTGGTGGTGGTTTGGCCTGTCCCTGAGCTGCACCGGGGGCTTTGCCAGTGGCAGTAGAAGTCCTGTGCTTTTAGAATGTTAGGATTTCAAGTACTGGGGTGTTCAGAAGCAGAATTTGTGGTTATTTTTTTCCTGTCTGGGGAGTGGCTGTGCCAAAGCATATTGGGTGGAAGTGGGAGGGAGGTGGAGACTGGGGTACTTCCCTGAATTAATGCAGATGGAGAGCAGAGCCTGGGCATGGAGGATGTGCTGTGCCTTCCTCTGGAGTGGCACAGAGGAGCTTTGTAGAGCAGTGGGACTGGGGGAAGGAGAACAAGTCCAAGGGCCTGTGGGGCTGAGCAAGGGCTGAGACCAACCTGCTCCATGTGGGCACAGCCTCCTGAGCCTGTTCTCAGTGTCCGGCTTTCTTGTGGCCTTTTGCCCTTTCCTGCACGCAGTGGTAGAAAGGGAAGGGTTTAACCCACTAACCCAGTCCTTCTTTCTTCTCTCCTTTCACATCCTTCAGCCCCCCAGTGAGCACCTCCCCTCTACCAGCCCATTTCAGGGTGCTGGGTGCTCTGTACGCCGGGAGGAAGACGCCTGTGTTGGGGGAACAATCCCAGAATGGTTTGGGTTGGAAGGGACCTTAAAGCCCATCTCGTTCCATCCCCTGCCATGGGCAGGGACACCTTCCACTATCCCAGGTTGCTCCAAGCCCCGTCCAACCTGGCCTTCGCCACTTCCAAGGATGGGACATCCCCAGTGGTGGGAAGAACATCATTGCAAAGGGTTGGGCTTGCTGAGTGCAAAAGACCCTCTCCTGTGTGACCCACAAGTCTCAGAAGAATAGCTGTGGGGCTCATGTGCCTCCTGGGCTCACAGGTTGGCACTCTGCTCCTACCTGTGGTCATGTGCACATGGGAGCAGGTCAGGGACTTGGAAGTGATTTTTGGAATCTGGATTCTACTTTGAGGAGAAAGTAGCAGCACAAATCTTGCTGGCTTCAGTACATAGTGCTTGGAGCAGCACACAGGCTGCCTGGGCAGCTGAGGAACAGCCCTGGAGAACCCCTTGTTCCAGGTGGGAGCAGTGGCCGGGTACTGGTGTCCCCTATGACACCAGTCTTCCTGGGTGTCTCCTCCCCAGTACTGCTGCTTCTCATGTTTCAACCTTGCTTCATCTCCTGCCATCATCCACTCCTCCCTATTTTGTGTGGAGAAAATGGACCTGCGGGTGTAACCACAACAAGGAAAGGTGGAGGTACTGTGGTCTGGCCTGATTTTTGGGGTTTTCCCCCAGCAAATAATCCTGCATGGTCAGTAGTGGGTGCCGTGTTAGAGTTGCACAAGCTGGGGCAGGATAAAGAAGGGATTTTTTCAAGGGATTTCTTCAAGGGATACCTGTGTCAAAGACCAGCCTGGAGCCTCTGTCCCTGCTCTGTGCTGCCCAGATGTTGTCATTCCTTGTGGGGGACCATGAGCTCAGTACCTTGCCTGAGACCACAAGTCCAGACTCAAAGTCTCCAGGTGCTCTGGATCCAAATTTACTCAGCAGCCTGTGCTGCCTGGGGGTAGTTCCGTGTGGGAATTCTGAGTGGGTTCCATTAATCATCCTCCCGTAGGAGCTGCCTATGGGGCTGCTTGTGTGAGCCAGGGAGTGTTTGAGCAGGGTGGCTGTGTCTCCAGGGGTGTGTTATCCTACAGAAATAGCTTCCTGTAAATATACAAACCGATAAAGGGGTTGCTGCTGCGGGATGTCCCTGCAAACAGGCTCTCGTGTGTCTGCAAACCTCGTGTGTGAACAACCTCAGTGACAAGTACAGGGCAAAGTGTCCTGTCTGGGGATGAGTCTTTGACGGGAGGATGGATGTGGAGATGTCAGGTTCCTCCAGAGCCTGCAGTCAGGTGTTGAGCTTCTCTCCTCATGCCGGGGTGGATGGAGGGTTTATCCACGGTGGGGGTGGGCTCCAGTGGTGGCCCTGCCTCTGGTGACACCATGGCTCAGACAGAGCCAAAAAGGGAGAAAGGACTTCTGAAGGGCTGCTTTGCTGGTTTGTTGGACTTGCTGCTCCCACTGCCCTCTCACAAGGAATGTGGCCATGACTCAGGGCAAGGTCTGGGGGTTCCCAGTGCCAGGGGACAGGGGTAGCTGTGCTCCTGACTGTGACCATAGAGGGTGGACCAGGAGACACACAGCTCATAGAGCCTGAAGGGAAACCTGTTTTGGCTTTGAGAAGCAGAGCTGGACTTGAAGAGATCATGAAATCATGGAATGGTTTGGGTTGGAAGGGACCTTAAAGCTCATCTTGTTCCAACTCCCTGCCATGGGCAGGGACACTTCCCACTATCCCAGGGTGCTCCAAGCCCCATCCAACCTGGCCTCGGACACTTCCAGGGATGGGGCAGCCACCAGCTGCTCTGGGAAACCTGTGCCAGGGCCTCTCCGCCCTCATAGGGGACAATTTCTTCCCAAATCCCATCTATCCCTGCCCTCTGGCAATGGGAAGCCATTCCATGTGTATTGTCCTTTCATCCCTTGTCCCAAGTCCCTCTCCAGCTCTCCTGGAGCCCCTTTAGGCCCTGGAAGTGCCTCTCAGGTCTCCTGTAGCTTTCTCCTCTCCAGGTGAACACCCCCAGCTCTCCCAGTCTGGCTCCAGAGCATCTCTGTGGCCTGCTCTGGACTCGCTCCAGCAGCTCCATGTCCTTTCTGAGCCAGAGGCCCCAGAGCTGGAGGCAGCTCTGCAGGTGGGGTCCCCCCAGATGGAGCAGAACAGAACCCCCCTCTGGCCCTGCTGCACATGCTGGGAGGATGCAGGATGGGGTTGCTTCCAAAAGGTGACATGCAGATCCCTGGATCTGGAGCTGGCCAGGCTGCTCCTGTGCTTCCCCTGCTTAGTGCAGGTGTCTGTGCCACTGCCAAAAGGAAACGATGTCCCTGCCTGGTGCCTGAGGGCAGAGCCTGGGCACTGGTGCAGGGGAGCTGTTTTCCAGCCCAGAGCCCAGGGAGCTGGGATGTCCTGGTGGCTCCTTCCAAAAGGGAATGAAATCATGTTCCCTCCCAAGTTGCTGAGTGAAGCCAACCGTTTGACAAAACCAGGCTGCGAAGGGCAGGGCCTGCCATGGATGGCTCTGGGCTCTGCTCCTGGAGTCAGAGAAGGGTTTGAAGAAGCAAAGGTGGGAAGAGAACAGGGAAAAGGAGGAAGGGGTTTGAGAGATCAAGAGTCCTTGGGGCAGGAGGAGAAGAGGTGCAGAAGGGCTGGAGGTGAGCAGGAGGAGCATCCCACATTTGGAACGCCCATATACGGGCTCCCATCACTACTCTGACAAGTGCCACTTGTCACTGCATCTTCCAGAATCTTTAGGGGAATTATAAAAATGAGGGAGAGGAACTTTTTGATCAGGCAGATAGTGACAGGAAAAGGGAGAATGGTTTTAAACTGCCAGAGGGCAGGGATAGATGGGCTATTGGGAAGAAATTGTTCCCTGTGAGGGGGGTGAGGCCCTGGCACAGGTTTCCCAGAGAAGCTGGGGCTGCCCCATCCCTGGAAGTGTCCAAGGCCAGGTTGGCTGGGGCTTGGAGCAACCTGGGATAGTGAGATGACCATGAGTGTGCTCAAGTGGTTGTGGAGCAAAAGGACCCCTTTGGAAGAGCTAACACAGGTTCATTTTCTTTGCTGGAGCTGCAGAGCTTTCCCACAAACCTGGCAGCTCTCAGGTGCCTCGACACAGCAATGCTTTCCCTTGTTTTCACACCTGCCCCTTCCTGAGCTGCCCCCAGGACCTTGTTTCAGAGGTGACCACCTTCATCCTGTGGCAAGTCCCAATAAGAGGTGGGTTTTGGCTGGCGTGAACTCCCCTGCCCCAAGTGGCAAAGGCAGGTGCTGGGCTTCATCCCCAGGCTGCTCCCAGCCCAGGAGGCTGCTTGAGGCTTGTTTTCCTTTCATGGATCTACTTTTCTAGCACAGTGAAGGGAGAAATGCTAAAATACAACTAGCCAGGAGTTGTGCTGATTGGTTTGGCTCAGCAGGGGAGTGCTCCTTGAGCTGGGCACTGCTCTGGCCCAGGTGACAGTGAGCATGGCACTGCCACCTCCTCTGTGCCTGAGAGGGCATGTGGCACCTGCTCAACTGGCTCAGCTGAAGGCACAGGATTAAAGGACTCTGAGCTGCTGGGGTGAGCTGGGATGAAAGCAGCAGCCCCAGCCTGGCGTGCCTGAGCTGCCACCTGAGGCTGTGGTTACCTGCCAACTGAAAAGGTGTCCTTGGAGCACCAGGAGTGGGGCAGGTTGCTCTTTTTGACGTGTTTCTTCTAGCACATGCCAGGCACGTGGACTTGCATGGTCTCTGACAACAGGGAAAAGGGGATGGGGTGTTTTTTCCTCTGTCAGTGCCATTGGTGGCAGAAGGGCCACCTTCTGTGCCAGCAGAGTGGAGGAGCCAAATGGTTTATGCTGCCCTGAGTTGGATACAGGGATCTGGGGACTTGATGCTCCCTATTCTTGGAATTTTCCAAATACCATTGAGCTTTCAGAGCTATTGTGAGAGATGAGAAACTTCCCCAGTATCATCACAGTCAGCTTGGGTGCTCGCAGAGGGGCAACAACAGGCTGAGAGAGGAGGGGTCTCCTTGGAAGAGGTCTCCTTGGAAAGGCCTTGAGCCTCCTGTGCTTCCCAAGGTCCGGCAGCCCTTTCTCTCACCACTAGATTCACCAATTGCTCCGTTTGAGTCCCGCTGTTATTTAACTCCCACTTTTTAGGGAACACCCAGTGGCTGGGGTCTAGGACAGGACCAGGGGCTGAGGGCAGAGGGATTCCATGGGGCTCAGTGAAAGCTGAGTGTGGATGTGTGGGACGCAAAAGATGCTGGAAACCCTGGAGAGCTCTGACTGCGATGCTCAGAGCTGTCACAAGCTGATCAAAACCAGATTCTCTGCATCCATCAGAGATCTTAAAGGGTCCTTCTCACTTCTTGGGGCTTTGTTATGAGGCCATGACCGCCACATCCTTGTCTGGTCCAGAAGGAGGAAACTCTGAGCTGAGGGGAGCAAGGGGTGGGAATGAGAGCCGTGGGGAAAAGTGCTGGTGGTCCCGCTCCGAGGTGTTCCCGGTGGCCCGGGGGAGCAGCGTGGTGTTAAATGTCATTTTAATGGGGACAGCATCCCCCTAAATGAAGCAAAACGCAACATGAGATGAATCAAAGCTGTGTTAATGCTGGAAAATGTACATGGCTTTTAAGAACTAATATTGCTGCAGGACTCGGCCTGTGTGTCACAGAAGACCCCGAAAGGTTGGCCCTTGGCTTGGCCCAAGAAAATGGGAGAAAAATTGCCGGCTGCTGGAATGTCTCTGTTGAACTTATGATGATGGGGCAGAAGAGGGAGGGAGAGGAACAGTTACACGGGATTTGCTTAAAGGATACTCTATCCTTGGATCAGCAATGATGGAGAAAAGGGAGCAGGGAGAGGGGAGGGAGAATCCCTCTATCACTGTAGCTGTGGGGGGTAAAGGGAAAGCCATACTTTCCCCCTCCTTTAGAGTACCCCATCCCATGGATTTAAACACTGGCTTTAAAAGGAGAATAAAAAATAATGAGGACATGGATAGATGGTTTCTTTTTATCTCTACAACTGAAGAGATAAATGTGACATTAATTATGTGACACAGCTTTGAAAATCATTATGTATCTCTGGTTTTTTTTAAAGGGGGTTTCAGATTTCTGTCTGGGACTAATAAAGAAGGACAATTTAAAAAAAAAGCCTTTAAAGATGATCTGTAGGAGAGTTTGCTGTCTTAATTTTCCCTTCTGTAGATGGAGCTTGTTCAGCTCCCCTGTGTGTGGAGTGGGTGTGTGCGGGAGCTGCTGAGGGAGGGAAAACCAGAAGGACAGCCTGGGAAGTTTTATAAGGAGAATACGGGCTTTTGGACGAGTGGGGGTGAGATGGGACCAGGGTAGGGGGAGGCAGTGAACTCTACACCCCTCTGCCCCCAGGAGAGAGGAAATGACAGCAGTCAGCAGCACCGAGTAAGTAGTTTGTAGTGTTTTGTTGGGGTCTGCAGGCAGCTGCCTCTTGAGCTGGGTTGGGACAGAGCAGATCCTCAGGCAGGTGAGGGTAATGGTGGCATCTGAAGTGGTGGTCGTAGAATCCTACAATCATGTGGGTTGGAAAAGCTCTTTAAGATCAAGTCCAGCCTTAAACCCAGCACTGCAAGGCCACCACTAAACCATGTCCCCAGGTGCCACCTTATCACAGAATCATCACAGAACCATTGAATGGTTTGACTTGCAAGGGACCTTAAAGCCCATCTCATTCCACCCCTTCCACTATCCCAGGGTGCTCCAAGCCCCATCCAACCTGGCCTTGGACACTTCCAGGGATGGGGCAGCCACAGCTTCTCTGGGCAACCTGTGCCAGGGCCTCACACCCCTCACAGGGAACAATTTCTTCCTAATACCCAATGTAAATATCCCCTTTTTCAATTTAAAGCCATTCCCCCATGTCCTGTCACTCCATCCCTTGTCCCAGGTCCCTCTCCAGCTCTCCTGGAGCCCCTTTAGGCACCGGAAGAGGCTCTGAGCTCTCCCTGGAGCCTTCTCCTCTCCAGGTGAACACCCCCAGCTCTCCCAGCCTGGCTCCAGAGCAGGGGGACTCCAAACCCCAGAGCATCTTCCTGGCCTTCTCTGGACTTGCTCCAGCAGCTCCATGTCCTTCTTGTGTTGGGGCCCCAGCACTGGATGCTCTGGGTCACGGGCCTGAGACATTTTTCCTTTCACTATGGAATTGAAGGTTTCTGATTGGGGTGTTGTTGGGTAGAAACAAACCCAAGAAGCCTTATTTGAGCTGCCTTCTCAACTGCAATGTGAGGGGCTCGGGTTTGTCCTGGGCTTGCCTGGCAGAGGGCCTGGAGCTGGCAGTCTCCTGTGACTGCAGTGATGGTTGGGGGCTAGATGCAAACTCATTCTACCTGAAGTCCAGAGCTTCTCAGAGCAGCCTGCCAGTGCATGTAAAATGATGTGGTACTAGATCAGAGAGGGCAGTTGCTTGGGATAGAGGGAATATGTGGAAAAGTGTGAAGTCAATCAATGTGTGCAATCTAATCCTTGTGCCAGGGACAGAGTGGGGTCAGGGCTGCAAGGGGGGGATGAGGTGCCAGTGAAGTCTCGAGCATCCTGTGGGAGGGAGCCTTGATCAACAGACGAATAAATAAAGACATTCTAAATAAATGTTTTGTAAAAGTTGACTCCTACAGATGCTTGGGGGATGCCCTGGTGAGGTCCTTGAGTCAGTGACTTTTGGTGTCAGGTGAAGGTGGAGTCCTGCAGTGGGAGAGGAGCAACACTGCAGTGACTGTGACTTTCCAGGGAATGCTGGGCTTTAAATGCATCTTGGGCTTTCCATGCATCCCTTTTTACCATGTGCACTTCTCTGGAGTGGCTGTGTTGGAGGCTGCAGCCGTGACAGGAAAGAGCAGGTCCCCATAGCTCCAGTGTGAATTGGTGCCTGTGGCTCAGGAGACTCCAGCCTTGCCGTGGGTGCTGGATCTGCACGGTGCCATGGATTCAGGCTGCACATTTCGTGTGCTGGAGCCCAGGATCTGTAAGCTGTGTCTGCAGGGCTCAAGCTTGCTCAGGACATTGCTGCTCAAATACCAGCCTGCTCCATGGCTCACCAAAACTTCCTTGGGTGTGGGCTTGGGTCCCACTCTGTATCCTGTCCCCCACCTGAAGCAGCCTGAACAGGGGGAGTTGCTGTTTCAAAGCTTCCCAGAATTTGGTACTGCTTTGGTCTCTTGCCACAGCTGTTTTGGTGAGGAACCTGCTGCACTCCCTGTGTGGGGCCATGGGAGCCGTGGGGCACCACAGGTCCTGTTCTGCTGTCAGGGAATGTGGGAGCTCCGCCCCTCCTGCCCAGGGACTCCCTGCACATCCTGCTCTGCTGGCAGGGGGATGTGGGAGCTCTGGCCCTCCTGCCCAGACACCAACCAGGTGCCCATGGCCGTGCTCCACCACTCACCTGCGCAGGCGGTGCAGCTCTTCGGTTTGGCACGAGCTCTGCCATGAACCTGTCCTGGTGGGACCTTCTTCTCACCTTTTTCAGTCTCTCCATGGATAGGCATTTCTCCTGGGCAAGCAGGCACCTGGGTGAGGAGCAGAGAGGGCTCTCAGGTTGCTGCTGCCCAACAAAGCCCACGCCAGTGGCATAAGGGTCACTGTGTTTTGCAGTCACCGTTGGACACATGCAGGGAGATGGGGCACAGATGTGGCAGTCAGGACAACGGCATCGCTACCACAGGGAAAGGCAGCAGGGAAACACCCTCGTGGGAAAACAGGGAGGAGAGAGGTTCCTGCTGGTGTCAGCACCCTCCCCTTCCCTCCAACAAATCAGGAAAGACATCCCAGAGAAACGCGCCTCTGAGTTGGGGTGGGTTGGCTGTCTAGAGTACATGGTGGCTTTGGGATTTTTATAACATTCATCTGCACGCTGCATGATGAAAGGCTAATAACTCCCTGATGGGAGCTCTCAAGGGAATTCCATCTTGCTACCAGAGATGGACTCCAGGGAAAAACCAGGCAGCTCAGACCTTCTCCAGGGGGATTTTTCTCCCACCTCATGCATGGTGGCCAGGAATCTGACATAGCCAAGCCTGTTGCACCTTGGCCTCTTCCCAAGGCGGGATCATGCCATGGTCCTCCTCCTGCACCCTGATTCATGGTGGCTGGAGGACCTGCAGGATTAGGTCACCCTTTGCGGTGGCTTCTGCTGTGTGGTGGCTGCGCTTGGCCGTGGTGGCCCCGCGTAACCCCCACTGCAGGCCCTGCTAATATTTGCTTTATGACAACTCCCTGATAGTGCTTGATGTGTGCCCAGCCAGTCCCTAGAACTCAGCAGCGCCGTTCCAGCCGGCAGGACGTCAGACCAACAATAACAAAAATAAATCACTCCACACTCTCCGTCAGTGTATATTTAGTGTTACTGTGCACGAGCCCCCGGGAGGGAACGCTGTGTTTGCTGGGGCCAGCCTGGCCCTCCCAGCGCTGTCCCCCCAAGGCTCGGTCACGCCGGGCTGCAGAGCCCGGGGTCACCCCTCCGGCGGCCTGTCAGCATCTCAGTAAATTGTGGAGCTCTCCGTGCCCTTGCCCAGTGTGGACTCAAACTTTCCTTGGAGCACAGGGAATCAGCAGAGCCCACCCAGAAGGATTTGGTGAGGGCAAGGGGGAGGCCCAGGGCTGCCCCCCGTGTGGTGCTCCCCCTCCGTGCCCAAACACAGGATCTCACTGATGCTCAGGAGAGAGATGTCCCTTCTCACCTGCTTTCTCCCCAGCCTCCTCCCAGCTGGTATTTGAAACACTCCAACCTCAGTGACCACCTTCCAGCTCCAAAGTTTTCTGAGAAAATAGAAGTGTGTGAGCTGCAGGGTCATTCTTCCCGCTGCCCATCCCTGCACGTGCTGTTTCCAGCCTGTTTTCCATGGCAGCTCACAGCAGTACCTCCGGTCCTGGGACCCATCTTCTGCTGCAGGATGCTCTCTGGTTTGTGGCATCATAGGGCAGGTGGGCAGGTGAAGTGTAAAGGGACATGGGAAGAGATATCCTCACTCCTCTTTCACTCACCTGAGCAAAATCCCTGTTCCCAGTGTGCCAACCTGGCATTTTTTTAAAGGATCTGGCTGTATGTTTTTTAGTTCAGTGGGAGGTGATGGAACCCTCTTAAAATACAGAAACCTGTGCGCCCTAAATCTTGTGTTGCTTTGGGATACATGGATGGGGGAGTCTGGGAGATGAGGTAAGACATGGCCATTCTTATGGGCATCAGCTCCATGGGGAAAGGCTCTGGCTGCTCCTAGGGAAGAGCTCGCGTGTGGGCCTTGGTATGTTTTTTCTGCCTTTAGGATACAGACAAAATTGTTCTTTAGTTCCTCTCCCATGCATGGGATGAGTCCCAGTGCTAACACCAATTCTCTACCCATTTCTTCCTGGCTAAAGCCCTCATGACCAGCTCTTGATCTGGCACTTCCAGTTCCCAACCTTTGGCTCATGGTGTCATGTCCAGTAATGTGTTCCTGATGAATTAATCTCCAGGTGGTTGCATGTCCTGGCACACGTGGCTGTGATATTTGTGGCAGACATAGATGTGATCTCCATGGCACACGTGGCTGTGATCTCCATGGCACATCTGGATGTCATCTCCATGGCACACCATCACACCACCTCACATGTCCTTCCTGCACAGAGGCTGGGGTGTTAATCTGGGCTTGAGCTGTGCTGCTCACACTCCTTTGGGCTGCTGGGAGCCTGGAGGAACCTGCAAAGGCCCTTTTGCTCTCCATCCCCCCAGATCATCCCCACTGGGGCTGAGGAGGGGGCAGCCCCAGCCCTGACAGTGCTCTCAAGATGTTGTTGGTAGCTGTGCCCATGCCCAGCACTGCCTGAAGACAGGACATGTCCCTTTTCGATTTCTGGCTGGAGATGGATGAACCCCTGTGTATCCAGAGGGAATTCTCACCAGCTCCCAGCTCAGCAGTTGCAACAGAGGGTGGACAAAATAGAGCAAGGCCTTGGGCTCTGGGCTCTGGCTTCTTTCCCGGTGCTGGTCCCCAGATGGGGCACCAGTGGAGCTGGGCAGGGGCACACCCCTGGTGCTTGCAGGGCAGGCCAGGGCTCGGCCAGGCTCTGCTTTGCCTCACCACGGCCCCCAAGCATCATGTGGCTGCCCACCCAAACCTGCAAAAGCACCGAGGGTTGAGAACACTCAGGGAGGGGATGTTCCCTCCCTAGGATGTGGGTGTTGAAGCCCACAGCCCCGGGGTGTGCAGGGAGGAGGCAGCAGGATGATGCCTGCAGGAGACATGGCCAGCTCAGGCCAGCTCTGCTGGTGGCCCTGGGCAGCCACTTGGCCTGTGAGGGCTGCAGAGCTGTCTCCACACTCCCGTGCCAAGCCCGTGGCAGCTGCCTGGCTTTCCTCATGCCCAGCCTCGAGCTGCGACACACTTTGCTGGAGTGCAGCAATGCTGGAGTGTGAGTAATAATCCAAGGCAAACCAGAACTTGGCTCTGCTGCCTGCAGTGAGTCTCTGGCCTGATCTTGCTCGATCCTCTGCAAAGTGTGTTTTCCACCAGGACGCCCCTCAGTAGGGAAGGCAGGGATGGTTTGCACCTCTTTAAGCTCAGTACAGTGCTAGGACAAGGCTTAGTGCAAAATTTTTGAGGATGTTTTACCCACCCCCACTGTACCACCAGCTGATCTGAGTCAAAATCTTTGTCCCACTCTGTTGCTTCTTCATAGTGGGGATTGTCTTCTGCCTTCATTGATTCCCAATGGGACCTTGCTTTAAGATGCACTGGCAAGACAGGGGGGATGGCTTTAAGCCAAAGGAGGAGAGATTTAGATGTTAGGAAGGAATTCTTGGCTGTGAGGGTGGTGAGGCCCTGGCACAGATTTCCCAGAGAAGCTGTGGGTGCCCCATCCCTGGAAGTGCCCAAGGCCAGGCTGGATGGGGCTTGGAGCAACCTGGGATAGTGGAAGGTGTCCCTGCAGTGGGGTTGGAATGAGATGGTCTATAAGGTCCCTTTCAACCCAACCCATTCTATGATTAATGTTGTTCTCTGGGCAGTCATTTGCTTGGTCCAGACAGGGCACCTCATGGTGAGGGACCAGCTCAGGGACAGCAAACACACACTAAAGAGGATTTGCTTGTGGGATCATCTTGCTCTGAGTCTGCCTTCAGAGCCCAGTGGAGGAGGAGGTGGCTGTGGCCTCCAAAGTCCCCAGGAGCCAGGAATGGGGTCACCTTTGAAAGTGGCTGATCCTTGTTTCCCTTGAGCCTGGCTGACCACAGCAATGATGGGGTTTTCAAGCATCTCCTCCTCTAGGCAGCTCAGCCTGGATTGTGCCAGGGGCTGGCCTTGCCCTGCTACTTACACAGATCATCAGTCTTTGCTCCAAGGCCTTGACAGGGTGGGCAGAGAGTTTTCCCAGTAGCCTGTGGAAGCCAATGTCAAGGTTTCTCTTGGCATCAGTGCATTTCAGATAAGAACTGTAATTGCTGCTCAGCACTGTAAACCTCAGCTCTCTGCTCCCAAGCCAGGACCTGCCTGCCTTGGACTGGGAATGCCATGGAGCAGCAGAACACATGCATGTCCCGTTTGCTGCAGGGCTGCTCCTCAGCATTGCAGTCAGGTAGCATGAAATCAGTGCAGTTCCCAGGCTGCCAGCAGCGAGGCTGTTGGGCTTGGGAAGCAGTCTGTGCCCTGGGATGTGGCTGTGCAGCTGCTCAGGGCCAGTGAACGCTGCGCTGAGTGGGTCCTTCACCTCTGGTGTGCGCAGAGCTGATGCCAAGGGGCAGGAGTCTGGGCAGCCCACGTGGCCCCAGCCACACAGGAGCCTTGTGCTGGAGAAATGTGGCTGTGCATGAAGGGCAGCACCTGGCAAAAGACCCTCATCTGGTAGGAAAAGTATTCCCTGCTGTGGCACAGAGCATTATTCTGAGATCCACCAGCCTCTGAGGTGTCCATGGAGCCAACCCACACACTGCTTCCGTGGCTGGGGGCAGGGATGCTGCATGATCTGCATGGGTGGCACTGAATGGGTCCTGTCATTGTAGGAGATGCAGCCTTCCGCCCTGTCCTGCTCAGCTCTGGAGCCTCTGGCTCCATCCCCAGATCATGGGCTGATTCCCAGAGTGACCCTGCCCTCATCTCTGTGGACCTGCCCAGTAGCACCAGGCCTGACCCTGACCCTGGCTGTGGCTTGGTGTCCCAGCATGACCTCGGACGTGCCCCATCCCACCAATTCACTGGTGATCCTCACTCCTGCTTGAACTTGGCCATGACCTCCAGGCCTGCCCTGCTTCTCACAGGGGAGTGATGGTCCTTCCCTGCTGGCCATGATGTCTCCACAGCTCCTGGCCCTCCCTACACCCCAACACTTCCCACCAAGGCTTGGGAGCAAGTTGGAAGTGCTGCCTGGGGCTGGCAGCAGCATCTGCTTCAACATGAAAACTGTGAAACCGCGGAGCTTTGCAGGGATCACCTTCAAAACACTTCCAGACACCTTCAGTGTTGTGGGAGAGAGGGTTCTCACGCTGGGTTGTGGTGAAGTCTGACCACCTGGGAATGATGCCACAGGTTTGCTGTGGTCTTATCCCCCCTGGAGCTGTGCTGGACACTGAGTTGGACACAGCTGACAGGAGAGCAGTGCAGAGGGGCAGCTGGAGCAGGGTGTTCTCCACGCCAGACATTGTCCCACCTCCTCAAGGTGCAAGAGAGAGCCAGGCCACCCACGGGAACACATGAGCACCTAAAGGCTGCATGGAACAGGATGGGTCCAGGATAACTGCTGCCTACTGCATCCTGGTGGCCTCCTCAGACAGGACCTGCCCTTACCTCTCCCCTTGGAAGGGAGCAGGAATGATGCTGAAGAGCATGAACTAATGCTGCTGGATGCACATCTGGAGTATTCTGGCTGCTTGAGGTTTAGCAGCTGACAGAGCATCCCACCTGAGCACAGCCAAAGGATAGGAGTCAGGATCTGCAGACCCCAGCTGAGCCCTCAGAGCTGCTCCCCTTTGCCCAAGGGCTTGGGAACACAAAGAGAAGAGCTGGGGATCAAAAAGAGAGCAGAAGGAAAGCAAACACTGCTGAATTCATAGTGGCTTGGTGGGAAGGAGCTTGTCCTTATCAGGGAGCGCAGGGACAGGCAGGGTGCCCAGGGCCCCCACTGTCACCCTGCAGAAGGTGCTGCTGCAGCACAGAGCTCTCTCTTGGCTGTCTGGGGTGTGTGGAGAGGAAGACTTTGTCCCCCACTGTGATGAAGGACCAGACCATCCAGCTCTCCTCCCAACTGCCCAGTGCAGAGGGAGCTGGTCTGTCTTCCATGATCAGCACTCTTGAAAGAGCAAATCCTGAGTGTGCAAGCCCAGGGCAGGCTGGTATCTGCTCTGCTTTAAAAATAACCCTCGTTGAGCTCTGTTCCCACAGGCTTCTTGGGAGAGGAATTTGTTACTGATGTGCCTATGAATGAGCTAAGTGATTTTTTACTCCCCATCATTAATATGAATGTGGCAATGACAGGCAGGAAGGTTTGGTTCCCTCGGGAGGCGATCTTTCAAATGGCACAAGCGCTGATCAGGGAGCAGGAAGAAATCAGTTACTGGAGTCCTGTAGGAAGAAATAAATGAATTTGTGCCTCTGACATGACAACAGAAACCCCAAACCTCCAGAGATGCCCTTGTGCTGTTGCTACACACTGTGGTGGGGGCTGCACTTCCATGTATGGGTAGGTCACAAATCTGGGTCAGAGGGTGTAAGGATGTGTGTGTTGGTTCATGGGTGTGTGCACACACTTGCTTTTCATGCTGGAAACATGGATTTTGCCTTTTTTTTTTTCATTTTCTTTTTTTCCTCTTCCATAACTGAGAAAAACCCAGATTTTTTTGTTGTTTGTTTTCAATTCAAGGTTTAAAGAATATAAGATCTTAATTTTTAAAAGTCTCTTTATTTCTAAAATCAGATTCTTTAGGTCTTTAAGCAAGATCCAAAGGATCAGACTTTCCCTCCTATTCAGTGTCTCATTCCAGTTGGGATGTTGGTTCTTAGGAATCTCTGTGGGTTTTAAGTGCCCCATTGCCCAGGATTAAGCCAAGAGTGAAGATGGAGATGGCTAAGAGGCAGCTCACCCGTGGGGAAGTTCAGCAGGTGGGTTGTCCCTCAGCCAGGCAGTGACTCCCACACTTGAGTGTTTCCTGGTGCAGGACTTTCACCAAAGGCCTGGAAAGTGGTGGATCCTAGTTTCCAGAGCCAGGGGAGAAAAGTTTCTCCCTGAAGCTGCTCTGTTGCTGTGGGAGGCAGTGATCCTGTGGTCACAGCGCTCCGACCCGGTGTGGGGCTGAACCCTTGGTGTCACTGCAGTCCTCAGCCAGCTGAGCACTTGTTATGATCAGGTTCTTCATATTTTAGAGAGAGCCCAAATTAAGGTGCAAATGAGACCATGTGCTTAAGTCAATAGTATGGGTTTTATTTGACAGTAAATGAGAGAGAGAGAGAGAGAGAGAGAGACAGTGAAAGACATAGGAAGGAGTGGGGGGACAGCAAGAGACTTACAGAGACAGAGAAAATATCACCAGTCCATGGATCCCAACGATGTCCCGTTGATCCTCTCCATCAGATCTTCTTGCTGGTGAGGGTCCCCTTCGAAGCACAGAGTCCGATGGGTTAATATACGCTCAGGCCAGGTGGCAATGTCCAGCCATGTCTCCCGGGGGGGGGGGCAAGTTTGCCATTGTCTCTTGCAGCAGACTTTGGATCAGTTGCACTCCTTTGCATCACATGCAGTCTTGTGGTGCAAGGCCCCGAGAGTCAGTGTGGGGAGCACTTCAGGGGGTCTTTGATAGATTAAGATACCCCCTCAGCTGCTTCTCACGTGAATGTCCTGTGGTTGTGGCCCTCCCAGGGCTGGGGGTTCCACAGCCAGT
>WBMZ01009106.1:0-96702 GCA_013400975.1 Atrichornis clamosus | reverse complement strand
CCCCGCGGGCCGCCCCGCCGCCCGTCCGTGCTCGCCCGGCGGCGCCGGGCCATGAGCGGCCCCGCGGGCGGCGGCGGTTCCCGCTGAGCGCCCGCGCCCGGAATGGGGGTGAACGCCGTACACTGGTTCCGCAAGGGGCTGCGGCTCCACGACAACCCGGCGCTGCGGGAGTGCATCCAGGGCGCCGACACGGTGCGCTGCGTCTACATCCTGGACCCCTGGTTCGCCGGCTCCTCCAACGTGGGCATCAACAGGTGGCGGTGAGTGCGAGGCGCTGCGGGGGCCCTAATCCCCGCGTTATGTATTCGGTCACGCTGCCTCCCCGCCATCCCCTCCCCTCCGCGCCCGATTGGGCCGCTGCCAGCGCCGGCTTCCCTCGGCCGCCCGCCCTCCCCGCGGCCCCGGCGGTGTTACATATCCAGCCCTGCGCCGGCCGGGCTGCGGCTCCCGCGTCGCACGTGGGAGGGAGGGGGAAGAAGAAACAGGGAAGCCCCTGGTAGAGTGCGGGGCGGGCGACCGTGACTTCCCGGGGAAGGGGATCCTCGTTCCCGCTCCCGAGGGCGGCGGTTCAGTGCCCGAGCGCTGGAGCTCGGAGCGGGACTGCTGTCGGGCGGAAAACCCTGTGGGGAGCAGCCCGGAGGGCTTGCACCGTCTCAGGAACTCTGGGCAGCCGGGAATCCCAGGACGACTCCGTCCTGGAAAAACTGTGAAACTGCTCGCTTAGCTCAAAAGTACATTCCCTGAGTAGCGATCCTGCAGGGAAGGGACAGAATATCCTGAGTTGGAAGGGACCCACAAGGATCCCGGAGGCCAACTCCTGGCCCTGCACAGAACAGCCCTAAGAAACCCACCATGTGCCTGAGAGCGTTGTCCAAACGCTTCTGGAACTCTGGCTGGCTTGGTATGCAGTGCCCATTTCTGGAGCACGTAGATTTGTTCCTACACCTTCTAGTCAGTTGTATCCTCCTACCTAATGTAAAAATGAACTTTACCGTGTAGTTGTGGCTGATGCTTGCATGCTAAATGTGTGCCATAATAAGGTAGAGGTTAATGGGACTTCTGTGCATGCTTTTCATGTGAGACTAGTTAAAACATCACTAGGAATCTGAAAATTGTTACCATTTTAAAAGAGTTGATAATGCAGTCGAGTTTGTGTGTCATCTGTCCATCCAATGTCAGGAACTTGAAATCCTCGTGAACTTAGCATGCCCTGGCTAGAGTGCTCAGAAGTTGCCTAATTACGGAACAAGCACAATGAAACTTGGCTTAACACTGTGTCATAGAAGAATGACAAAGTTTAGATGCTTTGAGTTTCAATTGAGTTCACTTTAAACCCTTTCAGATTTAATAATTTGTATCCCAGCTCATTAAATACTTTACCAACAAGGTAATTTAACTTTAGAGGTCTCAGGGTTGATTTTTTTCCAAATTCGAGAGGTTTTCCTTACAGGCCTATTTCTGGTTTTCAGGAGATAGAAATACTAAAGATGCTTTTTGTGAACTTTAAATTGATGGTTATTCCATTTTCACTGACAAAAATAACTTAAGAATAATTGTTAGATACTTCCCTTATCTGACATTCATGATGTATATTTCTTTTATAGAGGCTTTTAAATAGTTTTTGTTTTGAAGGGGATAAGTTTGAATAACATTCTGACTTCATAAAGAAGTTCAGATGTCTTAGTTTTGTGGATGAAGCATGAACAGCCCTACTTAAGTTTTAAAAGAATATGGACAATTGGCACAAGTCTAAGTGTTAAGGGAATGGCATGTCTTATGAATACTTCATAGGTCTCTAATGTGCCTTGCCATTGAAATGCTAAACAGTTTTTGGTTGTATTCTCTGAGCTAGTGAATTATAGACAAAAGTGAACTTTGATTCTAGCAGAAGGAAGTTCATGTCTTCAGTGCTATTGCCCTGGTTCTTCAATGACTATGTGATATGATCGTGAGCTAACCTGGGTGCATTTGGGTGCAATGTATTTGCTGGTTGGTTTACTTTAATGGTGTTTTCAGTGTTTTAAAAGACAGCTACCCCCTCCACTGTATTTTGCATTTGAAGAAAACCACCTGGTTAGAGGGACTGAGTTTTTGGGTAACTTACAACCCCCTATCCAAAGCACTTCAACCAATGTCCTGGTACTCAAATACTCTCAAGGCACATGCTGCACATGCATTTGAGTAGAAAATCTTGCTGCCTGCATAGCCTGGTTTTGTGAGACCATCAGGTTTTTTCCTACTTTCAAAGTACAAAAACTTCATAGAGTAAGTGTCTGCTAAAGCTGTATGTTTATTACTTTTCTTTGCAATAAATTTTAATTTAAATGTGCAGTTATTCGTTTGGTATGAATCCTTTTTAGGTTCCAGTGGTTTTAATGAGATGTTTTTAACAAGTGCAAACACACACATTCACAGGAAGCATACACAAGACTTACAGTGCAGTTTCTTGGTTTGCCAGTCTCATTCGACACTTGTAATTAATGATCAAGCATTTGATGACCAGAAGCAAGATCACTGCTTACGTGCCTGTGGAGTAGGATGTTGAATTAGTCAAAAGCATTTTATTTGAGACTAGGAGAAGAAGCCCTTCAGCATTAGGAACACAAGTCAAATTTAATCTTCTGGTGTGAATTTATGGTGACCCTTTCTTAATTTGAGTTGATTGACATGAAGTGTTCGTGTTCTGGTGAATTTATGGTCCTAGTGCCGTGGGCAAAACTCTTCTCTGTCAAAGTATGACTAACACAATGTATATGAGGAAAAATGGTAAAAGAATACAAGAAACCAGGAGGTTTAGTTTCTTGTTACAGTATTGTCATTCTGCACAGTCACCAGTTACAGTTGATTTTAACAAACCTGTGTTAAATCTGGCAAATAGCAACCTTTAATACATAGGTGCTTTCTAATTAACTTTTCTGTTTAAACAGTCATGTAACAATCGTGAACTAATATTTTTGTGTAATTGCACTATTGAGCAAGTCTAATTACTAAGCAGTCACATGGTCTTACTGACCTCCTTTCTCCTGGCACTCAGCCTACCTGTTCTAAATTCGTGAATGCTACGTAACAAATGCCAGGACCTCCCTCAACTCACTTCATTTTTTCCTGGTTCTGTTCTGTTTCTTCTTATTGTTCCTTTTTTCAAGCTGTCAGATAAATCAAGATGTGCTTTCATTGAAACATGCTTTTTCTATGGGATGAGTTCACAGTGTTGTTCACAGATCAACACTTGAGAGAGAAGTTACTCGGTGCAGTAATAGTTGATGGAGAATGGTGAAGGCAGATGGTAAATGGAAAATCACACTAAGACTCTCCTAAAGTTTTGTCAGTTGCCCTTAAACATTTGGCACCAGAATTAGCTTGCATCTAATTGTGTCAACAAAGTAGACAAAGAATGTAACTTGCATACTCCAAGAAGTAACCATTACCTACTTTTGAAAAAATGTGTTCATATGTGCTCACAGACTTTTCCATATTAAGGAGAATGGGATCTCATGTTTAACAATATCACCTAGGGGAGAGTTGCATTTAGTCCTGGTTTTAGTACAGACTGGCAATTGATCACAATACCTGAAAAGAAATGCAAACATTCTGTTAGTTGCTGCATAAGGATTTACTCTGGGTAATAATTTACTTCTTTTAGTTTGTCTTTTTGAGTGTGTATGTCTGTCTTTGATATGCTAGTTAAAACACTGGTGTGCAACAATTGGTTTTATAAAGATGGATAGTCTAATCTTGCCAATCCTTGTATCACTTTTTTTAAACCATTCCTGAAGAGAACAAAATTCACTTTTAAAATAAGAGTAATAGAATTTGTTTTGTATATCTCTTAGATTTTGTGAGAATATTGATGTGCTCAACATCCTGCAGTTAGCTGCTGCTGTTATGGCAGATAGTGCTATTGATTTAGGAGAAAGAAAAGAGGTGATATTATTTTTTCCCCCACACACTTGTATTTCAAGCAAATAAGAAATGAAAACCCGAGGGGAAAAAAAAAAAGTTTAATTTCCAGGACAATCACTGCAATTCATGGAAACGGGAACTTGTTTTAAAAAATTAATACTTAGACATCCTTTTGTAGTATCTATTAAATTTTGTTATTTTGTGCATCTAGTTTTGAAAATACAGTTTCAGCTTATGTAGGTATGATTTGTCCTACAGAGATGTGTTTGTTGGATGTGGGATTGGCGAAGAAAGTTTGTCAGTAGAATTATTCTATGAGTGATTTGAATTTCACATCTGTAACTCAGGCAAAATCTGTGTATTATACTTTGCTAATTTTGGTGACATGCTTAGTATGTAAAAGGGAATGCACAAAAATACTTATGACTTCCCTGAGAAAAACATCCCTTTAAGTTTGTATTTATTGTGTAGCAGTTAAAATGAAAATCTATATGGTTTATTAAATACTTAACATGAAGCCCATCAAAGTCCCTTTATCACTCTCATCCTCAGATGGACAGAGAAGAAAAAATACAACAAAAATCTTGTGGGTCAAGATAAGGACAGGAAGAGGTCACTCAGCAATTACCATCATGGGGAAAATCCATTAATTTAATTTATTACCAATCTCATCAGAATAGGGTAACAAATAATTAACTAAATTCTTAGAGCACCGTTCTCCCACCCCTCCCTTATTTCTGGTCTCAACTTCACTCCCATTTTCTCTACCTCCTATCCCCCAGCAACATAGAGGGATAGGGAATGGAGGTTTTGGTCAGTTCATCAAATGTTGTCTCTGCTGCTCTTCTCTCCTCGGGGCAAGGACTCCTCACACTCTTCCTGTGCTCCAGCATGGGGTCTCTCTCACAGGAGAAAGTCCTCCACAAAATTCTCTGATGTGGGTCCTTTCCATGGGTTGCAGTTCCTCACAAGCTGCTCTAAGGCGGGTCCCTTCCATGGGGTACAGTCCTTCAGGAACAGAGTGTTCCAGTGTTGGATCCCCCTGGGGTCACAAGTCCTGGCAGCAAACCTGCTCCAGCATGGGCACCTCTCTCCATGTGTCCACAGGTCCTACCAGGAGCCTTTTCTGGCACTGACTTCTCATGGAATCACAGCCTCTCTTGGGTAGCTGCCTGCTGCAGCATGCGCTCCTCTGTGGGGACTGCAAGTGGATATTTTCTCCACCGTGGGCTGTAGGTGGAGAGCCTTCCTCACTATGGTCTTGACCATGGGCTGCAGGGGAATCTCTGCTCCAGTGTCTGGAGCACCTTCTCCCCCTCCTTCTTCCGTCACCTGGGAGTCTGCAGAGCTGTTTCTCTCACATATTCCTCTCTGGCTTCAATTGCTCCTGAGCAGTAACATTTTCCTCTTCTCAAATACATTATCCCAGAGGTGCTGCCTTGGCCAGTGGCAGGTCTGTGTTGGAGCAGTCTGGCATTGGCCTTGAAAGACACAGGGGAAGCTTCCAGCAGCTTCTCATGAAAGCCACCCTTGTAGCCACCACTACCCAAACCTGGCCATGGCAAACCCAGTTCAACCCATCATATCATTTAATGAGTGGCTTCAACTCTAGAGCAGTGTGTGCCACTTGGAGCACTTTTGTTCACCCAGCCTACTAAATTGAGGGTGATTAATCTGTAAAAAGTCTGTAGCTTGTTCCCAGAAGTTGCATGTTCAGATGTGAGTTCTGTGGTACTGGCAGTTAGATTGGAGAAGCCCTCCAGTGCCACACACGTAGGCTGCTCACCTGTCGTCTTCCACAAAAAGCCTTTTTTACCCCAAAAGTGCCCTCAATTCAGTGATTCCCTCTCTAACTCATCGTGTTACGTGATCTAGCCCTATGATTTACAACGTACGTCACTGAAGCACACTGACGTATGTCCTCATGGGTTTAATCCTGCATTGTTGATGAAAGGGTTGGTTCCACCCTTTTATGATAGCACACAGCCCTATGGTGAGCCACTTTAGCTCATCAATCTATCCAAAAGAGATTAATTACCAGTTTTGGTGGGATTAGCTCTGTGGTAGACTGTGCCAGCAAAAAGGTCACTGTAGTAGTAGTAAAGAGGCAAAGAGTGGAAAGGGCAGGTACCATTTCTTTCAGTGGCAGTGTGGATTTGAGTCATATAACTGTGGCCTGCATTGCTCATATCTGCAGTAACCACCAGGTGTTTTTTGGAAGGGGATTGATTATTGGTTTCTTCTGTGGCTTGCCATTTGTTGACACCCTTTGAAATCGTATTGTTGAAAATAAGTATTGGCCTTTTTTACTGTGTGGGGAAAAGGTGCAATTTATTTTTTGTCAAACTGTCAGAATGTGAGAAATAAGCCTGCTAGCTGAGAAATTACACTGTGCTTGCTTCCTGATTTTGGTGAATGATCTTGTATCACCGGATTCTGTAATGTAACTACTTTTCAGTTGGACAAGAAGACTGCACTGGTTGCTCTGGAGGGAGCAGGAAGTATTGCAAATGCAATTTTATACAGTGTTCAGTAAGTTGTTTTTTTCCAAATAGCAGTTAATACAGGCCAGAAAAATTATAGTGAGCATTTATACAATTGGGTTTTGACTCCAAGATTGGTCTTGAAGGAATTTTAATTCCTCAGGTTAAGAAGTTTTGAGGTTTTAGACACCTGGTTTTACATCACTGTCTCCAGGTTTGAGGATATCCAGAAAAGATCTGGGTAGAGTGTTCTTGATATATAAGAGTATGTGGACTTCGAGTATATCAAGGGAGAAACGTGGTTTTGAAACAACTCCATAGGATTTTTTCAGTCTTCCTTCTCTTGGGACCAGTAATCTATTTTTGTTTTATTTTACCCAAGTGTCAATAGATCACATTCTTTATTTGAGATGGGGAAGGGAATATGTCTGCAACTTGCAGTGTTACCTGCCCTGGTCACAAAGTGGGAGGGTGATAACCCCCAACAAACACCAACTGTGATGAGTGCAAAAGCAACTTTTTTGAGGCAATCAAGAATACAGAATTTTTTTCCTCCACTGATCAGTATGTGGCAGTGTCAATGAATTCTGCATCAGTTCTTCAAAGCAAATTATTTTATATATTATTATTCTCTTGTGGCCATTTTAATGCAATAAAATGCATTCTCCTCCAGTTTGTGAAAATGTCTTTATTCCAACTAATGGAAGTTACTCTTTAAACATATTACAGAAATATTGCAGAAAAGCCTATTTATCACTGTGTACTGCCTGAAGTTTTTCTTTCTCACAGTTTATCTACAGCATGGAAGCCTTTATTTTCAGCTGTGGTTCCTTTCCGTACTCTGTCTCAGTGCCTGGCAGGTTTTCAGGTTAGTTATATAACCTGTGATAGGAGGAAGGTCAAGCTGCCAGCAAAGTCGGCCATTTTTTCAGTGTAGAAGTCACAGTAAAGTCTGTGATGTTGTTATTAATTTGCATACTGAAAGAAACTCTTTGCTTTAGGGAATTTTGTGACCTTCCCATAGTGAACTAAAAAGGCAAAAGTCAGCTTGAGCATGAATCAGTTGTGTAAGTAAATGTGAGAGTATGTGGCTTTGTGTTCCATGGGTTTGATAATTTGCATATCACATTTTAGCAGGTTTAATATCCATACCTTTAGTTACCCCTAGGAGAGGACTGGATTTCATTACTGGGGTAAGAACTTCACAGTGTTTTGGTGCAATACATTGGATTTTTCAAAACTCTTCATTTAAAGTGGAGTAAGGTTAGTTTGTGTGCTTCTGTGTACTTCTGGCTTTCACATTCTTTGCAATCTAGGTCAAGAGGTGAACTATAATTGCAGTGTTCTTCTAACCCTGAAGCCTCCATTTGTTTTTCAGGTCACCATAAAGCATTTGCTTTCACTGCTTTGGAGTTTTGTATATATAAATGATTTTTTATAAGAGAATAAAGCTTTAGTGGAGATGAAGGATAGGCTGGTAAGGACAGGTCAATATTTCAGTGTTCTATTTCAAGTGTGTAAGTGGAGATGGCTGTGGCAAAAGTCTACATGTGTGTCTGTACTTTTGGAACAGTTACAAATCCGAGTGCATACCAATTATTAGTGGAGATAATAAAACTTAACACGTGGGCTTTGTTAGCCTTAGTTTAGACAGTAGCTGAGCTGCAGTGAACAGAGCTTCCTAAAATACGCATCTTCCTTCATAAATTCTGTACTCTGATTTTTTTATTATTTATTTTTAAGTTGCATTAGTTTTTATAAGGTCTAAAATTCAGTGTTGGTAAACCTGACTAGGAGATAAGAATTTCATAGTGCTCAGGGTTTCAGAAGTAAATTCAAGTGTCAAACTGTTGCTTATAATTTCCTTGAAAAGTGCTAATGCAACAAGTTTCTTGCAACAAGACAAATTTATCAGAGATGGAAGAGATTTCTTCCATCTTGAACATTGATTAGGATGTGTCCTGCTTATCTAATTTCTGTTTTGATGGGCATGTTGTGTGATGTTCACCTGAGCTTTTGTGTTACACAGTGCTTCCAGCTACAACCAAACTAGAGAAATTTTCTCAACCTGCCCTAGAAATTTACTTTGTCTCAGTGTTTTGTAATTTGTAGAAAAGCGTTTCCTTTCCTGTTCACTCTCATGCATTTCTTCTTTAACATCTGTATGTTTGTGGCACTTTCATAGACAGGAAAAGTAAAGGCTGTAATATTCTTGCACTGAAAGTTTGTATCCTTTCAGACCACAAACCCCTATCCCTTCAAAATGAAAACAGACATGTTGAAAAAAAATCTGTTTAAGCTCAAATGGGGAAGCTGTGTTATTAATTCTTCAGTGATGGAGATGAAATATCTACAGTATGGGTTACTTGGGAACAATTCCTGTAAGAAAAACTTGAATTTTTCTATCTGTTATCTATCCAAAATATGAAATCCATGACCTAGGAAATGCTTTATTTTTTATAATAAGGAACTTAAGGGGTTCAGTGCTTGCAGATTTTTTTTTTTTTGGTTTCTCAATGCCAATGTTCTACTGACCTTGTAGGTGAGGGGTAAACTGTGCTGCAATTGAGAGAAAGAGGGAGGGGGACACACGGAAGAACAGAAATAGGAGGGCAGTTTGCATCAGACAGATGAATAAATAAATAAATAACTTGTTCATGTAGGTTGCTTATTACTTCATGCCTTATATAGTTCATAAAACATGATCATGGTCTGAATGGTTACAATTTTGCTGTGCACTAAGGATGCAGAACACCGTGGCAGACTTTATCTCAACTCCATAATCTGTCCAGTTATGAAGTACTGTAGAAATGTACAGAGGATTGTGATACTGCATTTTGTAGAGCAACTGACATTGAAAATAGTTAATTGTTTGATTTCGAATATATTGGATTCATAGAAGAATGGAGTAAATGTTGCCTTTCCTATATTCTCTGTAGTTTCCTCTGAGTTGATATTTTCTGTCTGTAATCCTGTGGCATCAAGTGATTTTATTTTTTTTCTCATTCTTTCTCTTATTCTTCCTCTTATTCTTCTTATTTTATATTCTAGAAAATAAACAAGCTCATTTTTTTCCAGAAGTCTTAAAGTAGCAGAAAACATTACAGCTTTTAGCAGAGATTGCCTACTATTTTTCCCTTTTTTCTGTCTCATGGGAGAAACATGACTCTACATCTGTAAAACTGAGACATGCATTTAAAAGAAAAGATTCTACAGAGTAATTTTTGCCATCCAGATTTTAGAAGGGTCTTTGAGGAGGAGGCTGCATTTTGGTTTTGTTCTTTGTAAGTCTTGCTATTAATGAAGTCAAGAAGTTGAAACCATCCAAGTCTTAATGAGGGTGATCAAGTAAAGGATGGCATCTGAAGTATTTGTTTTATTTGTGTTGCTTAGGGATAATTCCTGTGACTTTCCATCATTATTTTTCAGTAGATGGCAGGCCTTGTAAGGTCTAGTTTACTCTGCTTTATGCCTGTTTCTTTTTAGACAGTGGAGCTGTTTGCTGTTTACTGCTATTACACAGTATACCCCAAATCCTGTGAATGCTTCTTTAAATGACTTCCATGAGAGACATTAATTTTTTATTTTTTTCTCCAACATACTCTTTCACAGATATGACCTGGAAATGACTAGTATATGGTTTCTTCAGTTTATGACAAAGGAAAAAGTTGTAAATTGCTGTGATATTGATGGTTCTGCTTTAATTGCTGTGTGTTTCCCCCTTTTATTTCAAGGCTTTTGTAATCTGAGGAGACCTGTGTAAAATTAATTTTCATTGTATAGTTATGGTGGTTTTCAGGGAGTAGGGGTTTTTTACTTGATTGAAATTTCCTTTCTGTAAGCTAGTTGCCAATAAATTTACTGTTGAGAAGTATTTTATTTCTGCAGTAGTGTGTTTTTCTTCTAAACCAAGAAAATAATGCGTTTTTGGGGGATAATGTGGATCTTTCTATTTTTAGATTTTAGAATTTGGCTTTCTGTATTCTTTTGAATGTAATTCCACCAACCTCTCTTTTTCAGTGCCAGCACTGAAACATTGTGTTAGTTTGCCAAAGCAAAATTCTTTAATTCTGCATTTGCTGAAAGTTTTACTCCAGTTCTTTACTACTTCCATATGAGACAGCACAATGGAGCTTGCATTTTTGGCACTGGAGGTCACACTTTTGAACTGAAAAGTGTTACTAGAAATTGTGTGTTGCTCTTGCAGCAGCCGCCTTCTTTTTTCATAATTCTGCAAATTTTTTTCTTCTATTAGTCTGTCTTTATTCCAGAATCCTACCTTTACAGTTGTTGCTCTGTGGCTTTTCATGTGCAGTGGTAAAGTCAAATTAATTTTTAGGCTTTTTGGGTGTTTTTTTTGCTATTCTGTTTGAAGAGTATGAGATTTTTAGGAGCAGTTGTATCATTATATGTGACTTGTTCCCAAATGAAAGTGTGAGGGAAATTCCAAAAACTTTTCTACTTGTGGTACCATACTGTCACCAATTGCAGTATTTTTCCTGCTGAACTTAGAAGTTTTAAGAATACTTAAGGTAAAGTAAGCTTTGGAAACCTTTTCTGTGTGTTGTTTTTCTGCTTTCGTCATAGGAGCTATATCTGTCAGAAGCTTTCTGTTAACTGGAGTTTTAATTAGGTGTACTATATGGTAATGCTTAGCTTGCCTTTTCTTGAAATGAGTTTTCTTTTGCTTGGAAGTGTTAGTCTCTTGTGCTTGTCTCTTGCATTTTACCTTGAATGAAAGCTTTTGAACTGGGATTGAATAAATTGATCAAAAAATACCTAAGTACAAGTCAGTGTGATTGATGTTTGAAGTCTTGCAGTCTTACTTTTACAGAGATAATTATTTTTTTGTGAGTTTAAGATATAATTAATTGAAAAACTGCATTGGTGATATTTTTTTCCTTTGTCATAAGGAAAAATGCTGTTATTAACAGCGACAGTAAACAGGAAGTTATATAATTGTCAGCGTTTCTTCCTGGATTGGTGTGGTGCCTTTGTATCTTCCCTCTCCACCCCATGCAGGGTTAAATAGGGTTTAAAAACATGCTAACTTTACCTGCCATTCACCAGGGTTTTTCTTTTATGCAGATTTAGTGCTATTTAGACCTGTCCATTAGCTTGTGCTTGGATGGTGGTACTGGAACAGCCTGTTTATGCTGACGTTTGGTGCCAGCTGCTGAGTCTGGCAGGGGACACGCTGTTCGTGGGCAGCTGTTCCTTTTCACACCTTCCCCTTCCATTCTTTATCAGCTCCTCCGGTTTTGAACACTGGTGTGGTACTTTTTGAGCTCCGAGCACATATTGGGTTTCACGTAACCTTTAGCCGCCAGCACTTCTGAATATGACACAGAGGAGCAGAACCAGCCCGCTGCTTGTACCTGCTCGAATGAAGCCTTTCTCTGTCCCGGTTAGGAATAAAGTTCAGCTGTGGTACAGGAATCCTTTCGGAGCGGCTCCATAGGGAAGGAACATTCGGCTCTTGCTATGACGGTTACATATAACTGGAAAAGTAGGTCATTGTGGCAGGGAGTAGTCCAAACAGCCGCCTGGTTGCTGCAGCAACGACCTACTTTACGAAACTATTTTTGTTGATTCATATTGAAATGTTCTTCTTGAAAGTGCTATAAGGAAATGATCAGGTTATGAGATATGTAACAATGAAACTGCAGGTTTTGTGGACTCCTCTTGCCCTCCTCCTTCCCCTCCACCCCCTGCCCCTTCAGTCTTGCCCCCGATGTTGGATGTAGAAGGATTAAAGCAAATAAGGTTTGTTTCTAGTCAGTTTGACCTCTAGTGGGGAACATCCTTTTTTTGCTTGAAGGTTCTGCATAGCAATTATGCTTATCATTGGTAATTATGTTTCCAGAGTTGAGAACCTGCAAATGTTCCCTTACCAATTTTGGAGTTAAAATAAACAAAAACCCACCTTGTTCTGAGGAAAAGATAAAGTCCTCCTTGAGCACTGGAACAGGCTCCCCGGGTAGGTGGTCACAGCACCAAGCCTGACAGAGTTGAAGAACTGTTGGGACAAGGCTCTCAGGCACATGGCGTGATCCTAGGGGATGTTCTGTGCAGGGCCAAGAGTTGGACTTGTTGGTCCTTGTGGGTCTCTTCCAACTCAGGGTATTCTATGACTCTATGAGTATCACTTTTCTGGAATGCTACCAGTTTCTGTTGATACTCAACTGCTCTTTTACTAACCACTTTGTCCCCAACAAAGTTTATCCACAGTCACTAAGGTGGGCTTGATGCCCACTCCCTTTTTCCTTTTTTTTTCCCCTTAATTGGCAGTGTCTGAGTCTTCTGTTTTGCTATTAATTCTAATCATCTCACAAGAAAACTGGAAAAAATAATACAGTGATTTTGTGTAGAATTATGTTCTCCCGTCGTGTACCTTTATTCTTTCAACAAAGCTATAAAAAAATCTGTCACTGGTGTTCAGGAAGTGAATTTTGGAAATTCATTCCTGTCTTCTGAAAGGAATGGGTAGATGGGGAAAATGTAAAAGTACAGTTGTTATAGTAAAGGTGTCATTCTTCATAAAATAATTCTTTATGTAAAGTACTATGACTTCTGCAGAGATGACTGAATATCACTTTTTAATTATCAGAATCTTCTACTTAACTGTACTATGTAACTTACCAAGATCAATTTAGTTACTTCAAGTGAAGGACTTTCTGTTGGTCCTGACCTTCAGTGTTGCAGAGGACTGCTGATGCTGTGGCAGATGAAGATAGCACATTTATCTAGAGGTTATTTGGATTTTTTCATCTATTGTGTCTCGAGCTATACTTCAGTTCTAGTTTCCAGGACTTACGTTACTGAACTGTGTGCATCTCCTGCGTCTGCTCTGGAAGGCCCCTGCAGCATGAAGTGAACAGTTACCTCCATTAGTCTGCCCACATGCTAAGATAGTTTAGCACAACGTGGAATTTTTCAGGATTTATGCAGCTTGATAACCAAAGCTGTGTTTCAGGTATTTGTTTGGGGAGTTTTAAATGTTTTTTTCTACATAATTATTACTCAAAACCCTGAATACATTTTGATCAAGTATACCTTGTATTCAGCTATAAATGACTAATTTCAGTTTCAAAAGACCAGTTCAGAAAATGTTGTCATTTTGATTCATAAGAGTAGCAATGGGAAGCTAAGACAGTGCTGAATGTCTGACTGCCATAAGGTGAGCACCAGTCAATTTTAATTAAGATCTCCAAGAATAGCTCCAGGATATTTTTTTTCTATTTTCCAAACTTTCTACCAATTTTTGTTCTCGCTAAAGGATTTCAGTTCTATCCTTAATCGTCCTCTTAGTTTAATAGATTTTTTAGATACGAGAGGCCAGAGATGATGGAATTGTACCTTAAGGACTTACAATTTATCCAGTGTAGTTGAGAAATATATTTATTTAAGCCAGTATTTCATTTCTGGAAAACATAAAATTGCAAAATTTTGCTAGCACTAATTGTAACCTTAAAAAGGTCACTTTAATGTAAGGAAAGGAAAAGGATTTACTTCATTAAAGTAAATGAAGGGCAGTGTAAAACCTGTCCTTCAGAATCAGATTGCAAGACTATCTCGTTGGAGTGCTCTTATCGTGGTTGCTCTTTTGAAATGAGCCATAGCTGTTACTTTCTCATGGACAGCTTAGATTGCTGAAAATAACGTGGCTGAAATATTTTATAAAGCAGGCCAGCTCCAGTTTAATTGCATCAAACCTTATGAGCTGCTAATTTAAATAAGAGAACTTGAGTACATGAGAATAAGGTGGTTTAAATTTATTTATGTATGAGTATGTCTGTACTCTCAAGTAGCTTAGTTTTGTAATTTGCTTCTAGGTAGTGTTTCCCCAGCTGTCTCCAGTACAATTGCTTGCTCCTAGGTTTTCATTTATGGATCCAACCAGTTTCTCTCTGGAAAGAAGAGGGATAAGAATTCAAGTCAAATAATAAAGACTTTGATTTACCAGATTGGAATTAGAGAATTAGAAAAAAACAGACACGGAATATGTACATTAAAGAGTGGAAGACAGTGGGAGAGAGAGATTTAGGAAGCTGTGAGCCTGTTAGTCTCCTATCACCAGAAGGCCAACCTTTGTAACATGAAGTAATTTGAGATGTTCGTTTCGAGTTATATGGGAATAGTTTAGATGAGTAATGGGTGCCCTTTGAGCGTGAAGTTAAGATCCAGCCTTTATAGAAGCTAAATACAGTATTTGCTGTGATGCATGGTTCTCAAAATAGGAACCAAATTCATATTGCTATTTCACAGAATCACACAATGATTGGGGTTTGAAGGGACCTTTGGAGATCATCAAGTCCAACACTCCCTGCTAAGGCAGGTTCACCCAGAGCAGATTGCTCAGGATGTGTCCAGGTGGGTTTGAGTATTTCCAGAGAAGGAGACTCTGCAACCTCTCTAGGCAGCCTGTTCCAGTGATCCATGACCCTAACAGTAAAGAAGCTTTTCTTCATGCTCAGATGGAGTTTCCATGTTTCAGTTTGTGCCCATCACCCCTTGTCCTGTCACTGGGCACTGCTGAAAAGAGTCTGGCCCCATCCTCTTGACGCCACCCTTAAGATATTTGTATGCATTATAAGATTCCCTCTCAGTCACCTCTTCTCCAGACTACACAGGCCTGGCTCTCTGCCTCTGCTCATTAGAGAGATGCTCTCGTCCCCTCATCATCTTTGTAGCGCTCCCCTGGACCCTCTCCAGCAGTTCCTTGTCTTCCTTGAAATGGGCAGCCCAGTGTACCCAACCGCAACCCTGGACACATCACTCCAGATGTGGCCTCACCATTCCAGATTAGGGTGGGAAGTTCATCTCTCTTGACCTGCTGGCACTGCCCTTGCTCATGCATCCCATGGGACCATTGGCCTTTTTGGCCAAAAAGGCACTGCTGGCCCTTGGTTTTACCTGTTGTCCAGCAGGAATCCCAGGTCCCTCTCTGCAGAGCAGCAGGTTAACACCGATCCTGTACTGGTACTGTCATACACCTCTCCTGATCTCCATGGCCTTTCAAAGATGAGGTAGAGTGTTTTAGCAGTAACATCTACCAGCTCCCTTAGCACTCATGGGTGCATCCCATTGGGGCCTATGGATTTCTGGACGTCAAGTCTGACTAAATGATACCTAATGGGATCCTCCTTGACCAAAGGAAAATCTTCCTTTCCCCAGACTTTTGCCTCCAGGGTCAGGGATTCCTGGAGTCTGGCCTTAGCAATAAAGACTGAGAAAAGAAAGCATTCAGTAACTCTGCCTTCTCTGTATGCTTTGTCACCAGGGCGCCCACTTCATTCAGCAGTGGGTCCACATTTTCCCTAGTCTTCCTTTTGCTACTTTTGCAAATGGTAGGAAGGTATAGAAGAAGCCCTTCTTGTCGTACTTGAAATCCCTTGCTAGATTCAATTCCAAATGGACCTTAGCATTCCTTATCATATCCCTACATACTCTTGACAACATGCCTATATTCCTCCCAAGTGGTCTGTCCCTTTTTCCATATTCCATAAACTTTCTTCTTCTGTTTCAGTTCTGCCAGAAGCTCCTTGCTCATCCATACAGGTTTTCTGACCCTTTTGCTTCATTTCTTACTAATAGGGATGCACTGGTTCTTAACTCAAGAAATTGTGCTTGAGTATTAGCCAGCTCCCTTGGACACCTCTACCTTCTAGAGTCTTAACCTATAGGATTCCTCTGAGTAGGTCCTTGAAGAGGCCAAAGATAGCTCTCCAAAAGTCCAGGGCTGTAATCCTGCTTTATTGTCCTGCTTCCTTCATCTTTGGGAAATTATGAATGCCTTAGGAATAGGACAAAAAAATTGTGTGTTTCCTTCCTTTGAGGAATGCTGACCTTGAAAAGGTAGTTCAGTTGGCAAGAAATTAATGAGGGATGGTATGTAAGGAAATGCTGGCTTTGTGTCCAGTGTGAGCTAGGTTTGATTCAAATGATGTTGTTGTTCTTAATAGTGCAGTATTTCTTACTGTAGTTGATATTCTAGTCCCACCCCATATGTGAAATGGTCTTTACTCCTTAGTGTCGAAAGGACTCAGCTTGGAGAGATTACATTTTAAACATTGTTTTCTCTTGATTATTGTTCAAAGCCCTTTCTTTCATCCATTTTCAAGGAGTTGAATTTTCTTCTTCCTGAGAACCTCTTTTACAGCTGCACATGGGCTTGGATGTATCTTGCATTCTTCCTCCATCACAGCTCCACTGCTCTGCTTCGGCTTGAAGATTATAACAGTAATAAATATTAGAGGAAAAAAAGCCAAGTGACGCACTTCATGGCCAGTGTTTGGTTTTGTTTTTGCAAGTGGATCAGCGCTACTAAGTTATGAAAGATGCTAAAGTCCTGAATTGCTCTCTAAAGGAGCTGTTTTTTCTCCACTGACTGTAGAGCAACACTGCAGGAGATTAGTTAGCTCCCACAGCTACTTCACTTAAGTATCTAGAGTTGAATAACATGAACTTTTTCCTGTTTTTGTGTATAAGCTTAAAGGATAATACCTTTATGAAATGTATTATTGTATACCTTTTTAGGATATGGAAGTTGTATGTGGGATTCACTGAAACAATGTAGTACAATAAAGGATGCCTCTGTGACCTTGATTTGGTAACAGAAAAATACTCCTGTGGCTGGCTGCCAAAGGATGCTGTGGAGTGTACATAACACTTAAATCCTGTCTGAGCTTAATCTTCTTATAGTTTCATAAGAATATACTGCTTGCACTAAGACACATCGGTTGGTGACTATCAAACAGGAAAATATCCTGGTAAAATATTAAATATTTGTATACGGGGAGATCAGATTTGAGATACTTCTCAGTGTCTTATATTCTGTTTTGGTATTCACATTGTGACTCCTGAAAATTAATATGAGGTGTATGTTCACCTGATACTGAACTTCCCTAATAACCTAATCAAACATATGGCAAAGTATGTGTGAAAGTAAAGCATGCTCTCTCTCTAACGAGAAATAAATGGTGCATGATTTCTGTGATTAATACATTAGAGTCTAATGCTGTAAATTATACTCACTCAAATAAAATGTGGTTGGTGTTATACAGTATGTAATATTCTTTCTTTTTATTGAATCCAGCTCTCCTTAACTCTGGAAGATGAAGGAGGAGTATCTTACAGCAGTATTGGAAAAAACAATTGAACAGGGTAATAAAACTAGCAGATGTCAGGCTGCCTAAGATAATTCTGCTAGACAAAGTCTAGGTGGCAATCAAATATCCATAACGACATGAGTCTCTTGTATGACAGTGCTTTTCTATTGCTGGAGAGATAGAAATCAATGGCTTGGCATGAGGACCAGTGGATAGAGAGAAGGCTTTTAGAAAGACAGGTTTAACACAAGTTTGGAAGTTGACCAGTCATTGGCAGAAGTATCAAGCTTAGTCAAACTTAGAAATGGAACAAGTTTTAGCACTGCTCTTTTTCACTCAAATTCTTAAATTTCCTCTCAGAATGAGGAAGCCTAGCTAAACTCCTTTATTTTGTACGTCTGTGCAGTCTAAGACTCCTGGTAATGGTTAAATTCAGAATCTGGATTAGTTCACAAAAATGATTCTTAATGACTTAGCAGTACCATTTTCAGATGTGAATGGCACCTGAAGAGAAGTCATTGCATTTTAAGTCGCCTCAATTACCATGCAACTGTCCTCATTTCATACTGGCAAGGATGGTTATATGTGATTACAGTTTCTGGGTGTTTATTACTCCTAAAAATAACCCCAAACAAGACTTAAGGGTGGCCTTAAATAGTGTGTCTATAAGTATCCTTCTTGCTAGTCTCCTCCCTAAATAAAAGTGTTACCTTTTTAACAGACTGCTCCTGACTTCTCTGGGTAAAGTCTTTAATCATGTTAATAGTGCAGAGCCAGGAACGTCAGGTGATGTAGTGCTTACTTTAGGTCATTTTGTTAATGGTTAACTGTGGTAACAATTATTTATTTAAGTTTTTGAATAGCTACTTCAATGGTACTGGTTCATTTCAGTTGCATGGTAGCTAAAATTATGATCTGTATTATGCAATTATTGCCAGTTCTGGCAATTAGTTTATATTTTAGACCCCAAGCATACATTGTATGATTGACAGCAGGGAAGATTGTGAAGTTTCTTGGAGTCAGCTGCTAAGATTTTATGTGCATGTCTTTTAAAGAATGTGCTCTTCAGCAGTTTTCATGAAAATTCTGAGTATCATCATCAGATGTCTCTGGCAAAATGTGTATAATGCTCACTAAGAATATGGGTTGCAGACAGGTATGCTTTGCATCAACATCTTCCCCATGTTAAAATAAGTAAATGTTTTCTGCCTCCTTCCATCATGTCAGTTGTGCACACACCTCACAACATGTGCTACTGTGAAATTAATAGTGAACATTTCCTTCTGGTTTGTCCAAGGGAAGTTTTAGACCACATACAGAAAACTGGGCTGATGCTCTAATCTGATAAAAATTATCTGGGCATCCTTTAATGAATGTCTTTTTAATGAAGTCCTGTAGCTCATAAAATTCATTCAAAGTGAAAAAGAAAGTATTTCCCCATTGACTGTTAGGTTGAAAGAAAAAAAATTGGTTTAGATTGCAGACCCAGAAACATGACTTGTTACTATAGGGAGAGATTTAAATAGCTTCTCATTGCCACAGTCTGGTGCAAAGTATAGTAGAGTTCAAGCCTAGTAGCTCTTACTTCATAGCTGCTATGAAGAAACTTTGCCTCAAGAGCTCATATACTGAAAATACTTTTTATGAGATGGAGGCTTTGTATTTGTTTTCAATTCACAGACTAATTGACTATTAATTTTCATGTTTGACATACTGTGAAAGGAACATGTTTGAGCATTTTGGTGTATCTCTTCAGAGAGAAAGCTCAAATAATTCTGCAGGCAGTTAACGACATTAAAGATGCTGTGCTGCTTCTTCAAGTTTTAAGGCTACTCATGAGAAAATGAGGAGGTGAAAGTTTTGGTTATGACAAGTGCTTGATTCGATGATTAAGTTTCTTGGTAGGGGATGTATTTAAAAGCAATTATTTAAGAAGGTTTGTATTTAATTGACCAAGGCTCTTGGCAGGGGAGGTTGGACTAGATGACCTTTAAAAGTCCCTTCCAACCCAAACCATTTTGTGATTCTGCAAATCTGCGTAGAGGCTTTTATGTTAGAAAACTTGTATTAACACTTTAGGGAGAAAATGCCTTTAGATGTGGTATAGATAAATGTAGATGGTGAAGACAAAACAGGTGATTAGTTATTTAACAAACATTTTGTTAAGACACATTTGGTTCACTGAAAGATTCAAATATACTTCATAAATTGCATGCTTGTTCTGAGTAACTACTTGTGAACTGAGTCTGTGTCCTGAAAGCCAAAAGCAGTATTCTTTAGCACTGCTATTACTCTTGATATCATAGGGTCACTAGGGTTTGATTTGATCTGTTATTTTTGAACAATGCAACACAAGCTGTGGTTTGGGTTTTTTTAATTTGTTCTGTTTTTTGTTGAGGTAAGGGGTGATATATATGTGTGTCCTCTGGCCGTTCTCCTGCTCTCTTCCTGCAGATACATAACAGTTTGAGTCTACACTGTTATTTTTGTTAAGTGCCTGAAAGAGTTTTATGGAGATTGAAATGCCCGAGTGTGGTGAGAGATAGTTAAGACAGATAATAGAGGGGATTTGGGGAACCAACAAATAGAGATTAAACAGTATTAAGGGCAAGTTTAGGGATCTTGGATGTGAATTGGAGACTGGGTCAGTGCATGTTACCTTCTTGAATAGGATTTTGTGCCAAGTCCAGACTAGAAGTTGTATATTGTGGCCAGCCAGGTAGGAATAAAAGAGATTGAGAAAATAGAGGGAGCTGAAATGCCTATGGGGGGAAAAAAACAGAAGTTTCCTGAAGTACAAGAATGGTTGGAATAGTTATGAATATTCTATGTCACCAGTTTCTCTTCATACTCTTTCCTTTTACGCCGTGATGTGAATTTAAACAACAACCAACCAAACAAAAAACCTGCAGCAACAACAAAACCCCATAAAACCAAACCACAAACCCCTCTGCCTCTGGACTATTCCAGAGGTATCCAGGACAGTAGTGCAGTTCATCTCCCTAGTGATTTGTGATGTATATGTGAATGCACATGCTCCTTGAAAGCGAGATTGACGTGGATAAGATTAATGAATAATGTCTGTCATTCCAGGTTTAAAAAATACAAGATAAAATGGAGATGTAATTTTCATAGTCCAAATGGGATTGACTTTGTCCTGGGAACATGGGGCCCAAGTTCTCTCTGATAGAAGCATATGCAATTTTCATCTGATTCTTGCATGGTTTCTAACTAAATGAGTATACAGAAGTTTCTTGTTCTCTTTTAAGTACCCCAGAGTTTTTTCAAAACAAAACTTAGCAAAGTGAGAAAATTAGGCATTTTTGGTTTGTTCCAGTCATAAAACATTTAAATATAGTTTGTCAGCCAAGAAGTGATTGTATTCTTGTATACTGGCTGCCGAGAGACCTGCTCTTACTCTTTTCAAGGTTGAGTGAGCCACATATTCTAGACATTTAATAGCAGACCGGGGAGGTTCCTCCCAGCCTTTTATATATTATTTTTGATAGGTTTTTTTCCCCAATAAACCTGGTTGCTCAGTGGTTTTGTCTTCAGAACACTGTGGGCACTTGCAGTGGTGCTCCTGCCCTTCCGTGGTAGCTCTGCACCTTTTCATGCAGGCACAGAGTCTCCAGCTTTCTTGGCACCGCTTTCCCTGCCTTGGTTTCAGGCAGTTGCTCTGGATGTGTTATCACTGTGGCCTTGCACCTGCACATAGTGTCATTACAGCAGGTGTTCTCAGGAATAATGCACTGCAGTGTGGGAATCACCTTTTTTTCCCCCGCTTTGGGTGTAGCTTGTTCATGTCAGGGGATCCAATAATGTGTGAGCACTGGAGTTAATGACCAGCAGGCGCTGACTCAGCGGTTGCCCTGATCAGCATGTGCTTTGCTGAGTGCCAACAGCACCGTAAGAAGGAATGGCAGAGAGGCTTTGAGCAGCTCCTGGTGAAATACATTTTGTTACTACAGGATCATACTATGGTTGGGGTAGGAAGGGACTTCTGGGGATCACCTCGTCCAACTGTCCCTGCTAAAGCAGGTTCACCTGGAGCAAGTTGCACAGGATCACATCCAGGTGGGTTTTGAATATCTCCAGAGAAGGAGACTGCAACCTCTCTGGGCAGGCTGTTTGAGCCCGCTGTTAGTCTCAAAGGAGTATTTCCTTATATTCAGATGGAGTTTCCTGTTTCAATTTGTGCCTATTGCCCCATGTCATGTTGCTAAGCATCACAGAAAAAAAGTCTGTCCTCTTGACACTGCATTTAAGATATTTGTATGCATTGGTAAGATCCCCTCTCAGTCCTTTCTTCTCCAGACTCTCAGGCCCAACTCTCAGCTCTTGCTCCTAAGAGAGATGCTCCAGTCCCCTCATCATCCTTGCAGACTCTCTGCAGTAGTTCCTTGTCTTTCTTGGACTGGGGAGCCCAGAACTGGACTCAACACTCCAGATGTGGCCTCACCAGTGCAGAGTAGAGGGAGAGGATCCTCTCCCTTGACCTGTTGATCACACGAGAAAAGTATTACGGAGGAGCCACTTGTTATACTGGAGAGGAGTCCTGGGGAAGGGCACTCATCTAGGGATCCCCGGCACCTCTCTTTCCAGCTGGCCTCAAGGTAGAGTTCTTTTTTTTCCCCTCTTTCCTTTTGTTTTTATTTCTTCCCCAAACAACTTTCACCATTGGAGTTATTTTGGTTACTGTATCTACTAATGAATCTTTGCTCATGTGAACCTGTCTCAACATTTTGTGCAACTACCTGTTTCTCTTGAACATTGCAGATTTGCACCGTGCCATTTTTTTTTCCTGATGTGCTAATTTGCTCATTAAATAATTCGGGTAAGGTTACAGCCAACATGCCTATGTTATATAGAGGGCTGTTTCTATAAATGAAGGCCAAAGGGATGGTCATGACTGTGTACTCCTCTGCTGTGCTGTTTTTAGTAACAGTTCAGGCTGTTGTGTTGTAAGATGGACTTGGATTAAGTTTAGTAGCTGTGTGCCAACAGCTGATTATCTGTTTGTTTGGGTTTTTTTCTGTAGTGTGGGGTTTTTTGTCTTTAGAATGACAATATACTTGTAGTTTAAGACTACAGTATGTTTTGGTCCATTCCACAGTTGAATAGCATTGAGGGGAAAACTGAAATGGCAATGCGGTTTGGTTTTACGAATTATGTGTTGAGAAATATATTATGTGGTGGTGTATCACGGTAAGCCAAGTGTAATTAGGATGTGAACGTGCATGCATCACCAAAATAATGCACCAAGCTCTTAAGGTCTGATAATTGTTGATTATTCCTCTTAGTTAATACCTTTTCCTATTGTAAAAGTGTCTGGTTTGCCTCAGAAAATAAATATTTCTTTACAATTCTTGCAGATTCCTGCTTCAATGCCTTGAGGATCTTGATGCCAATCTACGGAAACTGAATTCACGTTTGTTTGTTATTCGTGGACAGCCAGCAGATGTTTTCCCCAGGCTTTTTAAGGTAAATGCCACCTTGCAGTTGTTTCTATCCACAAGTATGGCCAAGAAACTAATTTCAGCTAGGAGTATTTCTAGGACTATTTCCTTCAGTGCAAGTTATCCGTGCAAGTACTGAACTCTCCTTGCAGTTTCTCATCAGTTTGTTTGCGTTAGTTTTGAATTTTTCCCCTCTGAAGTACATATCACCAACTGAGCTGAGTTGCTTTTAGACTTTACTGTTTTTTGCTTCTTTCTTTCCAGAAATGGAATTAATTTCAAATGGTTTGCTAAGTGTAGGTGCTGTATATTACTACATTTTCCTTTTGTAATAGTGAAATATGTTTCTGTGCACATGAATCCACGTTGGAAGCCTGACCTGTAAAAACAATGTTTCATTTAGGCCAAACATCTGCTGTGATTGCTTTCTGGCCACTAAAGGTCATTTAGTAACCTTTCTTCTAGTAGTAGGCTTGTTAAAAGCACAGTGCAACTAAAAAGCAATTTCTAGTCAAAGAAATTTAAGGCTTTTGTGGAAAAGGGTCTTACTGAGAAAATTAAAATTGTGAGGGATTGTTGCTAATATATCATCCATGGATTATAGTGTATTTAAGGTAATAATACTATAATAGTATAGTAAAAGTGAACACTTTGCAAATTTATTTGAAGAATTTTTCAGAATGACTGAATTGAGGTGACTGAAGCAAGCAAGACTGGGGAGGGAAAAGTAGAAATCCATTTTTCCAAAGAGGTCATATGTTCAAGATTTTTATTCCCCGGTCTTCAACACCAACCTCAAAACTCACATTTCTGTCTTCATTATTGTGCTTTTGTTGTGAAATGCTAACTGGATGATACTTCCGCTGGTCTTTCCTTGATATCCCCTCAGTGAAGAATTTCCTGCAGGAGTATTGTGGCATTAGTTGATGCTTGCAACAGCTCATATATTCAAGCTTGTTATATTTGTCTGCCAAACTTAGTTTGATTGCATTTAAATAGGGGCAAAGGTCTTGCTGTTGTGTGTGTTGCCTTCTGGATTTGAGCAACCTGTGACAAGTTTTCTTAAATACTTTAGCACCTACTTGGACAACTGTGTCAGATCTTGCTACTAGGCTCATTGTTGCCTGTACCCTATGCCTAACACCATTGGATTGCCACATTTTTAGAATATTAATTTTAGTGCTGAGAAGATAATGAAAATAATTTGTCATATAGATAGCGTACAGCAATCAAAAAAGAACATTCACATCTGTCTATATCTTTTGGTTCCTCAAATTACCAAACGTGTCTTTATCATGTACTGGTTCACTGAGGGGCTTTTCAGGACATCCTCTACCCTCAGATAAATTACTGAAGCTCTTGGGAACTTCTTCACTTTTGGCTGAAGTCTACCTGGAACATGCATCTATGTCATACAATTCATCTCACAACTTCTTTTGCCAAAGCAGTAGCTGTACATCAGACACTTGCAGTGAGTGAAGGGCTTATAACACTGAACAAAGCTTTTCAGATCATCCTTAAATGTCTCAAAGGTGAGCAATAATCCTGACCCTGAAGAATGAACATGTGGAAAAGCTAAGTTCAGTTAAGTTTGAGAAAGATAACCTTAAGTAATGGTAGGAGATGGTGGAACTTCTGTGGAGCCTGGTGTCAGGAGCCCTGTCACAGATGCCAGCATCTGTGGATTTCCTGGGGATGAATGGATCACAGCTGTTCCTTGGTAAGGCTTTCCTTTTCACAGCCTGAAGGGCAATTCCTTCAAAAGACAGAGCACTGATCTTTATCCTTACAAAAGGCCTCAAACACCTTTAAGCTTTTTCATTCCAGTTAAGTTTTGGTTGGTTCTTGCCTCATCCTTTTCAATTTGTCCTGATCTGCTCTCTATCTTTAGTTCTTTGGGATTGGCTCAATTAAGAAAATAGAATTGGAATAATCACTAATTTTTTAATTCATCAATGTTGCTAAAAGCATCCAGCAGTATGTGCAAAGTGATGTCCATGATTCTTCTAATTGCCTAGCTCATGGGTGCATTCACATTACACAACAGTTGTCTCAGAGTTCCTTGACTCCCTTAGTTCCTCTGGGTCTTGTACACTTTTTTAAAATGGTCTTCTTTGCAAAAAGCAGAGGAAAGAAAGATTTAGAAAAGTGTCTGCTGCAACTTGTCAGACAGTGGTTTTACATTATGAAATGGGAAATAAATGTTGTGTGATGGTGTAGGAGGTTGCTTGAGGATTCAAGGCCTGCTGGGTTAGTTTGACAGAGTTAAGGATGGATGGAGCCAAGAGCAATCACTCCTTGGAATCACCTGTCCTCAGGGCTGGGCTTCATCAAGAAGAGAGGTGGAGTTTGGACGTGAAGTAGCACGCCAGGTGAATAGTGTTGAGTACCCTTGTCTTTCGTGTAAATCCAATTCTCTGAAATACTATAGCTGGTGTATTTAAATCAAGTGATTAAGAATTCTGAGGGATTAGAAAGGTATTTCTTTGAGTTTGATTGGCATGATGGCTTTCTAGGATCATCTTGTGCAATTCTTCCCCATTTCCTACTGTTGCAGAAGCCTTAGCCATTATTGATGCCTTTGTTCACTTCTTTTTCCTCACCTGTGACTGATGGCCTTGGTAACAGCATCTACAACATAAAGGATATTAGTCTTCAAAGCATAAGGCGTTCTCTTTTTAGAAGACAGCCTTTTTTTTTTTAATGAAGAATTTGAAGATTGTCTTGAGTGAGGAGTAGGGATTTGGAAAAGGTAAAGAAAGTGTATGGTGTTTGGTGTGAGGGTAGGGTGGTATTTCTACCCCCTGTCCCTGAAACTTCAGTTCTGCTATTAAAGCTGACAGGCATATGTGAAAAGCTTTTCTGCAGACCGGGGTAGTGCTGCAGATCGACCTTCAGAAGACAGCCTTGTCATCTTCCCCTTCTGTTGTGTCTCTTAAGGTATATGGATCCTAAACTTAGAGATGAGTTTTCAAAATTTGCATGGAACTTGTCCCGTTACGGTGTGCACCCACAGTAACAGGATAGATGGAGGCTTTTTTTGTGCCTGATTCCTACCTAGGTGCCAAAAGGTTGGACTTTATTTTTGTTAGTCTGGGCGTGTAAATGTATTTTGGACCTTTTTGTATCTCTGTTAACTATCCACAGGTAATAGCTGGTGTTCCATTCTGCCCCTGTCCTTCCAGTTCTCCTTTCCCTCACCCTCCATTATGCAGCTGAGTTGCTAAAGGACCATGTTTTTGTTCTGTGTTGTAGGAATGGAACATTGCAAAACTTTCTATTGAATATGATTCTGAACCATTTGGGAAGGAAAGAGATGCAGCTATTAAGAAGCTGGCTAGTGAAGCTGGAGTGGAGGTCATTGTTCGGATTTCCCATACGTTGTATGACCTAGACAAGTAAGTTACTATTACCTCTGGTTTTAAAAAGGGAAAAAACTCCAACCCTTAGAATTTTATGTAGTATTTATTTAGATATTGGGTACTACTTTCTACACAGAGCACTTAATAGTTAGGAAAACTACAAATTTGTTTTATGTTTCTCTTTTATCCATCCATCCAAATTTTATTAAATATTGAGTAGAACTTTGAAACTCCAAAAAATGATATATAACTGTATCTGAAATGCAATTTTAATTTGGGGTTCTTTTGACAATAATGTTCATGTTAATTAGCTGTCTTTTTATAATTAAGTTACTCAAACATGCCTGTAACTTCTCCTGAATAACATCTGTTTTTATTAAGTTTTGCTAAATTGTTTTGTCTTTATTTTACTTTTTGTACACAAGTTATAAGAAAGTCCTTTATGATTTTTAAAGAACTGTTTCCTATCAGTTATCTATTCAGTAAGTAATTGGTGGTTGTTTGCTATCCTTTTGTTGCCTTACTTAATGTCTTGTTTATATTTTTCCACAGATCTGTATAATGGATTAGTATTAGCTCCCTATTATAGAAACATAATACACAAACTAGTTAAAAATATGACTTTGTCTTCTCTTAACATTGAGTGATTTATTGTGGTAGATGCCCACTTTATTCTGTTACAAGCCACTGTGTGAGAAACAGCTAGACACATGGGAGGGCAGTGATATGAAAGTATTTACTTTTTGAAACCAATAGCTGATTTTTTTTTTTAAGCCTACATTGAAAATTCCTTTTTTTTCCTCCCACCCAAACACCCCACTAAATAAGCATTTATTACCATCTATCACTTTGTTAATTTTTCTTTGAAGTTTTCCTTTTTCCTAGATCTTAGATATATTTAAAATGGCAATGCAAAATATGAAACTCTTTTTACATCAGTCATTGTGTATAAGCTACATGTTAATTTTCCCCCATATTAAGACAGTTTTACTATTGACTTCTGTTCTCAATACCAGAATTGAAAAACAGATTTTTTGAATGCAAATACCTTAGTATTCTAGGTGACTTGGATATTTCTGTATATAGCTATGATCTCTATTTGCTTTACTGATCTGTACTTTTCTTTGCCTTGAACTGTCCATGTTCATTACTTTGTCATTCATGAGGGAGTTTCTGTAACTCAGGAATGAAGAAAATTGACTTGGTTAGAAACAGTTAATTTATATGTCTCCTGTAGGGGGAAAAAAAGGATGGTAAAATTAAAGTTGAAACTGTCTGGAGTACTATGTATATTTGGTATTTTATATAAGCTAGAGGGAGGTAAGAAGATCTTTCTGTGTGTATAGCTGTGTATATTTAATTTTAACAATTGTTAATTACTGTTGTCTGACAAGCTTCTTTTCGTCTTCAATCCAGAATAATAGAATTAAATGGAGGACAGCCTCCTCTTACGTACAAGCGATTTCAGACCCTAATTAGTAGAATGGAACCCCTGGAGATGCCTGTGGAGACTATAACCCCAGAAGTAATGAAAAAATGTACTACTCCAGTTTCTGAGGACCACGACGAGAAATACGGTGTGCCATCCCTGGAGGAGCTGGGTATGTTCTGAGAGTGTTTTGATGTTATGAAACAAGTAAGATGTAATCTACCACTAAAAGTATAATACTTAAAACAACAATGGGAGAGGTTCTGCGGGTGGTTAATTGTTAACCTGATGCAATTATGGCATACAAAAGGAACAAAAAAGGATAATCAACTCTGTAAATTTTGGTTGTTTTCTGGTATGTGGGTGTCAGATCCAACTATGCTAGGTTCTGTTTGGCTTCTTGTAATAAGGCATAGCCATTTTCCTATGATACCAAATAATCATTAAGCTGCTACTAGTCTTTGCTTCATTTTATATTAAATACAGTTTGAGTCTTTGTGCTTCAGGTCATTAATCTGTCATTTTACAAACTAGTTTTAAAAAACTCCCTCTTTTCTTGCTATACCAAAAAAAGCTAATAAGGCAAAAAATTATTTTTAAAGGTTCTGGGGGCAAAAAGTCTTATGGTTCTGTAAATTGAATTTTAAGGAATAGTATCAAGCAATTGCCCTGTGAATCTCCTGCTCTCTTTACTGTTTCCCTTCATACCTCCCCAAACACAAGCAAATGTGGTATGACCTCCAAATTGCTAACAAAAGGGTCTGGACAGATTTTGGTTAACCTATGACTGCCCTGTCTAGTCCATTTGAACTCTCCCACAACAGACCTTGCTTTTTAAAGCCTAAGAGGAGAAGATCTTGCTATGCAGTGGTTAAACTATAGGCAGATGTGTTCCCTCATCCATCTGGTGAGCAAGCTTGGGAGAGGTGTGAGGGTGTGGAAAAAAAATCTTACTAGCTTCTTTTTATCATTCTTTTGCAGCTCAAGTACGTGTTTATCATGAAATTAACAATCCCCATTTTTTATTTAAGTCAAGGTCAAAGATATCTAGGAATATTCTGAAGATGGCACTCATGCTTTTTACCTTGGTGGAAAAGGTTATTAGCCATTCTGTAAATTACTACAGTAATTGTTGCTTCTTAGTATTAATTTAAAAAAAAAAAAGTTGTGGTTTGTGGATAGCCTTCATATTGCAGAGCAGAGAACTTGAAAATAATTTGGGAAATAATAGAAAGGTCACTTTATGCAAAAAAAAACCCCAGAAGAAACAGGGCTGAAGTGAGAGCATTCAGCATGTAAAAAAAAAAATTTGTAATGTATATGTAAAAGGAAAAATTGGTGCGAGTTAGAGGTATTGGATGTGCTTTGAGAAGACTTGGTTGCATACTCTTTTAAAACATGCACTTTTTCACGTGTCCAACTTAGGGTTTTTCTCAAGATGCAGTAGAATGTACTCAAGTATCAATATGCTATAATTTTGTTGCCCTACAGTATAAGCAAAGAAGGAATTTCCTTCTTTCAATTTGTTTTTCAGGTTTTGACACAGATGGTCTGCCTTCTGCAGTATGGCCAGGGGGAGAAACAGAAGCTCTCACGCGATTGGAAAGGCATTTGGAACGAAAGGTGTGTTTCACATCACTCCAGATTTGACATAGCTGGGAAACATAGGTACTCTTTACTGTGAAACATGAGGGGATTTGGGCAAGTTGTTTTAAAAAATATCAAACCCACAAAGTTGAACTCAAGGCCTCAATATAATGATATAAATCAATAGTTTCTTCCTTAGCTTTAAAAGATGATAGCAAGTTATCTTTGATTTGAATTTTAGAGAAAGTCTGTTTTACTCTTCCATATTAAAAAAATTAAATTTATTTTTGAAGTATTATTATTTGAAACATACCTTTTATAACTTTGAAGGGGAGTTCTTCCAAAAGCTAGTGTATTGCTAGTTGTCTAGGTTTCCAGTGTATCTTAAAAAAAGGGACAGGTAGTTCTGGAAGACAGCCCATACCTTCTGCATTGAGCTGAATTACCTTCTAGAGGCTGATTCAAAAGGAACGCCTGGATATCATGGGTGACCTGACCATCTGTCCACTGTTTGGATTCAGTTACAGACAGTGTGTGATTTCTCCCTTTGTAAGTTGCTGTGTAGCCTCTAGTCTGATATTGTTGTGTGGGTTTTGTTTTGTTTTTTTTAAGGCTTGGGTAGCAAACTTTGAAAGACCACGAATGAATGCAAATTCCCTTCTGGCAAGCCCTACAGGGCTTAGTCCCTACCTCCGCTTTGGCTGTTTGTCCTGTCGGCTCTTTTATTTCAAGTTAACGGATCTGTACAAAAAGGTAGGATTTCTGTGCAGTCAGCTACATATTGTTAGATGCCATGGTTTTCCCCTGCTTCTCCTAATCAAATGTTTTTCTTTAATGATGATCTTCAGGTAAAAAAGAACAGCTCCCCTCCCCTCTCCCTCTATGGCCAGCTGTTATGGCGTGAATTTTTCTACACAGCGGCGACTAACAATCCACGGTTTGATAAAATGGAGGGGAATCCTATCTGTGTTCAAATTCCATGGGATAAGAATCCTGAGGCTTTGGCCAAATGGGCAGAAGGCAGGACAGGTTTTCCTTGGATAGATGCAATTATGACACAACTTCGTCAAGAAGGTTGGATTCACCATTTAGCCCGGCATGCTGTAGCATGCTTTCTGACTCGAGGTGACCTCTGGATTAGCTGGGAAGAAGGAATGAAGGTATTGTTTCTTATTCCTGAATTTCCTAAAATGCCTACTAAAGTTTCAGATAGTCATTCTAGAATTATTAGTGTGCAGTCTAAGTTGAATTTTAAATCTTAAATTGTGGGCCAAACTAAATTGGTTCTGATGAACCAGTCATGCTGAAATTTTGCCTCTTGAATGTACCCTTTTATTGGAGTATTTGAGTTTCTTGTAATCAGAATAGGTCTGAAATTCTTTTAAATTTGAGATTTCTTCCTAAGTCTTGGCAAATAAACATGGATTACTATCGCAATTGGGATTTCATTTTTCCAATTATTCTATGTGAACAACTTCTGTTCATATCTTGCATCTGCTTCCCCACAAACAGGAAGCACTGTGGGAATTAAAGGGAGAAAACTAAAAACTGAGAATGTCCTTTCAGTGATTTCTGTCCCTTTGCCCAGTGTTAGAAGTGTGAGTAAAGGCAACAAGACTTGGTTGAAGGCTCAGTGCAGTTAATTCTGTGCAAGTATCCCAGAGATGCTGAAGTTCAAATTTAAAATGTCATGGCTTTGAAGAAAACAATGGAACAATTTAATCTCACTAAATAAAGACTTTGAATCAGTTTTACAATTTTAGAAGGGCAGCACATCTTTTACTAAGCAATAATAATCTATAAAAAATTGAGAATCAAACAATTTTATTTTTGAAATTAAAAAAGATTTATTTGCCATCAGGATTGTGGCCTCATATATCTAAACGTATACAATCTTTATCTTTCTTAACAAATCAGTTGTAAGCAAACACCTTTCATTGAAAAAAAAAGGTTACTTTTGTAGTTCATAGATACAGCCATTGAAGATGCACATACGTAAGTAACTCAGCCAACAACAAAGCTGTGTATTACAGAGAAATGGCAGCGTGCTCTTACTTTTGCAATGATACATGTATGGAGGCCTCAGATTTGTGCAGTGAAAGGATGTTTAACTCATGTGTCCATAGCTAGCACAAGTTAATCTGGCCTTTCATGTGATGCTATTTCCAAAGTCTTATTACAGGGCAGCATCTAGTGGAGCAATTGTGTGTTAACATAATTAATGGTCCAAAGATCTTGTTGCATTATGAGTCTCTGTTTAAAATGTTTTTGAAAGTGTTTTAAGGTAAATCTTATTTTTTCAAAACTACCTTTTTTTCCCCAAATAGTTGCAGATATTTAGACACTGTAACATTTGTAACACTTATTCAATGTATACTGTGGAATAAATGTCTTATTGAATATATATAGAGAGACAGATCAAGAGATCACTGTTTAATGGTATTACCTTACTTAGACTTTGTATCGGAATAATATTAGTTGAAGTTGTGTGGCAGTACTAAGAGGTTTAGTTTTTAGTGTCTTAGCGTGAAGAAGGATGGTAGTTTCTTTGGAACATTGGAAAATTATGCAAGTTTGAAAGGAAAATCAGATCTTGCAAAAATATGTATTAAGTAAGCATCTGTTTTCAAAACTGCTTCTAGGTGCACTGTTTTTATAAAATGTACTTGAATGTTATCCTTCACAGAATAAGGCTTCTCTCTACTTCTTAATAGCCTGTATCGCTAGTGATCTGACTGAGCAAATAAACTTCTTTTTATACAAGTTAGTATTGTCTGTGTTAAAGATTAAAAAAGAGTCAGTGCTGGAAGCTTGAATGTTTCACAACTAGCGAGCTCCAGATTTGAAGTAAAATCCTCATAAATCTTCAGCTTTCTCATGGATTATTTTTAATATAATAGGGGTAGCAAATTAAAATTAGTGTTTGGAAGATTTTTTTTTTTTCTTCAGACCAGAGTTCATTATCTATCCCACCATTCTTCAGTGTTCTGGGTGGTTCACAATACCTCCAGGAATTTGAGTGCATCCTCAAAACTGTGGCTTGCTTAGATTAACTATTGGCCTTCAAGAACACAACTTCTGAATGTCTGGCTGTTCTGAAACTCCTGAATTCTACTCTTGGGATTCCTCACATAGTGAAAAGTGCTGTGCAAGTTGAGGTATTCAGGCCAACCATTTGAGTTCAAAATGTGCTTTGTATGTTCTCTGTTTTCTGGAAGTTTGCAAAACTTACTCAACTGTGATGTGGTGAAGCAACTTCTGAAAACAACAAATGCCGCTTGCAAGCAGTCAGGCCCCAGCCATCCTTAGGGGATTTACTTTTCAAGGATGTCTTTATGTAAGAATGTGTAGCTTCCTGAGATGTTTACAAGTTTGGTTACAGGGTAAAAGCCTGGGTTTGAATTTTTTCTTTTGTTCTTTAGTTTGGCATTTAGGTTAAGTATTTGCAATTGCATTCTGAGCATTCTGTGAATGTTGCCAGGTAGGCTTAAATCAGAAACTCAGGAACTAACCCTGGAAAAGCAGGTATCTTGAAGGTGTGCCTTAACTTGTTGCACTGATTTCTTAAGGTCTTCGAAGAGCTGTTACTTGATGCAGATTGGAGTGTGAATGCTGGAAGCTGGATGTGGCTGTCCTGTAGTTCCTTCTTTCAGCAGTTTTTTCACTGCTACTGTCCTGTGGGTTTTGGCAGAAGAACTGACCCAAATGGAGATTATATCAGGTAATTCACAATTCAGAAATTGCAGTAACTGATTCATGGGTGTTGCTTAAACTATCAAGTAGCTTTATACTTAACATGACCTTTTTGTTATTTTTTAAAGACGTTATTTGCCAGTACTTAGAGGTTTCCCTGCAAAATACATCTATGATCCTTGGAATGCCCCAGAGAGCATCCAGAAGGCTGCAAAATGTATTATAGGAGTTAATTATCCCAAACCAATGGTAAATCATGCAGAGGCAAGCCGTCTGAATATTGAGAGGATGAAACAAATCTACCAGCAGCTTTCACGATACAGAGGACTGGGTATGGTTATAGATTATTTGCTTTATTTATTTAAAACTTCTCTCACCTTCAAGCAATTAGTAATTTAGTCCCATAGCAGTGGTGGTAACCAGGTGTAAACTCAGGGTGGTAACCAGGGTTTGTATCCAAGTAAATGAAAACACTATCTATAACTAAGAAAGGAAAGAAGGAGTTTGAGGGGAGTGTCTCTTTCCAAGTACTGTCTGGATTTTTTTTCTGTGAGTTTCTGGAAGTATTTTGATTACACTGAGCCTTCTGTACATTCTGATACTCTTGTACAGATAGGTTTTATTACAGTGATTAGAAATTTAATGTGGTTCATAACTTCAACCATACTGTATTTGCATTTGCAAATGCTGTTGCTGAAGCAGACACCAACCCAACCCCTGGTAACATTCTTCCCCTTTGCTCCAAGAGGTAAACCAGGTGCACTTGTACTGCTCAGGCAGGTGTGAGCAGTCAGTATGTTCAGATACTGGATATTGAATCAGGCTATGTTGCACTTTAACCCAACATATTGGGTACGTGTAACTAAGGAATATTGGAAATGTTATGTGGAATATTATGTAGAAAATTAGAGTTAAGTAAATGTGAACTAAAATTACCTTACAAGATCCCAGAGGTAGGCAAGACAAAGAGGTGTTCTCCTGTTGTAAAAGTAAACCAGTCAAGGTGACGGTGGAGAATTTGCTATCACAAAGAAAAGAGAATGCTACACTTAATTTTTTTGTCTATCTTTCTTTATATATTTTATTTTGTTGCTTAGGTCTTCTTGCAACAGTGCCTTCTAATCCAAATGGAAATGGAAATGGTGGCCTAATGGGCTATTCACCAGGAGAAAGCATTTCTGGTTGTGGTAGTACAGGAGGTCAGTCAAATTCTTTCAATACATAGAATTATTGGAACTGGACTACACTAACTTCTTGCATAATACCCTTGCCATTCCATAGTATAAGAAAGAACTGGTTTCACAAGACAATTTTGAGTGCAAATCGCAAATATTTTCAAATTTATTCACTGTTTTATAGTATTTGTATATAGACATCCTTAAATTATTTTTTTAACCTCAAATATGCAAAAATTTTTAACCTGTTTTTTTCCCTCTGAAAATTACTGACATGTATCAAAGAGTTTAGTTTCAAAGGCATTTGAATATGATTTTCTCCTGGAAGTGTATAAGCATCCTGATACTTATAATAAGGAGTGACTTGTGAACTTCTGAATGAGAACTGGTAACTTGCAGAGTTTTCTAATGCTGGCATTAGATTGCTTACTTGAATATATTGCTATTAAGAAAAAATAAGAACTGTATTACGACTGTATTTACCCATGGTGCATCTTAAATACTATATACACCTTCATTGGACTCTTCATTGTAAAAGGATACAGCAGAACTGGAAGTCTACTGGGTTTATGTTCTTCATAGGCTTTAGTCACAATTAGAAGCAGATTGTGGAGGAAGGTGGACCTTACTGTTCTTAGCCAGTACAGTTCCTTTAAAAGATTTAAAGTCTAGACTCCTTAAAGCTGGGTTCTTGGGCTTTTATTTCTTATAAGTTTAAGAGATTTAGAAGACAAGAAGGGTTTAGTTCTAAAAAATTAACATTATGTGCATCTTTTCTCCTTAAAATGTATTCATCTATACTTAAATGTATACGTGTGCTTACACTTTTCACATCAGAAATATATTTCTTTTGTAGGGGGTTACAGTTAATTTGCCAGCTGTGAATTTGGAAAGACAAAAACCATTAGAGCTTTGGACCTGTAATGAGGTGGTTTGAAAAAGAAAACTTAAAAGACCAGAATAAAAAGTCTTATCTCTTGAAGAAGGGGGTAAAACCCCCACATTTTAAATTCCAAAACTGGAATTGTAGTTTCTGTTACGTTTAAGTCTTTTCCCTGCCTCTCTAGGAGCTCAGCTGGGAGCTGGTGATGGTCATACAGTTGTTCAGTCATGTGCCCTGGGAGACTCTCATACAGGAACAAGTGGAATTCAGCAGCAAGGTATTATGGCAGTGCCTCTCTGTAGAGGATCCCCAAATCCTTGCAACTGTGGAAAACCAGACAAAACACCAAAATAGCATGGATAGATTTTGTGTGACAGCTGCTGTCTACAACATAACGGACCTTGTTTCTGTTCTTGAAACATAGAAATTATTTCTTAGAGTGAATTTGCTTGTCTTGTCACTTTTATTTCTAAAATACTCATCTAGAGTAATATTTGTATGTTTTGAGTGGGAGGGATCACAAGTGTGACTAAACAAAAATTAATAAACTTTACCCCAGGCTGCTTGAAATGAAACTGAAAGAAAGAAGTTCATCTTGTGTATTGGATAGCTAAATTTCTTATGTTAACTTTTCCCTGATTTCACTACCACTCTTTTCATATATAATAAATTTCCACAGTTTTGTGTGGATAGTCTCATATTGTGGAAGCAGATTTTTGTTACTTTAACTATACAGAAACTTAAGCTGTGGTTTGTGATAGGTCCAAGCTGCAATCAAATTTAACACAACTGTTTATTTCTTTGCAGTCTTAACAGAGGTGGTGTGTTTACTGATCATGAAAGACTGTAATCTGTGTTTTGTTTAAGCATCCAGAACATAACCGGAACACCGCAACTGTTCAGAACAAGAAGCCTTGCAAGTGCTTCTGCTGATTGCATTATTCATGCAGAACACTCAGTTCCAAGGTTGCCAGTAGACAGTTTACATGAACCAGAAGAAAGTTTGCATCTTTCTTTGTAGTTACTTGCTTTTTTATTTTTCCACAACTAGGTTATACTAAGGATTCACTAGTATTGCTTTAACAATAAAAAGGATGAGGAGACTTGGCAGAAGTAATGTTAAAATTTGTAACAACTTATAATTGAAGTGTTTGGTTATATAAACATTCTGCTTGTTGCAAATATAATGCATAAATATGTAGGCATTTATAGTTGTTCACTCTGCATATATAAGTGCATATATACTTAACTGCTGTAGGCTACCGTGAGGCTTATTTTTCTTTTGCATAAGAACTCTTCTGCATTCAGGATGGTTTCTGGCAGGGTTTTTCTTGATGATGGAAAATAAATCAATGGACTCCTTTTCGTTGTTGTAAAGAACATAATTTTACACTTGCTTGCAGTTCTAAATTTTACATAGTATAATAAATATCTACTGTATCTGAACAGGTTACTGTCAAGCAAGTAGTATCTTACACTATGCTCATGGAGACAATCAGCAATCACACTTACTGCAAGCAGGTAATTTGAACAGCAACAAAAAAACCCCAAAACACTTTCCCTGAATATATAAAGGTGCAATAGAGTCTTAATGTAAATACTGATTTTAAATTATCAGGAAGAACGGCCCTTGGTACTGGCATTAGTGCAGGGAAACGCCCAAATCCAGAAGAAGAAACTCAGAGCGTTGGACCAAAAGTCCAGCGACAGAGCACAAATTAAACTGGTAAGATCTGAGGCACCTTAAAAGTTATCAAATTTCTGTACGAATTTTGTGTCTGTGATAACATTCATGTCACTGCAATGCAAAGGATCCTAAATTTTTGCTGTAAATATTTCTGTTCTGGGTACTGTATAAACAAACAATACAAAATCCTGGCTCCAAGAGAGTTTGCAAACTATGAGATAGGAAGTAGTTACAAAAATAGAGCCAGGCTGAAGATTATCAGGCACAGATCCAGGTGTTATGAAAGGGAGATGGATAAACTGTGGTTTTGCATACATTAGTAGAGCTGCTTAAGTAGCTTCAGTTACTCTCTGCTCCCACATCTCACCTTAAGTTGTGCCAGTAGCATTGTTTGTGTGAATGTACGGTGACCTGAATCAGGAGACTAAGATAACTTAAAAGGAAAAGCTCAGGGCCTGGATTAATTTAGACATACAAGTGGACTAAGCAGACATGTTTTAGAGAGAGAGACTGCCAAAAAATTGCAAAATGCTGATGTGGTTACTGAGTGTGAGGATGTAGGGACAAATAAGATTTGAAGATGTGAGCCTTTGTCATTGGTTTGTAATGGAAGCAGGATGCTCAGATTGCCAAGGTTTGCCGAGCTGTGGTGAAAAGGACTTGAATTTGGAGAAGGAGGCACAGTAGATAGATACACACAAACAGGTGTGAAAATGTGTAGAGAGAAGCAGTAAACGGGAGAAGGAGTTTGGTATGTGTAAAATTATCAGCATAGAGAAGATAAGTCAATTTTGTTTTTTGGATAAAGTTACTTAGGAACAGGATAAAGGAAAGAGAAGGCCAAAAATGTTATACCTCTTCCCCCAGTAAGCTTGATTTGAAAGAAACATGGAAGATGACCTGAAAGGAATTAAGACTAAATTAAGTTAAAGAGTAATTACTAAGGAGGAAAACCAAAGAATAAAGGACTGTCTGAAACACAAAGGGGCAGGCTTTCAAGACTAGGAGTGTGCCTGCAAAGATTAAAGGTGATTTGATATCTTTAAAGCAAAACAAGTGGAATGTTGGTCATTAAGGAGTTTGAAAAATGAGTAAGAATAGTACAACAGGCAAGATAATAGCACATGGAGAGACTTTTTTGGAATTGAAAGATAGGGATTCCATACAGCAAGCATAGAAGATGCATTCATCATCTCTAGAGATAAAAAGGGAAATTCAGTCTACTTCATTTGGATTTGACAGCAAGATCTAATTTTGCTTGTTATGTGGTTGCAGCACTTTGTCAAAGTTACTGCGGTGTGTGATGAACAATTGTGCTATCCTGATTTGATTCAGTGCAGAACCACAGCATTGTTTTTGTAATGCTGTCAATTGAGGAAGTGAGCTGAGACCTTAGTTCCGTCTACCATTTTCTCACATACTGGAAGCCCTGTAAACTGCTGCTGTGTTCTCAAACCGATTTCTGTTACTTGGATGGGCCTGAGTGGAACTTAATTCCAAGAGAGTCTGTGTTTCAGTAGCTGTCTAATCCTCAGTATGTGTAGATTCATTCAGCATGCGTGTTTTGTATTGCAGAATTCCTTAGGTGCTCGTGTCTGTGTAGAAGAAGTACCTGCAGAGCGAACGTCTGGTTCCTGTCTAAGCTCTTTTTCAATTGAGAGACAGGTTGGAGGGGTTTCTAGTTTGGCAGAGAAGGCTGATTTCGTTAGGGGTGTTCAAAGCACACTGCAAAAGTATTACAGCCAATACAAACATCAGCCAAGATCATACTCAAAAACACTACTGGCAAAAGGATGTGCACTTCTGAATAGCACTAAAGTACAGAGTATAGAGACTTCTGCTGGGTTTATCTTTTTTTTTTTTTTTTTCCTTCCCCTTTTAGCCTCTAAGGTGAGAAATAAGAATGTTGAGTATTTGGGCCAATACAATTGGGGACAGGACTTCCTGCACTCAGAACGGGGGGAAACAATATTGGTCCCTTGAATTACTTCTGTCTTCTTCAAAGACTCACGTCAAACTGCTTAAGAATATTTTTTTTCTTTTTTTCTTGCAGTTTTATTGGAAGAGAAGTTTGCCACTCAAAGAACACACGGGACAAAATTCCTGCTTCTCTGTATTGGAACTAAAGTGTTGTGAGAGTTCATGTTCTAAATTACATACTTTTTCATAAATTATTTTCAATTGTTCTCAGTTGTTGTAAACAAGTCCAATTTTTGGAATGCATTATTTCTAACTGGCATTTCTATGGTTTTTAACTTTTTAATGACTTTCACAAAGGGCAAATTGAGTTTTGTATATAAAGTATTTGGTGAAGAATTTGCTAACTTATTGTAAATATAAATATTCATGATTAGCGATAGACCCATCAATATATTTTTGATAATCTTTCATGTATATGGTAGTAGGAAAAGCTATAGTGCTGTTCTGAAAAACAGATGAACATAGAAAGTTTGGAAGTTTTTAAATGGTTATTATTTTTAGATTCCGTACTTGAGCTCTGTATGATCAACTTCATATTTTCATAATGTATGTGCTTAGGACTGTGTTTAATCAAATACAGTAGAGTTGTAACCGTAATTAATCACATCTGTATATAAAACATATGCCAATTTTAGTCGAGTTGTAAAATTTTCATGTATATGTCCAGTCCTTGTATTTCCCAGTTGCCTTGTTCAGTAATGACATACCTTGTTAATAAAAGGAAATTGTATATATAGATACATATGTTTGTCTTTTGTGTACTCTGTTGCTCCTGCACATACTTTCAAACAAAACTGTTTCAGAAAAAAAAGAAGGGAGATACTCCTTTTAGACTTAATCTAAAAGGCACAAACAATGAACTATATTACCTTTCCCTTCAAGGTTCATGATAGTGAAGCAAAACAATATTCAAATTATCCAGGCCTTTTTCTTGAAACAGTGTGTATGTATTCTGATCATTAACTGTTTTTCACCAATGTATTTATGAAGTATTTCTTCACAATCTAGGTGTTTGGGGGTTTTTTTCCCTGATGTAATTACAATTTGCTTGGTAGCCAGGAAGTCTTTCGTGCACTGCAGTTAATTTGCTGCTCTTCGAGGGTGTTATTTTCAGACTTGCTGAATGCTCAGTCAATACTGTCTCTAATGTTTAGAGAAGTTGTGTATCTAAATGTTTTCTCAGACCACTAAGATCTCAAGAAGCAGTGTGAATTGCTGCGTTTTGCATATGACTAGGTTGGTTACCTACTTGAGTGGGTGCCCAATTTAGAATCCTAGAATATCCTGAGTTGGAAGGGACCCACAAGGATCACAGAGCCCAACTCCTGGCCCTGCACAGCATCATCCTCAAGAACCACACCACGTGCCTGAGAGTTTTGTCCAAATGCTTCTTGAACTCTGCCAGGCCTGGTGCTGTGACCACTTCCCTGGGGAGCCTGTTCCAGTGCCCAGCCACCCTCTGGGTGAAGAACCTTTCCCTAATATCCAACCTAAACCTCCTCGAGTCCTGTCACTGTCACCACAGAGAAGAGATCAGTGCCTGCCCCTCCTCATCCCCTCAAGACGAAGCTGTAACTGCAATTAGCTCTTGCCTCAGTCTCCTTTTCCCCAGGTTGAACAGACCAAGTGACCTCAACTGCTCCTGATGCGACTTCCCCTCCAGACCCCTCACCATCTNTTTGTTGCCCTCCTTTGGACACTCTCTAATGGTTTATCTTTCTTGTATGGTGGCACCCAAAGCTGCCCCCAGCACTCGAGGTGAGGCTGCCCCAGTGCAGAGCAGAGCAGGACAATCCCCTCCCTGGCCCAGCTGGTGATGCTGGGCCTGATGCCCCCCAGGACAGGGTTGGCCCTCCTGGCTGCCAGGGCACTGCTGACTCGTGTTCAACTTGACATTGACCAGGATCCCAGGTCCCTTTCCATGGCACAGCTTTCCAGCCTCTCATTCCCCAGTCTGTCTCTACATCCAGGGTTGCCCCATCCCAGGTGTAGAATCTGGCACTTGTCTTTGTTAAACTTCCTATGGTTGATAGTTCATTAATTCTAAAGTGAGAGGAGTTCATTATCTTGTTCTTAGTATGACATTGGTGACTTCCACACGTGAGGCACTTCCATGTGTTGGTTTAAAATTCAGATTAGATTTTTGGGTTGACAACATACGCAGCAGGGCTCTTGCAGCAGATTAAATTGCCATGGTACTATATTTTAGATTATAAATGTTAATGTAAATGTCTCTGCATACTGATTTGTATACAATAGTAAAATCAAAAGCACTACTAAGAAAATAGAGGCATGCCTACTGTCTTGAGGCAGAGAATCTTTGATACTGAGGGAAAAAAATGTCAATGGTGAGAAGAGAGAAGCAGATGCCACATTTGTCCGACTAAAATGAAGGTGTTCCTAGGGACATACGTAATCAGTAGAATAAACAATTCTTCTGTTCATTTAAGTAGTCTGAAAAAGCAAAAAAATATTCTTGGCCTACACTGCCTTAAGAAGTGTTTTACTCTGTCAAGATTATGCTGAATTTTTCCGCTGACTTACATTTAAAAACGCATACCTTCTAATGGAATATTCCATTTAGATTTTTCTGAATGAATAGGCTATGAAACTCCCACGGAGAAACTTCATCAAGGTAAGAACATATGCGTAAGTATTACCTTCCTCTCCAACCAGTCTGGAAGTTCAATAGATGAAAGAAGAAATTTCCCAGAGAGTTTATTTCTATGGTAAGTTGATTCCCCCCTCCTTAAATGCTGAAAGGAGTATTTATCTTCCTGGTGTAGGCAAGTCCTTGGATTAGCAAAGGAAAATCTGTGGAGATGCTGTTTCACTTGCGTGCTAGATTGAAGGAGTTCTGGTGTCAGGACTGTGGTAGAAGAAGTGGTCTAATTAGTTTAGTGTGAGAGAGAAGTTGCCTTCAGAGTAGCAATAGCTTCATAAAAGCCCTTTGCCTCACATTCTTTTACTCCAACCTAGTAAGTGCTGTGACCACAAAAATAAGTAAGAAAAGGTGAAGGCTTTGGCTGCACATTAAAAAATGACTAAAACCATTGTAATGTGGGGTTTTCTCCTCCCCCCGTCTGCCCCCTTGTGATTTTTCAAGGAGTTGGATATGTGCTATAAATCCAGTGTGGATAAGGGCCAGGATATTATTAGATCTCTTCTCCAGAAATGGTGCGTAAAAGTATTCCTCCAAAAAGCTCTGTTCCCAAGGGATTTAACTGGCACTTCCCTGGGCGGGTAGGAGATTGAGAGAGATTTGCAGACTTGTGGTTTTTGGAAACCAAACCGTAGGAAAATACTCTGGAAGCATGCAGAAACAACTTTAGCTGATATTTGTGAATGAAAAAAATAGCTTTTAAGTGTCGTAAGCGTTCAGAAACTGTGCAAAGAACTTTGTATAGCCTGTCTTGTACTGGTGCTACCTGGTTTTTGAAAGGAGGTGAAGGAAAGGAATTAAAACACAAAATCCTTCAAGTTCCTGGTGTGTGTTTGTGCTGGTGTTGGCTGGGGCAGAGTTAATTTATCTTTTTTCATAGCACAGGGCACGGAGCCGCTGGGTTCGTGCTGCGAGCAGCGGCGATGGCTCGGGGCTGCTTCGTTGTGGCCGAGCGGCGCCGGCCCGGCTCGCGGCCCGCAGGTGGCGCTGTGAGCGCGGGAGCTGCGGCCTGGCCCTGAGGGAGAACCGGGGATTCAGAGGGGAAAAAAACCTCGGCGCGTCGTCATCCAAAGCATTCTGGAGAAGGGAAAATACGTGGAAATTATAGAATTGCTGCATAATAGCTACCCTGTGCTTCCCAGTGAGAAACCAAACCCCTTCTGTTACTCTGAAAGTTGCTTTTCAGGAACGCTGCCCTGTGTGCTTCCCTGCATAGACTTAGGTTCTTTTTAAATGCACTTTGCCTAGAGATTGTTACCCAAAGCCAGTTGAGTATAATCGACTTTTTAGCTCTTTGAAATGTTTCCTGGGCTGTTGCTGGCCCCTGGGAGCCTTGTGACCAGAGCAGGAGTCTGAGATCCGGGTTCTTGTCTCCGCTCCATCACAGACCTGCAAAACAGCCTCAGGGAAGTCACTCCCCATTCGCAAGGCCTTCCTACACAGGCTCTGGCTGGCAGCCGTGTTCTGCTTTGTTATAAATTAGATTAGATTAGAGGGGATTAGATTAGATGAAGATGGCTACAAAGAGAACCTCCTTTCTCTTCTTTGTGCTCCTTATTTCCAATAGAAAAGGGTTCTTTGGGCAAGAATTCCCGCCCTTTAAGGGCTAAGCAAATTAAATTTGCACACTTCACCCTTTGCCTCAGCTTTCAACTTGAATGTTTATTGCAAATTTTCTCCCAGAAATTTAAAATTTCAAAGTTGGTGAAAATTTCTCAGTAGAGGGGAAAATTTACACTGATCAAAAAGCACGGAGAAATTGTAAGCAGACACAGAGAGATAATTTTAATGTTGATTTCAAGGGATCTAAGCTCCTGCTTATGAATAGTGTGCACCACAAATGCAAAATTAATTCAATATTAAAGTAAAAAATGCAAATAGAATTGATTTCAATATTTTTTTTACAAAATCGCCTGCAGAATGGGAAGACAGAAGAAGCATAAAAGAAATGGAAAAGAGACCCAAGAGGAGATTCTTTCTTCAGGATGCTGCTGGTTTGCTTGCTTGCAAGAGGTCTTAGTACAAATTTCACAATCCAAAACCCTTACAGAAAAGCTGCAAAATGCAAAAGTGCAGCCAGTGTACAGGATTGCATCCAAGAATCTGTGCTTAGTGAAAGCTTGTGCACCTAATTCAAGGTAAATTATACTTTTCTCAGCTTTTCTTGTCCTTGCTAATTACACAAAATACAAGAAGATAATCTTGTTAACTGATTATTCTGTCTGGGAGTAAGCAAAAAGCACATTAGTTAATAATAAGAGCAATTTATAGGCAACAATTATAAAGAGGGAGAATTTTCTTCAGGTCTGTTTTGCTTTCTAGAGCTTCAGACCATTGGGTCATCACAAGGTCTTTAATTATCTGGACCATTCTTGTTTCTCAAGTGCCTTTTACCTTGACCAAACTAGTAATGTTTTTAAGCAAAATTGTCCTTACCTGAAAGTGGTAGAAACACAGCCCTGTTCTGAGGAATGGCTTGCACCAACGAACATCAGTAATGTTGCATTCAGACTTCAAGGTGGCTGCTACACACCCAAGAACAGGGGATTTCAAGGAAGCTTGGCAAAAGGATAGAAGGAAGATTATGGAAGTAGGGAAAGATTTTTGCAGAAGCCTTATAGAGGGAAGAAGGAAAAGTAAAGGGATGGCACAAAGTACTCAGCTGAAGGAAAGAAGAAAAAAAACCAGGTAAGAATTGGAAGTCTATTGGCAGATAAGTGTTTATAGATAAATTTAGCATCCATTTTGTCTTGACTAACTGGATAATTGTTCTATTATAACATAAACCTTTCTTAAGAGGGTGAAGAAGGGGAGGAAACGATCCTTGCAGGTATTTTAGGTGTTACACAACATCATAACTTTCTGAAATATTTGTGTTGCATATGGCTTTGGTTTCCAAATGGTTGTGAATTTTGGTGGGTTTGGTCCCAATTCTACTGCCAGCCCCTCCAGAGAAGAGTTCTGGGGTAGCACACCTGGCTTCTTTCCCTTGTACAGGGCAGCAGCCCCACCAAGGGCTTCAGTGTCCCTGTTGTGCACTCAGCCAGCCCAGCAAAGCATGGCTGGCTCTCAAGGAACTGTCTTGCCTCATGAAAAGTGTTTGTATTTATGTGGGGTTTTTTTAATTAGCACAGTCAGGCCTTGATTTTATTTGTGCCCTCAAATGCTACTAATTACAGCACTTACTGATGAGGGGTCCCCTCCTCTGCTGTGGCTCCTGTTGCTAGACTTCTGCCTGAGAAGCTGGAGCTCATCAGAAGCTTTTTCTCCATGTCACATGTGTGTGGAGGGTGAAAAAGCTGTGATTTTAGATGTTTGTAGAGGCTGTGGTGTTGTGTGGTTTTGGCAAAGTTCAGTAGCTACTTCATCCAGCTCTGCTCCTGGGTAGTAAGGGGATCATTGAAGTGGCTGTGCAACAAGAGCCATTTGCAGGGCAGCACACACCTTACAGTCATTCAGAGTAACCCAGCCTGCCCCACTGTGGTCCAAATCACCATAAGGAGAATTAAGAACCAGTCCTTAGTTTCTTGTAGCTGCTTGGGCTTGAGCAAACAGCAGCTTCCTGGGAGACTCCTTCCATTAACAGGGCCCTTTGCAGGTTCCAGACCAGACTTAGAAGCCTGTAAATGGTCCCACTTTGGAAAGCTCTGGTTTAAGGCAAAAAGTATTATGTAAACATGTAAAAAACCCGAATCAAAATGGTACCATCACAAATGGTAATGGCAAAATCACCTTAGTGCAAGTTTGAAGGTACTATCTGAAATATTTATTACATTTTTATGCTCCATACCATAAAACATCCCCCAAAGTACTGAAACCTGTAGATAGAAGAAAAATTATTGAACTGTTATCTTTATGAATGTGTAGCATTTGCACTGCAAGGCATTTTGTCATGTACTTACAGCTCTAATCAAACCTGTATTTGTGGATCCAGATAAAGAATAATGCAATTTTGAAACCCCTGAAAACAGCACTGCTTGATGAGCTCTCATTTAGTTTACAGTTTACAAATGCCAACAGAAAATCCTGGGCTGGTTCTCAGTCTGCATGCCCATGTCCCTTGGAATCAGGGGGCTGGTAGGATACGCGCTGGGGAGAGAAGTCGCTCTCCTCGTACTGCCGTCGTTAACGTGTGCGGAAAATCCTGACAGAAATGAAGCCATGGGAGATGGGAATGTGCCAAGACTTTCAAATTTGCATACCTGACCTCAGGATCTAAATCAGATTTAGATGGTTTCTAAATAATTAATGACAGCAAAATGTAGTGAGAGTCTCAGTTTTGAGGTAACTATTGCTCATCAGACACTGATAGGCACATAGCCTCTTTCATACAGGTACCATTGGTTTGTAGCTCCTGCCCAAATTCAGCCTAGTACTCTTTGCCTGGGCCTCAGCTGACACACTGAACAGGATAGCAAAAAAATATACAGGTGTGTGATTTATCTGGGGAATCTGTGTCCAAGGTTTATGTCTTCCTCCCCATGATGTCAGCAGAGCCTGGAGTCTCTCTTCTGGCTGCCCTAGCAAATGCTCTAAGTTTAGACACAGTTCTCTGCATGCAGAGCCAAACCTCAGTTTGTAGCCATTTTGCATTGTTTTGTGGGTCCTGTTATGAGTTAGTGTCATTTATGTTTTACTATCACTCCTGTGAGACCTGGCATCATTGTATGGAGCATATTTACAATGGAAAAAGATTCCTGTGGCTTCGCTGAGGTGGTGGTGGATTCCATTCCCCATGTATCTTAACTATTTTTAACATGATCTGGGGTGGGTTTCTGTCCCTACAGCTATCATAACATGATGCATTTTAATGTGGCAATTATTATGATCCATAAGTTTCTCTCGGCATCCAGTGCCTCAAAAAGGAAACCCCCACCCCCACCCAAGAAAATATTTTTTTCTATGCAAGAGCACTCATTTTCAAGCCAATCTCTTCTCCTGGGACAAGTATAAATGAATGGGTCCTTTTTTCTCCGATGATAACTGCAGTCTGACGATTGTGGCGTCTCCACTGGATGCTGGAGGCAGGCAGGGGTGGGATCTCTTCCCGCTGGAATCCCTGCCACGCTGTGTCTTATGATGAGAACTCACTGGCGGAGTTTCCCTCCAATCTCCCTCTCTAATTTATATCTGTAGTTCTTGTACCCATCTACACACAGCAGAGTAGACTGTACTGCTTCTTTTTAAGAAGATAATTTTAAAATATCTCTTGAACCCTTGACCTTCAGAATTCCCTTGGACGACATCCCTCTGATCTAGGGAGAGCTCCCTCATGGGTTACCACTCTTCATGTGAAAATAGGTAGGGTGTAATTTGCAAATATTTATACTATTCTGTTCTGGGTAATTGAAACTACTGTTAATTGCTCATGATTTCAATCCAGACAGCTGGTTTGTTTTTCTGCACTGCTCCCACAGGAGAAGTTGCATTTCTCCATGCCTCAAACCCCCAAAGGCCTGATGGTTTGCATAGCATATTGTCTCTCTACTGTGTTCTCTGAAACACTTGACTGAGTGGTAAAGGCGACTGTGGCTTGTTCCAGGCATTGAGATGGAGAACAGACAGTATGTAAAGCTTTTTGGCTTTGAAACTTTGGGAATGATTGCACTGGGAGCTGAGTGAGCACGAAGAAGAGAGGAAGCAGAGCTGTCTGCTGGGGCTCTGAGCAACACAACAGACCCTGTTAGGAGGGTAGATGTTATAAAGCCTCTTAAGTGGTAATCTGAGGTTAGTAAGAATTCACCTTTGACTCAGACTAACTCTCCAAAGGTCAGAATGGATATACTTCACTACTGCAGAGCACATTTCACCTGAAAATTACACGAGTTGGTAGATCCCTCTGGACAGCTAGCAAAGAGGAATGGTATAGAAAGGGAAGAACAGGAGAGATGGTTAATACTTTTCCTGAGAGACATGTAAGAGAGAGTGTTAGGGGCAACAATAAATCAATAAGGTAATCAAAGGCCAGGTAATTGCAAGAATTTTGCAAACAAACACAACAAAGAACAAAAGGAAGGAAAGAAATCACCTCTATACACATGCATATATGAGTGTGTGTGTGTGTATGGCCTTGTATATAAAAGGAATAGAGGATCAGTAAAAGCAGCAGTGCTCTTGAAAGGAAAAGAATGATGAGTTGGATATTGCTGTGGAACTGAATGTCTCATTACAGATAGTGAGTGAAAAATGGTCTCTGAAAATAGGAAAAAAATTAGAAGGAACTGAAGTAAAATCCAGGCAGCAGTAAATTCAAAGCACCTACATGTAAGTGAAGAAACTACTCCAGCTGCATCTGTGGGACCACAGCACTCAACAGTGGCCTCCTCCAGCTCCGTGACCCTCCCTGAGGGAGCAGCCTCTCCCACACAGCTGAGGCTTGGTCCCAGGGGCAATGTCTGGATTGGGCTGCAACACAGGAAAATGCAGGCTGTGGCATTCAACATGCTGGGTCCAGAAACTAGTGAGCTGCTGCTCTATTGCTTCCCAGGGGTCTCAGTCCCAGACCCTTGTTGCTGCCTTAAGATCAGGCAGAATGAAGCTGGAGGCAGTGTGTGATGGAGACTTCCAAAGTCATGCCTGGGTGACCTGATGGCTTCTTTGGGCTTTATGTTAGGGCATTGTTTTGCAGGCAGGGTGAGCCAGGAGGGCTCAGCCTCCCCCTTCACACCAGGGCTTTACCAGCTTTGCCTGGCTGCCAAGCCTGGCAGCTCCCAGCCCTCAGCTGTGTCTGGGGAAAGCGGGAATAACTAGGGCATGAGGAATAATTCAAACCAAGCAAAACCTAAGTAAGTCTACAGTAGGAGACAGCTGCAGCTTTTGGTCAACCTGTGAGCAAAAGAATGTGTATGGGTCAGACCCAAAGCTCCTGACAGCAAGAGAAGAAGTCCAGTGGTTTGAGCTTTTGGCTGCACACTCATAGCTGCATAAACTTCAGTGCATTGGGATATCTCAGGTGCATGCTAAATGTAACATACATTATTTAAGGTACTTTTTGTTTCTCGTGGGACTACTCATTTCAAGGTGCATTTAGGACAAACACAGTAAATTAAACTGAAAAAAAACCCCTCTATCCCAGAAGGAGGGCTATATCTAAAGGAAGCTGGGTAAAAACAGAGATCAACAATAATGTTGGTAAGTTTTCATGGTAACACACAGAAAAAAAGTGGAATGAAAATGCTTTAGATAGGAAAAAAGTTTACTGGAATCATTCTTACTAATATTCACTCTATGCCTGATTGAATTTGATATATTATACCAGGTGAAATGTCCTCCTTTAATTTTAAAGAAATGGCTTCATGTACATGAATTGCACCATCCACCTATTTTTTAAAAAATTAAAAAAGGCTTTTGTAGCTAGTGGTTGTATTAATTAGGGAAAGATGGTGGGAGTCAGGGGAAGAGGCAAATATGTACATCTGCTATGTATGAAAATCATTGTGTTGTCCGTTCCTCATTTATTGCCATCTAACACTGTCTTTAAGAGCAAGAGCTAATGACTGCACAACCACAGAAAATACCAAGGAGACAGAGTACACCCAGTAAGACCCTCGAGCCAAACTGAAACTCCCCATAAGACCTCCATTAATTAAAATCTCTACAGATGGGTTCCCTTAATTGTAGGAAATGGAATACAATCCCTATAATTAACTCTCCACTCAGAGGCTTTTTCCCCCACCCCTGCTCAGCATCTGGAAAGAGCAGCAGTGATTGTTTGGCACCTCGTTGCTGGAGGGCACAGCTGACTCTCCAGAGCAACCCACTGCCCAGGGCCCCCCACCAAAACCAGTCTCATCTCTTCACCCAGCCTCCTCCACAACCCCACCATGCTGCACTGAGAGGTTTGTGTCTTCACATGGGCCACAGTACTAGCCCAATGCCCATTCCTCCTCACCTTGGAGGGAAGTGTTGGTTCTTTGAAGTCTTTTCCACCCTGAAGGGTGAGCAGCTCTTCTGTGCTGCAGCACAGGGGGAGATATCAAGATATGGAGAAAGTGATATTAAGGGATAATCAAAGAAAACTCGCTGTCGCCCTTGGAGCAGCAGGTGGTCTCTGGGGCAGACCTTGCCTTCTGATGGGTTTGTGGAGCATCTCTCCGTGTGCTATCAGCAGTCCACACAGACTGTCAGCCAGTGTTGTGAGGATTTCTGCCTCTGTTTCCAGAGCTCTCTCTTTTTTCCAGTTTAGCTCTGATGTGTTGCATTTCTCTCTGCTCCTGTAATTAAAAACCTTTGTCCAAATCTCACAGCATTTTCTCTCCTGGTTACTACCACCTTCTTCTCTTTCATCCCACTATCCTCTGGTTACCACCCTTCTTTGCACAGTCCAGGTCCTGTAAATGACTCAGTCTTTCTTGTTCAGAGAGTTTTCCCTCCATTCACTGATCCACTATGCAGCACAGAATCCCATCTGTTCTGCCTTTTCTTCTTCCATCTCCTTGGGTCAGCATGCCAGAGCAGGGCACAAAATGCTTCCTCCCTGTGGTGGCTGTAAAACTGTGGGTCTTTTTTTTCCTCTTTTCCTTTCTGCTGCAGTGTGAGGCTCTGTGGTGCGGTGAAGAAAACTTCCCAAGAAATGTAAGGTGGTGCCAGGCAAACTGCAAATTGTATGTCCTGGCTTCAGGCTGCCCAGCATCCCTGGTCTTCTGGAACAGCTTGTGTGTGCTCCTGGTGGTAACACAAATGACCAAGGCGTTGGGTATTGACAGGCCCTGGTCCCTGAGAGAACAGTGACTGTTACTGGGAGCAGCCGCTACCCAGAGCACTTGCCCACATGCCTTAGCTAAGGGTTGAATCTTTATGACTGCTGTTAACTGTCCTTGGGCCCTGCCACAGGTGAACCACACGTGTGGAAGAAGCAGTGGCACCTGGCACGTGGTGCTTTTCAGCACCAAAGCAATGTATTTCCAACCATGTAGCAACTTGCCCGAGGAGATGTGCCACCTTTTGGGAAAACCAGGGGACACCAGCTGGAGAGAGGTAACATGGTAGGAGGGTTTCAGGGAACCTGTGGGCCTGAAAGTAAAGCACATACCTGGGGTCACACTGTAGTTTTCAGCCTTTCCTAATGTTGTTGTGAAACTTGGATGATCCACAGCTCTCCTGAATACAGGGCAGCTCTTTTGAGGGCACGTTCCTCTGAGAGCTACTTGTTGCCTGCTGTGACTAACAGGGGTTCTGGTGTCTTGTTTTGGAGGAGCTTCCACAGAGATCCTTGTTCTTGGGGCTGTCAGGTGTGTCAAAGCTGTTCTCCAGGGAGCTGTGGGAGCCTGGGGCCAGCTGCAAGGCTGACATGCGTGGTGGCTACAAAGGCTTCCCCAGAAAGTTGTAGCTTCTCCATGAGAGGAGTGCAGAGGGCTGCCTTCCTCTCTGCCAAAATTACCAAGATGAAGATCTCTGGAACCAAGATGAACTCTGGAAGTTCAGAGCACATCTAGCTCACAACTGTGTGTCACAGACAAACAATTAAAGAGAAGACATGGTCACACATGAAGCTGAGGTAAGGACTGTGAAACAACGTGGTGCCTTGCCCCTGAACTTGACTAGGGAAACGTATGTCATGTAATGTGGGCTCTCTGAGCCAGCCCTGACCAGGAGCAAAGGAAAGGCAAGAATGTGTACAGGGCAGAGGTAAAATACGAAAAAATCATCAGATTTCCCTTTCTGCCTCTCAGTATTTCTTTTACTGCGGTCTGAGTACCCACACAGTGCAAATCACTGTGTGCTTGTGCCAAAGGCATTTTCATGTTGTGCAGCACTGCACTGTTTAAGGCAGATGTTTTACTGCTGCTTCCCATGCAAGAAAGCCAGTAAGTGACATACTGGTGGTTTAATTGCTCATACACCTTTGCACTGGTCTGCAGCAGCATTATCAGAGTTTTCTATCTATGGTAGTTGTTTTTTTCTTGATCTTTGGGCTGAGTTAGTTTCAGGAACCCAAGTCTGCTTTTAATCAGTGTTTTAAAAAATAGACTTTTTTTCCTTAGAAATAAGTCAAGCATTGGTATCACTGAAGTCACTTGTTCCCTGAGATGAGCTGTCAGCTGCTGTGAAATGCAAGGGTCTTCTGCCTACTCTGCAGACAGTTTCAGGCATTAAAGAATTACACATTTTGCTCTTTGTAGACAAGCCAGACACCCTTCAAACTGCAAAGGTTCACTTTCAGGTTGGGCAGTGCTCTTCTGAGCGAGGAGCAGGATCCCTGTTGCTGTGCCTACATAAGGCACTAACCTGCATCTCAGGGGCCTGTGTCCGGTTCTCCATATTCACATATTCAAGAGCAATTCAGTCCACATAAAACTTTCAAAAATGAGGAAGGAGGCCTCAGACTACATCCTCAAAAATTACATAGCTACTGTAAAAGGCTTTCACTGCAAGTCAACTTTGAAAATGGGACATGCCTGTGAAAATAAGAAAAGGTAATCTGATTTGTGCCTTGTAAAGCCATGGGGCATCATGCAGTGCTGTCATACAGGGCCCCAAGATGCCCCTGAGTCACACTCCTTGAAGGTGATGTACCACCCCTTTTGCTCTTGCACACAGTATTTAATTTGTTCTATGCTCTCAGCTCCTCTGAGGTGACTCCCTCTGGTGCCTCTCTGATAGCCCAGAGGAAGAGCAGTCCAGTCCAAAGTATTGCTTCTGAACGCAGTGTTCTTAACAGAACAAGTTCATTCACCTGGCAGAGGGGTTTGTAGAAAAAAGCAGAACAGTGTGTAGGGTTCAGCAGAACAGGTGTACGAGTTACTAGAGAGAAATCTAAGCATGTGTTTAAGTGCTGGGTTGCTGCTGTAACCCTTCAGTCACCAACAGACATGCAGCTAGATAATTTAACAGCAGCTTCAAATGCACATAATATATTCTACCAAGTCTATTTAATCTGCAGGGATATGCCCAGCAAGTGTTTTTTCTTTATAGAGTTTTGCTAGCTGTTTCAAGAGACTGCTTCATGAAAATTGCTACCTCAATGAATGTACCTTGCAAACCTTTCTGATGACCTAATTAATTTTGCTAAGGTCACTCTAGTAGAAACATTTCCTACATAAAGGCAAGGTACCCACTGTCACCCAAGGAATTTTTAAGTGCTTCTGGTTTTTTCGTTTTTCTTCAATGGTCTTTGTTCTTGAGCCATCAGATATCATGACTGAAATACAAACTTTTCTATCCACTGCATGTGTAAGAGTGTAAAACTAAAAGTACTGATTCAATTGTACACTCTGCTTGTGAGAGGCTGTTTTGTAGCTGCTGCTTTTCTGCTGCTTACTGAGTGAAAAGCAGTTCTATGTAGCTCTACCTACAGAAGGCATCCTGCTGTCTTTTCACACCACAGGCTTGTTCCCAAGCCTCCAGAGTCATAGGGGTCTCATTATTGATTCAACTTTTTAAACTCTTTATTTTGTAAAGTAGGTTGTAAGCAGTAAGGTGGTATAGAGTTTATCCTGTCTGTACTAAAGTCAATATAAAATGCTAGTGGATTTTGTTGTCACTGCATTAACTCATTAGTTGTAACTGTGTTTGCAGGGTGATGAGGACTGTGAAACACACCTGTCATACCTGCCCTGGCATAGGCATAGACATGGATGCTAGTCTGAAATCCTTATCCATAATCATGTGGGAAATCACTAGACACTGACTTACCAATTCCATGAAACCAAAGCACATCCTGGCAATTCTCATTCTAGGAGGGACCTGTGCGCACCCAGGCATCTCCACCCAGAATAATTTCTTAGGTGTAAAACTGCAGGCTAAAATCATCCAAAATAACAGAAAACGTGGTATGTCAAAACATTATAATCTTTGGACATTTAAATTATTGTTTATTGGGATGGATACCTGTCTTTTCCACTGCTCTCTCAGGGGAATGGAAACTATTGCTTTTTTTCCTCAGCTTTATCTTGTGCAATGTTATAGTCAAAGGTAAATATAAGTTATCTGAATGTATTCACTTCTCATTTGAGCAATGTCAACTTTTAAACTACTTTTCATGTACCAATTAAATCTGCTTTCTACTGCTGATGTGTTGCAGTAGGTATGGACCTGACATAGAAATGCAAGGAAAAAGAGCCTCAAAGGGGCTGGTGCTTCAGGCTAGTTTGATTCGTTCACATAGTTCTTCATCTTGTCTTGCTCTCCCCCTGACAGTACCCAATGTCTCTTATACAAGACTTGTTCCTTTTTGTATTCCTGCTAGGGAGAATTGAGTGCAATGGCACTTTTTAGGAGTGTTTTTTATAAATGCTCATGTACACTAAATGAGCCATTCTCAAGCACAGGCCATTTGGTCTGAAAAAGGAATTTAAACTCGGGAAGAAGTGATGAGACTAGAAACATTGGAGAACAGCAGTACTTGCCACTAGCCAAATGTAGGTGGAAATATAAAATTATTTTGTGGAAATAACTCCACTCTACTCACCTTTTTTCAAAACTTCTGGGGCCAAATCTGACCCATTAATGGTTTTAATTTTGTGAGCTTCCAGTAGAAATATTGATGCACAGGAAGGTACAGACTGACAATCAATGACTCATCAGTCTTATTTTATAGATTGCCTCTGTCTCTCAGCCCTTCTAATCAAATATTCATTGCTGGGAAATGCCCTCCCAGTGCATCCTTGCTGGTTAATTATAATCCCCTCACCTCAGCTCTGAAACCTCTCCCACAGATTGAATGCAGCAGACTTCTGTTTCTCACCCGAGCAAATCTTCCAGCAGCTCCTCGGGGTTGTGCAAGGTGCTGTTGTGCCCCTGTTGTGCCCCCTCAGACTCTGTTGGCTCTGCTGTCAGCCACAGGGAAGCCACAGCAGCTTCTGCTTGAAGAAGACCCTCTGTCTTCATCAGTGCTCAGGCTCTTAACCTGCAAACTCAGTGAAAGCTCTTGAAAATGGATGGGGATTAATCTCCTGTTGGAGTGAATTGAAGCAATGGCAGTTAATTAAAAACAAAAAACCAAACGAAATTCACCAAACCACGAACAAAAACCAACCCACATGTCTTCTCCAGCTCCACTGATAACTTTCCATGTGGGCCTAGGTCAAATGTAAGCAAACTCCATGTAGATTAGATCTACCACTTTTCTCTGACCAAGACAAGCAGCTGGCCAAACAAGTTTAGTCTAATATGATCTGTCTTTCCTAAAATCACATTGCCTTTTTGCTTTGTTTTGTTTCTGCAGCTTGATTATTGTTTTCTCCAATATCAATTTGAAAAAGTTGTACACAATAGAGGCCAGACTAATGAATAGTACTTTTAAAACAATTTCTTTTCCCAGCTCAAGATCTGCCCCCAAATCTTAAAAACCCTTTCTGTCATTTAAATGCCTGCACAATTTCCACTACTTCTTGTATGTTAATACATTGCAATACTTATTGAAAATATGCATAACCTTGAACTTCAAATTAAGTTTTCAAGAAATTGAACAAGATGCAGTTTGAAACTTTCTTTATTATCATCCTTTCATTTGTACATATCACTGCCTCTGCTTAGTACTGCCATTTTATCAACAGTTAACTAACATATGTAAAAATTTTAATCTGTTTCGTTTATTTGAGTCTTTCAGCTCAATAGAAAGAGTGTCTCTGGGAATTTTTTTCTTTCCTATGCAAAAATGTCATCAATTATTAATCAAAGCAGACTAGATTTCATAGAAGATCTGACATCCTGCAGAACAATACAGTATACTTAAATGTTAAAGGTGCATTCTTTCTTAAAATGCTGCATGCTAGAGTAGCTATTAATTGCAATATGAAATGGATCCACTGGTAAAGCCTACATGAGTGTAAGTGTGAGATGTGGGCTGCAATGCTTTCACAATCAAAGACCTTTAGCATAAATACCAAAACTGTGCAGAACAGGCTACACAAATGGTCCTGTGGGACTTCAGCAGAAAGCCTGGAGGATTGTCCTGCTCCTCAGGGGGAGGCACAGCAGGGATGTTCACCCTTGTGCAAAGGGCAAATAGGCCCCAAATCCAGATCGGCTTTGGAAGAAGAAGCGGGGGGATGACAAAAGCTGAATTTCAAGGCCGGGCATTTCTTTCCTGCAGACGTTTCTGGTGACCCTCACTCCGGCACTCACCAGGACAAAGAGGTCCTGGGAACCCTCAGCCTGCCAGGGCCATGCCAGGACTGGGGTTACTGAGGGAAACAGGGATGTTTGCCAGACTGGGACTCAGACCTTCCATCAACGTCAAGCAAGCAGCTTCCAGTATTTATTTTACAGCTCTGCTGGCTCAGTTGGAGCCATGCCTGTCATGATAATTATGTTCAAATGCAAGCTAAAATGACTTAAAGACACATTTAGAAGGACTGTGAACCCTGTCAAAATCGATAGCCAAGGCCTTGCTTTCTTTATTATTTTCACATGCTCAGTTTATTGAATATGTACAGAGAATGAATTGAAAACCAAATGCTGTATTTGTGAGACATTTAAATTATGTATTAGTAGCTTGAGACACTGTGGTTAGCCATTAAATAAATAATTGTAAACAGACCAATTCAGAACGATCTATTTCTATATTTATATTTGTGGCCTAAGAGAGGAAATTGATGCTTTCTATGGAGGGAAAAAAAATCCATCCATCATGGGGCCCTCCAACTAAGGTGTCCAGTGCTAGTAAAAATGGTATTTTAAACATAGTATCAAATGGGTTTCCAGCATCTCTTAGGAGTGGAAGGCAGCCAAGTTTCTTTGTGTTACCTTTTTCTTTTCTATATGATGGATAAATTCATCTTGAGAGGACTCAGAACAGTTTGTTGTCTGGGCTTTTTTTTTTTTCTTCTTTAAGAAAATTGTTTTTGGTTAATTAGATTGGAATTCATCCTACTGAAACTCACCTGCCACAGAGCTCAGCAGGCAGGAAAGGGCAGTCCTGCTGGCCTTGGAAACAGTAGCAATGCTCCAGTTAATTGCTGTTGGACCAGAAAAATGGCCGTTCTCACAATGACCTCATGGTTTCAATGTGTGTGCTCAATTGTTTGGCAATTCTTTTTACATCTACAGCTCCTGGAGTCATGAGAGTCCTGCTGCATTTCAGTTGTCCATGTCAGAAAGGAGGGGAAAAGTTTATTTCTGTAATTGTGGATGAGATTGAAAAAGGGGACCCTTGGGATTGAGGCGTGAGATGGTAAGTAAAGGTGTCTCAGGTTGGCCTAGGAAACTTATTCCACAAACAGTTTTTTGAGTCCTTGGCTCATAAATTAGAGAAACCAGAAGTTGGTTATGTTGCAGCAGAACTAGGCCCTGTTATTTAGAGCTGTAAGGTCAGTTATGCAGGTGATTTTCACAGCTGATGAGAATTTAGATGCACACCTGGAATGTATCATCCTAAAGTACAAGACTGACAAGGGACCTAACTTTCTTGAAGTATCCTACTCCAGGGTCTGTTTGGGCAAAATATCCTGTCTATCAGACCACTACAATGTAAGTAAAACATAAGTTAGCAAAGCTGAGGCAATTTTTGGGATTCTGCTTTGATAATTGTATTATTTATCTAATTTACATCTCAGTTTGGTTCAGAAAAGTAAATTTCACGTTTGGTTGGTTTGGGTTTTTTTTCAGAGCCTCTGGTTAATTTAAAGTTTCCATTTTCAACCCTTAGCACAATGCTGTAATAATAGCAGTAAGTGCTCTAAGGGAGTCCTTGGCTTTGGGGGTTACTTTTCGTGGGGAATATGTACATAGAAGGAGCATTTCTATTATTTAAAGAAAATGATCTTAACCTGCTAATTTTCCTCCAATTTTATGTTCTGACCTCACCAGGTTACATCAGCTGAGATCTGAACCCATGTGGGAAACCCGAGAAGCTGTATCCAAGTGTCAGGAATAGGTTCTCCTATATTAATACCTTGTAAATAGAGGAACAAGCTGTTCTTTGGGAGGAAGAAAAATTGCACAGCTCTGTATGTGAGTGATGGATCAGTTACATTTGCACAATTTCACTAAACATTCTCCTGGCAAGAAAAATGCTCTGGGAAAGCATCCCTAAAAAATCCAACACTGCCACTAGTGTCATCCATATAAACACAACCTCTGTGTATGTTATCATATGTAAATCCTGCATAAATGTATAACTGAGATAAATGTTTAATTGAACATTTCTGCTATTTCCTTCTCACCCTGAGAGCTGTTTGCATTAGTAAACAAATTCTAATATTCATGTACACAGTCACCCACTCTGTCTTGCTCCATCATTTAGCTTTTATTCTGGAGAATTATTCTCTCTGGTGATACAAGGCTGCAAGACTGTAATAGCTCCACTGAGGGATCCTGCCTCCCAAAAGAGAGCTGTACCACTGGGGTCAGATGATAAAAACTGAGTCAGTGCACTTTAATGGATACCTAAAGTTCTTTTAATCAAAAGCAAAAGGCACTGCTATAGTCTGTCTGTGATTGGAAGAGATACGGACAAGGATAGAAAGCAGGTGTCTCACTCTCTCTGAAAGTGAATCCAGGTGGAACAAGAATTGCCTTTACAAAAGAGGAAGAAAATACTGCAATTAGGCACTTAGCATCCACACAGTCCTGGTGAGCAGAAAAGCCCACGGTGGCTCATGCAGTTGGGTATTGTGTTTGTTCCTTGGGGCAAAGCCATTGCATGGAGGTGAGAGTTTTCTTCAAGGCTGGAGAGATTCTGGAGTAGCAACAGAGAGAAAAAGAGCATTTCGTGATTCTGCACTTGCTGCTGTGTCCCCTGGAGCCCTGCACACAGAACAGAGGAAGCTGTGAGATGCTGACTGAAGCTTCAACAATTTTCTCCCCTCTTCTTACCTCTGGATGGTGAGTACTGTTGTTAAAATAGACCCTTTCCAGCCATCTTCCTCATTGCTCCTCCAAACCACAATAGTAAAAGTAGTAGGGATTGCATTTGAGTTATTAGGAAACTTTATCTGTTCTCTTAATTACTCTCCAATCTTTTGTTGCCTATAAATTATTTTCCTCAACACCAAAGAGTAACACTTCACTGGGGCTGCAGCATGCACCACATATAGTCTTGTGCTCAGATGTTGTAGTGACAGGCCATATTTTAAAACTTAGCAGATAGAAGTAGTAGGCTATATAAATCCGTGAGAAAACCTGCAGAATGTATCTAGTGTTCCTAGCTGAGTTAGGGCTGTTTGCAGGCAAGTGCTTTGAGTGCTTTCCTGCTGTGGGATGTTGTTCTTTGTGCTGAAGGACATTGAACATGGAGGGTAGGGCATTGGTGTTCATCAGATTTTGCTAGGAAAGACTCATCTTGGTTTGGTAGGCAATGAATGGATGATGAACCTGCCACAGAGACCTTCATGCAACTGTCAGCAGATGTGCCATGAGGAGGAAAAAGCAGTCACTTGAGGATGCTGCCTGACATTGTTACGTGGCTGGTTTTGGGGAATGACACAGGTGATAGACACCAGGCCAATGGCAGCTTAGGCTGCGGCAAGATCAGTCTCATCCCTAGGTGAGAAAACCCACCAAGGGACAGTCCCTGTGAGCACAAGCATAACTAGTTTTACATGGCAGAGGCCCCGTGGGGTGCAGGGTGCTGGGAAAGTCAGCAAGGTGGCTGTGTGTCCCTGGCAGTGCAAAGCAAGCTCTCTTGGAGCTGGGCAGTTTTGCCACTGATTCCAGCAGAGCTGGGATTTCGGTACCAGTAGTGCCACACAAAGGAGAATGCTCCCATCCTGCACGAGTTCAGCTGCTCTGAGAGACTGGTGTCCTACCCCAGTTTGGAGTGAAAATTTGGGAACTGGAGATAGCAGACAAAGCACAGAGCCATGGTGAAACAGAGCTCTGTTCTTCCATCTTTACACAAACAAAAGTCCCATTGAAAGCTGTAAGACATTGAGTCCTCTGATTGAAATATATATATATAAATACATGTAAAAGTTTGATGTATTACTGTTTCAGCTCTACATTTTCCCTTGATTTTAATTTTCTCTATGGAGTTCAAATACAGAGTGTTCCTTCACAGCTTATTTTCAAAGCCTTTTTTTGACTTTCATATTTAAACTTATTTAAGGCCCTTAGATTTTTCTCCCAGCTGTAGAAGGCAAAGACAGAAAAGTCAAAGACTCTTTTACATTACTGGAACCTTTAAAGAGCATCCTTGATATATAGAACAACCCCCCCCCAATAAATAATACTTCAATTTTTTTAAGGAAGTTATCTTTTTGAATATAGCTTTTTTCTCATTTTAAGAGTATGAAATAATTAAAGTGTGTGCACACATAATTATGCTTTGTCTCTATGCCTGCAAGTATTGGGCGGGGGGGGAGGGGAGGTTTCTCACTTTTGTCCTATTTTCTTTCTCTTATGTTACCAATGAGATCCTGCTTCCAAGCAGGTGCCCTTGGAAAGGAGAAATGCCTGAGCTAATGCCAGAATCACTGTCCTTGTCCTTTGGCAAAACCAGGTTTCTGACCTGTGCCATGTGCAGAACATGCCCTGCCCAGGCAGCTGCCTGTCTCTGGGATTTTGTTCAGGAAGGATGGGCATTGCTGTCTGGGGTTTTCTTTCCATCCTTCCCTGCACCCGATGTGACTGCTTCACATTTGCTTGTTGTGGGGAGAAAACACCCAGGTTTAGCATTCAAGCAGATTGTGCAGAAGTAAGCAGTGTGTGTCCAGGTGCCTCTCAGACATCTGAGCATCCCTGGGTGACTGAAGCCCTCATTAACAGGGCTGCAGTCCTGGTCTTGCCTCTTTGCAGGTCTGAAGAGCCCAAGGCTCTTTCTGGATCAGCTTCTTGAGTGCAGCTGGCAGAGACAGCTTGCACATGCAGAAGTTTGTGCAGCAATTTTTGGGCTCTAAATCTGAGACTGGACAGGGGGATTCTCCTGGGAGCCCTTTGAGGACTGATCACCTAGAGTTCATCTGCCCTCAGTAACCTGTATTGCTGTAAGATGCTGATTTACTGAAATGCTTTGCAGATGTTTATCTGTTTAGATAACAATTTGCTTGAGTGACCAGTGGTGAGAGCACTTAGCCCTGACCTGTATTGTGCAGACTGTGATTTCACCCTCCAAACCCCATGCCAGGTAAGGTTTTGCTTGCTCTCCCAAATGCCTCGAGAATTTTGGATGTGCCTGACTTCATCCGGGGCAGGGATTGGCAACGTCTGGAACTACACTTATCTTTTTCCATCTCAGAAAGTGAAGTTTATTTCTTTATTTGCCAAAGAAATAGAGAATGTTTGTATTGCAAAACTTGATTCATTGTATCACATTTCTCCAGTACTGTTCTTCCTTCTCCAAAAGCCTCTTTCTCTGTAGTTCTTCAGGCAACTTGTTACATTAATGTCACTGTCTGTATGAGATTTGGAAGCTCAATGGCTAGAGGAGAAGGCAGGGAGAGAGGCCATATTCCCACAGGACAGACAAAAAGCAGATTGGTTCTGGAGCCACTCAGCCTTATGGGGTGTGTTGTCTCCTGAATTGCTTTTCAAACGTTGGAAGCTTTGTGCTCTAGCAGAAGCAGTTGGGTTTGATTTTGCAAGAGTAAAGAAAACTATTAACAACCCTAGGGGGTATCTCTTCAATTCTGAGGTGTAGGGGTATCAATCAGACAACCTAGCAAGTATGGATGTAATCCTGGAGAGTTGCCTCCAAGACCAGTTGTCCATGGGCCCTTCTCACCCGGGATAATAGGGAGATTTTTTTTCCCATGAAGGAAGGTCCTCTAGCTGAAACTGAGGAGGACAGCTTCCCACTTAGAAAGCTTGAAGCATCACAAGGTGCTGCCTGGGGCCACCTGTCAGCAGCTGTGTAGCCTCCAGGTCATACACAGGTAACTTTATGTGGTGTCTCCTGAAGCTTGGGGGCATTGCTAGGGGTGATGTGTTTGTAAAATACCCTGGTAACATAGCCAGGAAGGGTGATGAGCTAATTCCTTCCTCGTTTATTTGTGCAGTGTAGTTAGTGGGGACTTGTGCAGGTATCTGCCATCTGGAGCACACCCAATTAAGTCAGGAGACTCAAAAATGGGCTGTGAGATGCACAGAGAGCATGAGAGGCAAGGACATACTGACTGGGAATAGCATCCCAAAGGAGATTCCCACTGCGACCCTGCTCACATCTCGCCGCGAGTCTTCCTTATCTCCCAGAAAAACACTCTTGCAGTAGTGGTGTAACCCACTGCTTGAAAAGAGGTAGTAGAAGGAGACAAAGGGTAGTGGTCCCCATGGAAGAGTGGAGGAGTTTGCCCCTCACAGAATGGACACCTTTTCCAGCCCTCAGTGTCAGGATAGTGACACTTGGCTGTTTGTCACTTTCATTAAATGTTGATCCCACTGGCCAAATCTATCAGTTTGAGAGAAATTCAGGAGTCTCAAAATTGATTATATGTTCTCAGCAGATTTAAGAAGAGGCTCATTAAATCAGTGAGTTTGGCCCAGCCAGGAATGCACCAAGGGGTCCATGCTCATAGTTCAGTCTAACTGAAGCTGATACAGTGTCTTGCATGTCCATATCTCAGTGGAAGCAGGGGGTAGGGGCTGGTTATTGCTGGGATGGTGAGGATTGTAAATGTAAATCTCTAGAAACATAGGCTCCTTTAATTTCACTGCTTTTTAAAACAGGGTGGGGGAGAAGGAGGAAGACAAATCATTACCAGAGTGCTTGTGATTATTAGGACAAATCCACTGGAGCCATGAAATTAATATTCTTAAGTGCGTTAAGTCTCTGGATGTCACTTTTTTTTACTCTCAGATCTTTTTCTAGATTGTTAAAAAATAATTAGAGGGGCCTAATTAGAGCTCAGGGTGGCCAACCATGTGAATAGGACTGTACGTGAGCAGAAGCTCATCAGGTAAAAACTGAAGAAGTAGAAGGAAAATCTCAGACAGGTCTAAAGAAAGTGTTTGCAGAGCCCAGGCAGGGAAGAGAAGCTGAATGTTCTACCTGTATATGAAATATATCTCTCCAGTTATATCTTTCAGAGAGATTACTCTGAAGGGGCTGTTGTGACTTTATTTCTTAAGTGTGTTAGAGAGACACTTCTAAGATAGTACATGTATTTCCACTCCCTTTTGTGACAGTTGCAGATTCTCAGCAATGCTTGTTATGAAGTCTTGTTCTCAAGTGCCTTTTGAAAAATCTGTAGAGCCACACTTATCCCAATTTCTATGGGGACTTGATAGATTTTCTGCGTGTTACACAACTCTTAGCATCTCATGAAGAACTCAAGTATTTTCTATTTTAAAATGGCACAAACCCACTTTCCGAATCAGAAATTGAAACATGACATTGAAAGCGTCAATGAAATATTTGTTCTTTATTTTTTAAAAACAAGTAAACACGTTCTGCTCCTGAATATGCAGGTCCTTCAGGTCTGCCTAGACTGTAGGCTGCAGAACAGGACTTGGAACCCATTTGTCTCTTTGAGACAAATGAGTGTGTTAGGGTCTTTTTCCACATCACTTTAAGTTGGGATCATTCATAATGGTTTGTGTAACAGCACACGGGGGCTCCATTTGAAATTGGGCTTCCTTGGAAACACTATCACACAGCCTCGTATTAAAGGTACATCTGCATTGAAGATCTTCTCCTATAGATATATAAGGCGAAGAGGGGCGGGATAAGGAAGGGCCCATCATGCAGCTGGTGAGCCTGGGCAGCAGAGGCAGGGACAACGGCAGGAATTTCCTGGGCCCAAGCCCAACATCTCTGCTAGAGCTTCCCTCCCACAGAGACCCCGTCTTGCTGTGGCTCAGCCAGTGGTGGCAGACACAGGAGCTCTTGCTCAGCCTCTCACTAGTAGAAAGTTGTTCTTTCTGCAGATCTTTGGTGCTCAGGTAGAAGGGGCTGACTCGCTGATTGGAGAGCATTGCTTTTGCTGACAGACATGCCTCAGGAGCTGCTCAGCTGGTGGCACTTGCTTCCCTCAGTCAATCTAAAGCAACGTAAAACACTGTGCCAAACTCTGCCAAAACACTGCTCATCTGCCAGGTGTTACAATTAGAAGTGATCAGGCACTGGAGGGATTGTGCTGCAGAAGGCACTGGTATCCATCCAGGCCAGCTCCACATTTGGGGCACTGCTTTGCTGCCAGTACAGCTGAAGTTGACCCTTGATTGCGATGTTGTCCAGGAACAATATTGCTGTATGGCTGCACAGGCTGGGCAAGCAGGCAATGAGTCCAGTCAGTTGTGTATGTGCTGCCCATGATGCACTGGATTTGATATCTTGACATAAAGTCTTTTTGGCACAATTTAGTAGATGAAAGTAACGAGTGTAGGAAGCATTGCAGTCAATCCCAAAGGATTGAAATAAGCAGCCTCTGCAAACCAGACCAAACCTGTCATGTTGTCAAAAGCTGTTTTGATATAAGACTCTTTGGTGCTTCTGGTTCCATATGCAGCAAGCCTATGGCTCCTCTGGTCTCTTGTTTGCTGGATGAGCATGGTACTGGTGCCATTGTGACTACTAGCAGAGCTCTTATTCACTTTGAATGAGTGCTGAAATATGACTGCCATTCTTTCATGTGCTTTCACAGTAAAAAGGTGTTATTTTCAGTACTTGGGCAACTTTCTGTATCCACACATGCACACAAAAATTCTGGGAGCTCATTGTCCAGAACTCCTAAAACAAATCAAGAACCTTCCTCCTGTATAAAATTCTCACAGTAAAAGTGCTGTAACACAGAATTCAGAATCCCTTGGGTCTTACTTGGCAAGTAGAGAAATCCCCAAGCCACCTACTGCTTTTTGGAATAGGAAGAGGGATTTAAACGGGACTCGTGAAAATGTTTCCTTTGTGCTTTCTGTTTCAAGCTGGTGCTCCTTGTCATGTCATGTCATCTCACTCTCCTTACTGATTTGTCTCCTCTTTCCTTCATACCCTTATCTCTGAAATTGTTTGGGCAATCACCTATTTATTGTCACTTTTGGTCCTTTTTCTTAAAATTGCAAATGTTAGATCCTTGCAAGTACTCATGCATTGCTCCTCCTGCTACTGTAATTTTTACCACTCCTACTGTAATTTTAGAGCTAATAGTCATGATGTTACAGTTATAATTGAGTTTTAGTTTACATGTAATGTTCTTTTATGAAAAATGCAATTTGTCCTCTACAAATTTTGCAACATTTAGTCACTGAGTAGAAACAGCACCTTTTCTTCTGTTTTGAGAATTTTCAAATATATCTTTTAATTAGCTTGGGGTTAAAATTAGTTATAGGTTTTGCCCTTTAAGAAAATTAGTGTTTGTGTCAGATTTTTTACTATGAATACTCTTAATATCTGAGTAGCACAGATAATCCACACTCTCCATATAATAAAAATGAAATCTTGGGCTCGGGTAATATTTAAAAATATTAGGTTGTAAATATCCTAATTATTAACAATTGTATTTAGTTACTACAATTATATCAGGTTTTAAATGGTCAAGTCAGCAGTTTAGGTCTTAACTAAAGTCACCTTCCACCATCCTACCTGTAGAGCTGATTGGTGTGACCTGATTCAAACATCTGTAGTGAGGAAAATACAGGTGTGAGCAGGGATCTGTGCACCTGGGACTCGGTGGCAGATTTTGTGAGGCAGCCCTGTTGCTCTGGGAAGCTCTGCAGCTGCATGCTGGTGTACAGGCTTGCCCTGCATGTGCATTGGTACCCTGTGGGATGCCAAGCAGGGGCTGAGCAAAGCACTAGGTGTCTGAGAAGGGGTGCCCCAAAGCCCTGAATGGAGAGCAAGGCAGCTGCCACCTCACGCACAGACAGGGCCGTGGCTACGTGGTTGTACCCAGGCAGGCTGGCAGAGGCACTGCAGCTTCAGGTTCGTAGCTTGTGCCTGGCATTGTGTTGGGCTTTTCTGGATGACCCACCCTGAAGGTGAATTCCTGGACTGTGAAAGATTTAAACTCTGTTTTCTCCTCTACTTCATTGCAGCTGAATCCCCATCTCCCACTTCCAAGGTGGAACTCTGCCTTATCCTGCTGAAGGCTAATCCTCCAGCCCAACTTGACTTGCTTTACACTAATACTGCTGTATTCCCTGTGACCCACAGAAAAAGCACAAGTTCTGAGTTTGAGGATTAAGATACCCTTCCATCCAATGCAAAGAGGAGAGGGGTTGTTGTTTTCAGTCCCTGTTCCTGCAGATGGTTACTTATTTCACACCGAGTATTCACAGAAATATGAACTGGAGTCCCATTTCTGTACTCTCAGTGGCCTGGGGAATGTGAAGATTTTCCATGCTGAGGGATGCAGCTTTAGGAGATGATGGAGGAGCTCAGCCTGCTGGGAAGCTGTGTGCTGAGCTCCCAGGGGCTGGAGATGGTATCAAGACCATCCCCATCCAGCAAGGATGTTCTCTGAAGGACAGCAGTGTCAGGTGAAAAGGGAAAGGCATTGCAGCACTTGCATTGGAATCCACTTGGCCATCACTTGATGCCTGAGGGCTGCCAGAGTTCAATGTACAAACAGTTGCTCTAAAGTGACCAGTATGAAATAGAAAAAGCTTAGTAAAATTAGTTTGAAAGAACAAATTTATGTTGACTTTTAAAATAGTGGATTGAAATCAACAGCAAAAAGGTAAGGCTTGCCAGAGACTGGTGTTGACTGGAAAAAACCCTCACAAGATAAACAAGGTGAGTTAATGTGATGCCTAGGTAAGAGGTCACATTGTCACAGGACAAAAAATGGTGGCTCTTGCTGTGTCTCTGAGCCACTCTGGTTTGTATGGTGTGCCTGTGGTCATTGTAGCCATCAGGTGAGTTGCCTGTGTAGGTACTGTAACATCATAATGCTAGCAACAAAATTTGAGATGTTGTTTAATGTGATGAAGGATGCATACCTCGATGATCCTTATGTAGGTCATCATCTGATCCAACCATAGGTCTCATTGTGTAAATTGATTCATAAATTCCAGATCTTTAGGTGCTGCATGCTAAGATCTGTGATTAAGAAATGTCCCAATCCTGCAGGGTGAGAAAGTAACCAGCGTGGCTGTTTGCAAAGGTGGCATGATTTGGGGAGCAGGGATGCTGACCTTGCTGTGTCCAGGAAGGGAGAGGATCTCTGCTGTAAGCAGCACTAGAAGCATAGTGCAGTGGCTTTATCTTCTCTGCCTTGTCTTTAGTGGCTGTGTGAACTCATTCAAATTGTTTTCCCAGTTAAACTGAACACTAAGAATTAATAATAATCTAGAAGAATTGTAATTGCTTCTTCCACTCTTCCTGGAAATTAGAAGTCTTGCTAGCCGTGTTTACTTCAAAGCATTCAGATTTCTTTCTCGTTCCTCAGAAAAAGTGCACAGACAACCACGTCTCTGTTCTGGTGTGACAACACAATTAGAAAATTGTATCTTTAAATACCAACTTAATCTAATCTGGGACAAAAACAATAAAAGGCTTTAATCATAATTGCATGGTGCCTGCAGGCCGTCACCAGAGGGCAGAGACAAGGTTGTTCATTGCCATGTGTGGATAGTTTAGAAATTAAATCCCCTTTTCACAAAGGCAATAAATTCTGTTCTCGCTTGTGTCCTTTCCAAATATTTCAGCTCTGTAACCAGATAGCTCATTTCATCAGCATCTGTCAGAGACTTTCTCTTGCTTCTGTCAAGCAATGTACAAAGGGGCAAGGAGAAATGTCTTTATAAAACTACACACACTTGACTTTGTAACATCACAGCTTACATGAAACACTAGCTCTAAATATAAACAGGAGACTAACTTTTCCTTCACAAGGATTTTTCCAATGTTTTCTATTTATAGTGCACACACTCTGAGGATTCATCCCACCCTGGATACCCACAGCAAGTACAGGGGGGATTTACTGGGAATGCTTCTTTGACCAAGAACTGCTCTCACACAGTACACATAGAAAACTGGAATGTTTTCAGCTGAGAAGAATAAAGGTTTTGAATCCCAAGCCAGTAAGGTACAGTTTGTACACTGCCTACCCTGCGCAGGAAAGGCAGATTCTGAGAACTTCTCTATTTTCCATTTCCTAAGTTGGAAAGACAGTGAGGGTTTTGAGAGCATCAGTGGCAGCTTATGAATTCATTCTTGTTCTGGTGAATATTGTGAGGTTTTTGGCACCAGGAAAACAGCTCAGTCTTAGACACTGAAGCAAGGCACACCCCACCCCATCAAGGCACACATCACCTTGGCAAAGCCCTGGCAACAACTGGTAGTCATTGACTTGAAATAACTCTGCCAGTGTTTCCACTTGAAAACTGGTACATGGAAAATCCTAGTACAGAGAGAATGGGCAGAAGTGCCACAGACTGACTGTTTTAAAGAGAAATGCCTTCCACCAAGAAACAGGCATTCTCTGGAGTAAGAGGCAGAAGTAGGAGACTTGGAGTCCCTGGGTTTCCTGCAAATATCTGGAACCTGATGGCAGCATCGGTACCTGGTGGGAGGGAGATGTGCTCAGCATTCTGCTTTTCCATGGTTGCACAGCTCCTTCCTGTAATCTATGAGCAACTTGCTTTTAAAAGTCCTTGCAATCCTCCTTGGTTTTTTACTGGATAATTAAACTGCAAATGAACATCTAAGGACTGTACCTTGGGGAGGCTAAAGTTCCTGGATCCAATGATGCAAGGCAGGAAACTTGTACAGGAGAGCAGGATTACATACAGGATCTGAGTGGTGCTCATAGACTTGGAAGGAACAAGGCAAGTTGGCTTCTATGGACAGCGTGGGAGTAAAGAGGAATTAATGAATGCTAGAGCACAGATTAAGTAAATAGAATCTAATGTGCTTTTTGTTTTAGCATATAATGAAACACTCAGCTCTGTATGTATTCTTCTCTGAAGAGGGGAAAAAAATTGGAAAAATCCATAGATTGGAAAGGCTTTCTCCTATGTCTGAACTCCAGTGATGCAGAAAGATGCTAGGTGCTATTTGCAGTATTCCCAGATCTTAAAATCCACCACTCTGCACAGGGAAAACAAAGAAGTTAAGTTAATACGGGACAATGTTGTAAATGTGACACAGGTCTTGTAGGAGGGGGTATGCAACAAGTAGATTCAGCATGCCCCGTGTCAACCATGTTGGTACAGCTGTGATCAGCTTATTTTGCCATCACGTTCCCTCTTGCTCCCACCTCCTGCAGGTTTGGTGATGAGCAAAGGCATCAGCACGCACAGACGCTCAGTACCCGTGGGAATTTGGCTAGAAGGCACAGCAGCAAAAAGAGCAAGGGAGCTGTGGTTCTTTCAACACATCTGGTTGTAAGGAGCTACTGGTGCAGGATGCACTGAGAACTTAAGAGGAAACACTTGCAATTACTTGCACTCTTGCACTTCAGGTGCTGATGTTTCCCTCTCCTTCCTCTCTCTGCACTGCTGCTGACCATGGCACTAATGCCAGCCCCAGGGGATGTGTTTTTCCATGGATATCTCTTTGCTCCCAGCTTCCAGTCAACTCTACAGAGGGGAGTAGCACTTCGAGTAAGATGCAGGGGCTTGATCCTGTTCTCTCCTTTCCATCCATCCTGTTGTTTAGACAGCTAATGTGATGAGGGATCAGATACTTATTTCTGTTGTTAAATTTGTGACTAAGAATGGAATAAAATATATAGGAAAGCAGGCTTACTCTTTCACCCATACCCTTTTCTTGATCTCCTAAGGACTTAATAAGAATCCAGTTTTTCCCCACCTTACACCAGAATATTTTATTTTTAATTAGAAAAACATTTATACACTTGCTCAGGTAATAGAACAAGGGAAGGGGGAAGAGTCTTGTCAAAGCATGTTACAAATATATTGTAGGGTAATGTTTTTTCTTGCTGGCTAATGTTTGGGCTCTGCATTTATTTTTTTTTATTTTTACATCTTAAACTTAATTTTTTTTTTAAATAATCAGACTATAACATTGATCACACTTACATGCCCATAGTTTTAGATTAGTTTCGTAGTCGTGATATTGAACCACCTTAAAACAGAGGTGAGATAGTTTGACTGTAGTAACTATTTATTTCAGTGCTCAGCCAGGCTTGTGTTATTTCTCAGTGCATTTTTCATGCTGAACATCTAATGCTTAGATTTTGGATTATTGCAGTGTCTGTATTTTTTTACCCCAAAATGCTATTTTGAACTGTCTCCCTTCAACTATACCTTAGTGCAGCTTTGGTTTGGGAAAAGCTTTGTAACACAGAGCAATGCTGCCAGGCTACATGATGAACTGCAAGAAGACTGAAGAATGCTGCTTATTTTGTTATTGCTTATTTTAGTAGAACCGAGCCCAGTTTTCCACCTCGTCATTATGGAGACTGAATTTCTGACCCAGCTCACTGCTCCCACACTCTTGGGACAACCAATACTTCCAGAAATTCACTGTCTTCTGAGGTGGGTCCAGAGAGGTAGGCAGCAGACGGCTGCTGCCAGTGAAGTTTGTTTGTGCCAAGTACCACTAAACAAGCAGATTTGGAATCGATAAATGATCTCTCGGGTCTGCTGTTCATCACTTCAATGCAAGGACTTAACTGGAGTTAAGCCTTCACTCAGCAAGTGTGGAAACACTGTTAATCAGAAGCAGGAATCATTGGACCAGCTTGCCAAATCAGATTAGGAGCAGTTTATATGACTATTGTAAGTATCATAAAGTGCCTGGACATGGGAAACATCAATATATAAAAAAGATACCCCCTGATTTTTTTACTATTTTGGCCTGCAACAGTGAAAAGCATTTGAAAAACCAGATCCTTTGTAGTGCTGAATATCCTCAACTCCAGTTGCACTCCTTGAAAGCCAACATGCTCAGTGCCTCCCCAGGAGGCCCATCTGCTAACAGACCCACACTGCTCTCCCTGCCAGAGAACAGTAACTACCACAACAAGGATGGAAATTAAAAGAGCAACCTGACTCCATCAAGAACCACAAGACGTTCCTTGTATGTGAAATTACTTCATATTCAAGATTTCTACGTAGCTGTGCTGCCACTTACAGAAACATATTTTCACAGCTTAAATGCATTCACCCCTGCTGAACCTCAGATCTCTATGTAGAATTTGACATGTCTTCAGGAGATCTTCAGGACCCACACAGGAATGTATGTGAACTAAGCAGCGAGAGGAAGAAAAAAAGCCACTCCTGGAAATTAAAAAATAACTGAATTTAGATCAAACACATGGAAAGTCTGGCTTTTGCCCTAGAAGGTTAAACACCATTTGGAATTTTTTTGCTGTGGGAGATTCCTTGTGTAATTGTTAAAAGGCAAGATCAAAACCCAACATCATCTTTTGAGTGCCAGTGTCATGCCTGGATAAAAACAAGCTGGATCAGCCCTAATGATATTTGCTCCCAGACATGCTGCTGAAGCTCTTAACTATGTTTGGGATAGGAAGGAATTTCCTCATGTGGTGAATTGGCAAAAACATTGGGATTTGTCTTGTTCTTGTGCGCTGCTCAAGGATCATTTTTTGGAGTCTTGTTTCACATTCTTTGACTTTCTGCAGCCTTGTGATCAGAGCTGAATATTCGTCTTTTTCCACTACTGGGCCCTGCTTTGTTTCTAAAGGTTTCCTCTGCTTTACCAAACAGATATGGATGGATCTCATTTTTCTGCATTACAAAGATACTCTAGCAATGGCAAAAATAATCTACATTATTGCTTACCTGGAAATAAGATACATGGCAAGGAAGAGGGCAAAAGGAATGATAAGCTGCATGGTCAGCTACAGCCTTCAAATTCGTTCTCTGGAAACCATAAATTGCAGGGTGCTCTAGTGTACAGAAGAATGGTCAAAACACCTGTTGTGTTGGGACAGCACTGCATGTAAGGAGCAACCTCTCTGCTTTCATGTGTGACTAAATAATTGTCAGGCCTAGTATGAAACAAAGGAAGTATTTGCTAAACCTCACAGTTAATTCCTTTATTATTCTCTTGCTGTTACGTGTATGAAAATTGTCTGTAGGTCTGATGGATACTTAAAGCACACTTGATTACTCTTGCTATTTTAGGCACGTTAGTTCCAGATCTTTATGAACAACTCCAGTGCTTTCTTTTGGTGTTCTTAGCAACCTGTGTGTACTACAGCCTTGCTTGATGCCAACATGAGACTTTGTACTGGACTCACTGAGAGCGAGCTTTGACTTGTGTCAAGCAGGGCCAACAACTCGATCCAACAACAGCTACTCGAGCCCATGTTTCTCTAGCTGTTTCTTCTGTTCTGCAAAAGTAAGCTTGTTTTAAATAGTAGTTCCTGGTTTGTTATACATCTCTGTCACAAACCCCTGTGATTTGAAACTTACCAAAACTTGACAGCCATGTGAAGGTTGTCTTGTGTGCACGTGAGTGTGTGAGAAAAGTGAAAATTGGAAATCAAAGAGAAGAGTAAATCTAATCATTCCTCCCAAAGCAATATTCACATCAGCATGTTGTAATAGCAAACAACATTTGCATTAGCTCAATACCTAATTCCATTAGTTACAGTTACACCGGTCCATTCTGAGGGGTGCTGGGGAAGGTTTCCCAGACAGAGCACTGCTTCCTCCTATTGTCTTGTCAGTGCCTCTTTGAGTCTAATATTGTCTCTGTTGTTTATGGGCTGCCCCAAGGATCAGAGGCTGATGAGGATGCTGGTGCAAGACAGCAGCCCCCACACACATCTGACAGGCATGACCACACCTGTGTGACCAACGAAGTGCTCATTGCTGCTGTCAGCTCCAGCATCACCTGGCATGCAAAACTTAAAGGGGTCTTTGACAGGCCTCAGCCAATCTTACTGAAATCCCTTTCACTTAGCTCTGCTTTGCCCCTGTCCTCTACTGCTGAAGGCAATAGCACAAGTGCTTTGCCTTCAGTTGTGCTGGGCTACGTGTCCTGCTTGGTCAAATAGAGGAGTCAGCAGTGATGGTACATAAAAGGCAAGTGGAGGGGCAGAAGCTACTGCTCCTTTCATTGTTTTGTTATTGTTCATCATTTATCATAATTGTTGTTTCACTGTTAATTGCTGTTCATCTGAGAAATGTGCATGGAGCATGTTTCGTATTTGGAACTGACAGAGAGGGAGCATCTCAAAAAACCCTGAGGATTTTTGAGATCACAAACCTCAGAAAGATAACAAAATTAGCACACATAATTCCCCTTGATTTTCTTTATGCCTGTAGACAAGGTTAGTAGCAACCCTTGTTTCTGAGAGCTTGTTTTTTCTCCTCTACCAAAGAATTTGGAATGGTGTTAGGTCTGATTTATTATTGCATATCTTGTTTTTCTTATGCAAAATGTGGCAAAATTAGAAACAAATTACGTGGAAACATCATAAATTACAAAAGCTGAATACTGAGAGAAATTAATAAAAACCAATTTTTTTTTCCTTCATCATTAACTAAAACTGAGACCTGAAGAGTGTCCCTGACTCGTTTTTAATACACATCCCTCTAACTTGAGCTGGGGGGAGGGTTTAAGCAGCTCCCTTGTGAGGTGAGTGACTAAGCCCGAGCTTGGTGAAACTGCACGCTGTGGTCTCTGAGTGTGGTCTGCAGTAGAGCTGTCGGTGGCTGAGCCACACTCTGTCCTCAGATGAGTTCCTCTTGAGTTACAGCAACTCAAGTGATTCTGTTTCCTAGATGCCAGCTCTTATCTATTCCTGGAATTAAATTCCAGACTAGTAGCACACATTTTAACAGAAAAACATCTATTTGATCTCCAATGTTTTCATTCTCATAAAGAAATGTTAATTTCTCTAATTTTTGTTGATTTTTCCCATGAACCCCCTGCTTTTCCCACACATTCCAACTTGTGACAGAAGCACTTCTGTGATGAAAGAAAGTAGGACCTATTCATGGGAAGAGGCAGGCATGATCTGGATGCTTCAGAGGATCATCTTGTAAGTAGCTTGTCTTTATTGTTTCATGGTATGAGCATGAGTCCCTGTCCTTGTTAATCTGGTTGATTCAAGAGTTAGGAATGGGGTGCAATGCTATCAATGATAATTGAATGAGATTACCCATTACTTATATTTTAAAATCTCAGTTACTTATGTTCTCAGCAAAAGCTCCTAATTTTCTCAGCTGTTTCTGTATACTCAGCATAAAAGGATTGCATAACGGACACAGCGACTCCCACAACTATTGTTTACATCTGTCAGATAATCCCTTCTGTGAGTCAGGCCGTGCCTACTGGGTTGGGCACTTGATTGGGATTAGAAACTCATTATTATGATGATGCATTTTGCAGTGCTGCCTGGAGGCCTCAGCAGGATTACGGCCACATTGTGCTAGGCAGCATGCAGACCTAGAGCTTGTAGCCTATTGTTAGAGCACCCTCACTCTAAGTCTGGATTAGACCCCATTTCATCTCATGGCCCTTGGAGTAAAACATCTAATCCTGTTTTGTTTCTATATCTTTTCAGGGAAGATGATAACTCATTTCCTACAATCCGTCAATGACTATAACCACCCGCTTTTGGAGGAGAATGCCAGGATGAGGTCACCCAAAGGCTGCAGGTAAATACTGCAGCACAAGTGGGAAATAGCATTTCCCCTGTCTCTGCTATTCAGTGAAATGGTTTTTCAATGGGAATTTGTCCCTTTTCCAGCAGTGCTGCTGTACCCATAGAATATGCAAGATGAAAAGCACAGCAAGTCATGAGTTGCACCAAGGCTGCTTGCAGCAGTGAGTTGCTCATGGACCCAGGGGATCAGTAAGTGGTGTTAGTGTCCCTTCTCCCCTCCCCAGGCTGCATATGTCTCCATCCTAGTGAGTGGCCCTTGTTGGGTAGCAGGCAGACTCTCCTCCTCCCTGTCCTTTCAGGCTCCAGGTGTTCCTGCTGCTGCTGTTCCAGGTGCCAGCACACCCTGTTTGTACTCCATCTGTGCACTGCCATGGCCACATATCTGTGACTGCAGTTAAGCCTGAGCCTGGTCTGTGCATGCCCTTCACTCACTGGCACCTGTTGCTCTACAATGGTGCTCAAGTGTAAGCCTTGACAGGGATAAGCTGTCCTGATAGTTTCTCTCTGACCTTACAGTTTCAGCTCAGGGTGGACTTCACTGGATTTTTTCATCCCACAGAAGTAGTGTTTCTTCTTGTCTGTCCTGGGCATTTTACTGAGATGGCCATACAAATAGCTTGGGAAAACAGAGCTGAGTTGTGTACAGATGAGCCCTCTGAGGGTTGCCTGCTACTCCATTTTCCTTGCTGGAATACTGCTGGTCAGTGGGGCCACTTTGCAAGATGCTTCTAAGGAAGAACAAAGTTGTTTGAGACATCTTTCAAAGACCTCAGCATTCCTCAAAGACAGGAGCTAGGCTGATGTTTGCTGAGGAATTCTTGAACAGCTTCAGCTTCATCTTCCTCTTTTTAAACCCCAGGTCCCTTCTCTACAAGCTAATAACAATGTACAGGCACTATTACAGCCATCATAGGCTGGAGCTGACACACACAGAGTTATCCTGTTGTAAACTTTTTTGTCATGGGAAATTTGAGACATAAACACTCAGTCTGCACCTCCTTATTTGAGACTGACCAGTCTGAATCACTTTCGATGAACTATCAGTAGGAGTTTCAACCACAGTTAAGTTCCTATCAGTTTCATTAAATAAGATCACTGGATAGAGAACCCTTGTGAAATGCTCCCAAAGTGTAGGAAGCTACACTGTGAGTGCTCCCCTGAGTAATCACCAGAGGCTGCTATCAGCAATGTAACTAGAAATGAGTGAAGAGCTTAACTTGAAACTCAGATATCAACACATGGCAAAGATGAGACAATAGTGATTGAGGACTAATCGCATCCACTGTATCGTGAGAGTGACTGAAAAGTGAATAAAGAGGCACTGTAAGGTGGTCTGAGACATGGGTTTGAAAGAAACTGGACTTCATTAGGTTTTTTTGTACAATATGGCCAAGGTTTTTCCATACTACTTCTGTGTTATTATAGGCATGAAGTCAGTCAGTTAGTAAAAGCTTTGTTAACCAAAGCAAAGTTATATTTAAAGACTTTCTTTACCTATTCCATTCTAGCTCTGTACTGCAGCAGCTTTTGAGGATGTGGTTTCACGTGAATGAGGCTGGATATGAGAAGCTGGAAAAAGACAGCAGGGAGATGAAAGCATTTAGGGTCAGCATGGAGTTTACTTCTTGCTTCTACACAGGTGAGTTAATGGTGCTGGCCACAGTGATATGGGTGACATCTGGGGACTCAAATGCATTTGATAGATACATCTTCTATGGTCTGTAGTTTTTGTTTTGTCTTTACAAATTAGTGTTTATAGAAACTAACCAGAGATTAGATTAGTGCATTGCTCCTATGGGATGCAGACTTTAGGGTTTAGGCAATGCTTTGTGGCTAATGAGAGCCAGCAAGTTATACCTGAGTCATTCCCCTGGGCCAAATATGCTCTTGACTGACGATGACAGGAGCCAGCTGAGCATCCTCACAGGAGAGGACAAGTGTTGACACAAGGGCGGCCCTCTCCTGTTGTGTCTAACCAAGCAGAACTTGCCGTGGAAGGGCCACCGAGGTGACTGATCTTAATGTTTATCCTAGTGGTGATATCAGGCTGCCAATGAGATTAGACGGATGACACTTAATGTAGTCTTTTGGTAGTAGGGCAAGACTTATATTCTTAGCATAAGCTGCTTAGGAAAAGCTTCTTAGCATTTAACACTTGTTAGCGATGTTTTATTACATTGATAGACATCCCCCCAAAATATTTTAATGTCCTTACCTATTTCATACACAGATATATTCCCTGCAACACCAAACATATTTTGAGAGAACAAGACTGGAGACAAACTTAGTTAGACCTGCTTAGTTATGCTGACATAAACTTAGTGAAGCTTCCCTTTTGACCAAAAAACCAGAACCTAATGTGCTTTCTGAGTTGCTGTGCTTCTTCCTTCTGAAAGCTGTATCCAGCATATGGTGACCACAGGTGTGTGGACCTTACTCAGGAGAAGTTTACACTGAGCCTAGCAGGTTCTCTGGCTTGAACAAGAAATTCCAAATTTAATCACTTGGGGTAAAACACACTGCATTTCCTCAAACATGTGTTTGGTCCACTCCCTTCCCTCCCAGATGAGCCAAGCCAGACATATTCCTTCTAGGTGAAATAGTCCATTTTTTTTCCTTTTTTTTTTCCCCCACAAGCTTCTCAGGTATACAAAAGGATAATGCAGTGTACAGCATTGTCACCTAACGGTGTTTGTAATGTGCACTGTGCAAAGAGTCTCAGGGTGTTGTACAATGAAATTCTACAATAATCTTAGTAACGAAGGGCAATTAAGAGCAGCAGTTAACCTATATTTTTCTACCCTACTTTAGGTGTCAGCTTACACCCAGGATTGCAAATACGAGTTGAAAGTGCATCACACTGTCCAGAGGCATAATTACAGAAAGCTGTAATTGTCTTTATCACAAAGTTTTAATTAGCAGGACACATTAAATAACCAGATGATACATATCTTAATGAATCATTTATAGGCCTACATCTAAGATAATTATATATATGTAGCTGGTCAAACATAATCACTCAAATAGTTCTGGGCTTATGTGAAATGGAATATGCATTGTCCTCATGTGAGGTAAAGGTGAAAGGGACAGGACAAAACTGGGGCAACAGCCTACTTTAACCAAACAGCTTGTGCCTTGTCAACTGCATTGTTGACAAGACTGGGGAGGAAATATGAATAGTTGTCTTCAAAAGACATCCACCTGAAGAAAAGTAGGAGCTCTGGGTTCCTGAATTGTTGACTGGTTGGGGTTTTGTGTTTTTAAATCAAGGTGGTTGTCCCACGTGGTCACTTTATGAAGTGCTGCTCAGGAATGAGGAGAGAACAGATGCACACCAGGGCTGAGGACATGGTTTCTGGGGCAAGCTGGGACTCTAGTGTCTGCAACCCACATCATGCCACCCTTACTGTGGCTCCCTGACAGCCTAGCCTGCCCTAGGTATGTCCCTTTTTTCTCCAGCACTGCCTGCCCAGGAGCATGGAGAAGCTCTTCCAGAACAACAACTGCAGGTTTCCAGCAGCCAGGTATTTGCTCCACCAGGGATGTTCCCACCTCTCTGGTTCTACCAGCTTTCTTGCTGCTTAGTATGTCTAGATGAAAAAGTGGGAAACATGCCCAAACATCCAATTGCTCCAGGGCTAATTTTTGCTCTGAGCACTGTTTCAGGGCCAGATTTTCATGGCATTTGCTTGTGACTGCTCCTTGATAAGAAAAAAGAAGTATATGTTGTCTATTAGGCCAAGTGGAGGAGGCATGGGAGCAGCTGGCTGTGAAAGCCTATTTACTGTCACTGCTGATTTCTGCAGAGCTCAGTCAGCGTATGCCCCGGCATGGCGGAAGACGTGTAAACAGATACATTGTGGTGTGAGAGGTGGAACATGGCTCTTCCTCCCCTTTGCCTAGAAGGTGCAGCTGCTCATAGGTAGGCTGCCCTCGTTAACCAGCTCCGGTGGCAGGACGGTCCGACTGACGTAGTGTCACTTGTGAAACCTGTTTTCAGGGCAAGTCTGCCAGGCTCTGGGATGCATATACCAGGCATGGTGCCAGTCCTGGATATTTCAGCAGGTTTATCCCTCCCATCCACTGTGCTGAGCTCTCGTGTATTTCCCCTGCCTCACCCTGCCCTGTGGGTTGCCTTGGTATTCACCTCAGGTCCTTATATGATTTTGAGCTCTTTGTTTCTTCTGTTTTTTAGAAAGTAGTACTTCAATGACAGATTGTATGTAATACAGTATGCCCAAAACCACCCCCCAGAAAAACCCCAAACTTCCTGCATCAAGTAGACATGGTTTTTCTTGCCATGTCTGACTTGGCTTACTCTGCTTAGTTGGAGCTCCAGTTGGAGCAAAGCCTCTGTTTATCTGATTGCAAGGCAAAACCTAGCAATAAACAAACCATTGCAAATGTATACTTGAAAAGATTAGGAGAAAAGTATTACCAACCCATGCAATATTGTAATCTAAAGTACTTTAAAAGTGGCATTGAATAATTTTCTCAATTATCCACAGAGTCTGCTGTTAACAGGTTTCCCTGGTTCCCTAGCATCAGAGGAACTCTGCTGATCTCTGCAAAATTTCTTTCAGTTTAAGTACAGAGTTCTCCTTAAAATTAGAGGGCTTTTAAGAGTTAATATGTTAATCTCCTGATGCACCACAGCAGGCGTCTGGAATAGATCTTACTAGACTGTTTACACTGTGCTTCCTTTCAGGGTGGTTAGAAGTGAGGGAGCACTTGTGGCAAGAACTGATGTGGTGTAGGGTTTGACAGCATCTTTCCACACCTAGTTGTTGCTTTGGTGGAGGAGGGAGAGGCAGAGGCTTTAAGTATGGCTCTGAGTATGGCTTCTCAGCTTCTTCCCATCAGGGGAGGAGGCTGCTCAGTTTTCCCCAGCATGTCCAAGGTGGCAGAGGTTTCCTTTGCTGTCTTCTCCTGGAAGAAAATAAGAAACCTGATGAAAGAGGTTTACTTTCTCTCTCTCTCTGAAGAAGAGTATAGGTAGCATGAGGTTCAACCCTCTGAGCCTATACGAGAGAAGCTGGGCAGCTGCTGGGAATGCTCTCAGCACCGTGTCTGAGGGCAGCTTAGATGCTAAAGCTGACAGCCACTCTGGACGGATGGTGGTAATAACTTTGTGCTTTGTGGCTGTTGCTTTTTTTATCCTCCCAACTCCCCCCGGGAGGTAGGGAAGTGCTGTTAGTCATTTTATGGGGAGAAATCGAGCCATGGTGAGATGAGGCCACACAGGGAGTCAGCAGCAGGGATGCCCTGCTATGAGACCCTCCTCTCCTTCCTTATCAGCTCTGCCTGATCCATGTGCACAAGTAAGATTTGTGGAAATGGCTCCTGAGTGACTGTGAAGGTAGGGAAGGAGCCAGGGATATGGGAAGAGCAGTGCCTGCTCCCAACACCAGAACTAGGCTGCCTAAAAGCCCTCACTGAAAGATGACAGGAGTGCTCCAGTGCCATGTTTTCAGTGGAGCAGATTTTTTGCCAGTTCTCGTTAGACTTTCAGTATTGGTTTTCCAGCCACCGCCAACTCTGTCTGGGCACAGGTCCATGTTTACTCTAGCTCCACAGCCAGAAATATGGTGAGCTCTGGTTCATGCTAGTGTGTGGTTGTGCTGAATGCATCAAAATGCGTCATCAAGAGTCACCAGCTACATAAAGCAGGGAAATCAGAGTATAGAACACAACACTGAGGAGAGTAACAGCACTGGAAGCCAGAAATTCACTTAAAACACCATGAATTTTAAAAACATTTCATCAGAAGGCCAGTTCCTAAAGTACAATGCCTTTTTTTGGGGTTTTTTTTTGAGTTCTATGTTTTGATTTCTGAGCTGCATCAGAAGTACAGTTTCTTTAACAAGAGCCAATGGTACCAATTACAGCCTGAGACTTTCAAAGCACCACACAGGACTCAATTACACATCTTCCATTAATTATCTCTTGGCCAAGTTAACTCTGCACAAGTAATATGTCACAAACTCATTTTCTGTCATTAGAATCAGCAGATATGACCTCGATCCTCTCTAGGAGCACATCTTCTCAGTAAGAAGATGCTGTTTTACTGCAAGCACTTTTTGAAGAATTCTGTTTTAATGTCAGGTTGTGCTCAAGCAGAGGTCAGCTCCTGCTTTTTCAGACCTCCTGAAGCAGGAAAGAACTAACAGTCTGCACTAGACCTCTTCACAGTGCAGAGCCTGGACTAAGTGTGTCTTTGCTGACCTTCTCCTTCTCTTGGTACAACAAAGAAATTACTTTAGATTAAAAAAGCTGACAGGTAGGTACACCTGGTAGGTATTAGCACTTCTGTTGTATATTGCTGAAATGCAAATAATTTGGCAGCTGTGATTTTACTTGCTTGACTCTTTAGTGTATGTGCTTTAAAAGTTCTGGGAGTGAGTACCCTGTATTCCAAATCCAACATTTTGGCCTCCATGGTGAGGTAGCTTCACCCTGGGAAAAGGTGTCCTCCGCCCCTATGGCCATGGTCTGGGTTCAGAGTATTGAACCAGGGCTTGACACTGTTTTCCACATTCAGAATTGTTTCAGCTTTTGCTGCTCCTGTTCTCTCTTCCATCCTTCCATATAAACTTTGGGGGCCAAAAGGCACCTATTTCCAGTGCCTGCCTCTATGCATTAAAACCCAGCAAGGCATTAACCACTGGCAATGACAAGTTATGCAGCAGCTGGCTCCACCACAGTTTGTTTCTGAGAAGGAAAAATAAAGAATGCTCAGTTTGGAATAAACCCATAATGTGTGGGGTTGCTATTTTAAAAAGAAAAGGTGGAAAAAACCAGCCATTGGTGTTGGCCATATCCTTGTCTTACCCTTGACCAAAAGCAGTGCTGACAGAGTGCAGTGTGGGATAGATGAGTACATTGCTCAGTCCATCTGGTTGCCCGGTGCCACTGAAGACAACAGCTGGCCTGAAAATGGGAAGGAGGTAACCTGCTGAGTGAAGGTGTCCAGATAATAAATTAGCCCCCAAAAAACTGAAAACAACAAGAAAGAAATTACACTGTCCAAAAATAGAAAATAAAGGGGAGAGGATTAGGCCATGTTAAGCAGTCTCTTCTGCATGAAATTCTCACTAGGCATCAGCAACAAAACAGCAGGTTTTCTACCAGCTCCTGGGAGGCCCTCCTGCAGGATGGACACAGAGATTGTGAGGCAGTGAGAAGTACTCGAGCCTCAGCATTTTAGACGTGATTGTACCTGTGTGAGTTTGTCCTGACAGAGACCAGCTGGAGTAGGTGCCACTGACTGGGGTTTGCAATCCTGTTGGGATGCCGTGCTAATTCAGGCAGTATGAATGGAAGGCTGCAGTTAGAATTTCTTTTTGTGAATACCAATGGGTTTATTGGTTTTTTAAAATTATAATTAGAATTGTCACATAAAGAGTCTGCTTTTTCTTCCACAGCAGCTATTTTGAGACTAGGGAAAATTTGACTTGGAAGATTTGCTCCTCTTGTTGTGCAGGCACTGACCCAAGAAGAGTTTCAAGCAGACAGAGCCCAGCTGAAGCCAGAGCTGCTGTGTCTAAGTGTGGAGTTTCTTCCTCTCCTGGAGTCACAGTAAGATCGGATATGGGATGGTGTGGCAGTGCCTGCAACCTAATTCCAACTGCTTGGTTGGACCGTTGTATCTGTGGCAGAGGGGCTCTGAAGCACCTCTCTGAATTGCTGTCACACTCATTCACAGATACAGGCACAGAAAAACAATCAATCTCTTGGATTGACAGAGCTGCAGAAGCTAAAAGCTTCTGTTTCAAGGCTATCAAAGATGCGTATTGCACTTTCCTTCCTCTAGGTCCTAGAGAGCCTTTCCTAGAAAGGCTCTGTGACATGCTGCAGCAGGGCTCTGGGACTGGTTTCCCACAGGCATACATGTGAGTGCAGGGGAGCAAAGGCTGATAATGTCTTAACTAAACCCACAGGTGAAGAAATAGCTACTTGGCAGGGATGTCTTAAAGCAATACACTAAATATTCTGATGAGGTGAAATGCTACAGTATTGTGAGTTGTGTACATTTGCAATGGGCTGTATCCAGTGAGAATTACAAAAAAGTCAGGATTTTGGGAATAAAAGGAAACTGTTTTTAAGACTGTTTCTATTAAAATAAGGCTTACAGAGTTATAGTATCTGTCTCTCTCTGCCTGCTTATACCCTCCCTCTTCTCCTCAGTAACTTCTGCCTCCATTAGCATCCCTGTTCACTATCAAAGACAGCAATGATTCTACGAGATCTGTAAATGCCAGTAGTGCATCTGGGGAGAGATTTGAGGAAATGCTGCCTGTGGACAGTCAGCATTCACACAGTTCCAAGCTCTGCTAGAGCCAGTGGCCATGGCCAACCTCCCTTCAGCTACCCCAGCTGCTGGATGATGTAAGCATACAGTGATAGTTTTCAACCTTTTCCCATGGGAATAACCTCTGGTTTTCTCCACTTCCTTGTGAATCAGTGAATAATCTTCAAAGTATAAGACATAGGTTGGCTTCCCAGATGACTTCCAGGCTTAGTGTCTGTTTTAAGCCAGGAGAAATATTGGTAGAGTCTGAGGCTGGCATGGTCTCTCCTGGCTCTCATGCTCTCGGGAAACCAGTTATCAGACAGAATTTTAATGGCTCATATGGGCCATATGAAAGACTAGAGATATCAGAGGGAATTCTTAAGCAGACTTGTTTCAAGCTTTACACAATGTTTTTTGGGGGTTTTTTTGCCTGCAGTAGAAATGTAAGCCATTGCATTCTGCAAACCAGTTTGGCTGATGAGTACTCTGGGAAGATAGTACTGGGACAAGCTGTCTTTGTTGCTGGTTCTTTCCAAGAGGTGGATTTGCATTTGCTGCCTGTGACGATAACCTGGCTCAAGGGTGGCACTCCTGTCCTGTGAAAGAAAGGGCTGCACTTCACACTACCCTGTCCTCCTGGATGGAGCCATCTCTGGATTTGTGGCTTAAAAGCTGAGTGCCGGCAAGGGGACAGAGGAAGGTCAATGATCAATGAAGGGATAAGTGAGACAGTAGCTTAAGGTAAAGCTCCAGAGAGCTCACAGTTACCATTAGGAGGGACAAGCAGTGATGTCTTATTGGCATATCTAATTAGAAATTGCTGGGAGCTACTGGACTGGACAGTCTCTTCAAATGCCAGCAACCCTGGGGGAGCTGGATGTAAATGTTGTAATTGATATAAGGGTGGAAGCTGCTCCACTACAAAGTGACATTTCAGATATTGTGGGAATGGATGATCTGAAACATTCTCAATGAGATCTGTTTCCCTCCGCTCTTTTGACTCCTATCAGAGGTTCATGTTCGAGCTTTTCTCTGGGCAGATGGCTTCTGCAAATAGAACTGGCTTTGAAATATAAAGTTTTGCTGAATTCATTATATGCCTTCTGACTTCAAAGCTTTGTACTTTCCTCTTTAGTTTTTAAATAGAGTCACTTGGTTGCTTTCAGGCCTGTTGCACTGGAGGCAGGTGCTGCTGTGGATGTCACTGGTGAAGCACTGAGCAGTGGTGCTTATTTAGTGTGCATTGAGCAGCTGTGTGCCTGTCTGGGGCTGTGTCTCACCTCTGCCCACATCCAGCCAGGAGATACATGATTCCTACAGTTACATGGGTATTAAGGAGCACTCCCTGTCAGGGACTTTCTTGTTTTTCCCATTCCTCAAGGAGAGGGGTGGCTGCACTAGCCTGGCCCTGTACCTCCAGCTCTCCCAGGGTGCAGGGTGCTGTGCAAGGAGTAGGATGGGATGGAGTGGGGATGGTGTTTGCAGCAGGAACTGTTCTGCCCATCTAGGCGTAAGTTCTCTTCATTGAGGACTTCACAAGAAGCTTCTTTCCTGGAAGGGAGGATTTTTATGAATTAATCTTTATAGAACCTTATATTGAACTGACCTTCTGGAGCATGGTGGTTTTCCACGTCAGCAGAGCAAGTGGATACCAGTAGTCAGAAATTACTCTCAGTATAAAGTGGTCACCATGACATTGCTTTCACTGTATGTACTTCAACTGAAGTGATGGGTTTTGGGTGTCACGTCTCACTTACACTTTTAAGGAGAATTTAAGGAGCCACTCAAAGGGATACAAGTGGGAGACCTTTCTCTTTGTATCTGCTTGCTACACAGAGAGATGACATTTCGATGGCCAAAGGTTTTCTGGGAAAAAAAGTTACTTTGGAGACTGGAATGTCAGCTTAGTCAAATTGTTCACATGCACATAAGGGGGGAAAAACAAACACCAAAACTTCAAACAGCTGGACCATTCCTTTCAATGTCTTCTGACTTGCCACAGCTTTATATCAAAATTCTTCATGTTCAGTTTGAAAGTTTTAAATGCTCAAAGCTAAAATGTTCAGACAATACAAAATGTTTGCTTCATCCACAACCTACTTTTTTAATAATTTTTTTTTTTTTTAAGAACTAGCATCAAGCTGAAAATCTGTTATTCACCCTGCTCTGGATGCCTACAGTATCTGGGTAAGTTGGAGACAGAACTTTCTAAACTGAAAAGTGTTTAAGCAGAAAAAAAGTTCTTCATCAGAACCTCCTCTCTTAGCAGCTGGATCCATTATGGATGATCTACAAGAGCAGTGTATTACAATTTTCAGCATTCCATATACTCTTGAACTGAGAAGCTTTTGTGGCATTTTTGTCTTATCACCAGTACATTATAAAAAATGTCAACTCTTTCCAAACCTTTATTGTTTTGTTGGAAGGATTATTCTTAATTTCAGTCCTGGAGTCAGCTTTTGTGTGGGTTGATCTTCTGTTCCTCCTTTCATACATATGCTATCAACATGGACAGCAGAGCAGCCCTGTCACACAGGATTAATGGCAGAGTGTGGTGTTGCTTCTGGAGCAGTAATATTGTACCATATGAATAAACACTGAAATTGGAATAATTTTTCTAAATGTTTCAGCATCCTAAGTACAAAGTAATAACCCTGTCAGGAACAATATTCACTGCTGTCTCATCTGGCTGTGCCGGAATTAGTGGCAGTCTCCCGGGAAGAACACAGGTATGTCAGTGTTGGAAGCACAGCACGTGGCTGTATTAGAGCATAAAGCAAACAAATCCCTTGGTCACAGTAGAGCGAGAGAAACTTAATACTGCTTGGAAAATCAGCACTGCTTTGAATATAGCATTTGTTTTGGTTTCCTCATGAGACGAATAATGTAAAAATGGGAGATATATATATGTACATGTAATTGTATATCAGACAAAAGGTGTTGTAGAATTCAGTAGAAGATGAAAATCAGAGTCTGTGAAATCTAGAATTAGGTCAGGAGCAAAGAGTGGACAGTGAGGAAAGTCTTATTGAGTAGTCTGTGCCTTAATACAAAATCAAGGAGGGGCAAAGCCTTGATAACGATGAGACTGAAAAATATTCCAGTTCACCTTAAAAAAATAGAAGTACTTCTGAGGCATTACAGGGGTGGGGGGAGGTTACTCATCCATTCTTCTAATTTGTTAAAATATTTGCCTCTAGGTTTCCATGTGTGTTCATTTTTAGAGGTGCCAGCCAAAAGATGTTTGATGCTGAGAAAATTGTAAAAATCTAGCTCTTCCTAGCTGCCCCAAGGTTGCTGCTTAGAGCATTTAAATTTTGGAAATGTCACATCGAGACACTTGCACAGAAAAAATAAATGCACAATTACACTGTTTATCCTATCTACTCAAAAACATGTTGAGCTCTAGTCATCTTTGAAACAAAATCTTCCTCCACAACATATTGCTGCCCAGTAGCATGTGTTACAGAGCATATTTAAGACTTCTTTGGAAGAAGCCAAGATCAGACTCTGCCAGAAATCAGATATTCAATTAAATGGTCTCATGCTTCAAGCCCGTATGACAAGGGTACCTCTTCATGAAAAAAAAATGCTGCTGTGGTAACAGCTGGGAATAAATGATTATGGAGAAAGAATTTTTACATTAGCAATCTGGTCACTTGCATGGATGTAATGGTAGGATCTGAAAAGTACAGCCATGAATGTGTGCAATGTTTCCCTTGAGCACTATTCAGCCTCCAACCATGATCTAGCCTGACCTAGGCAAAGCACAGGAGATACAAAGAGGAGCTGTATTGAGATGACAGCTTTGAAAAAAGAAATTGTGTTCCAGCTATGTCTTTCCAAGAAGTAGCTGTGCTGGGGCTTTGAATGTTGTTTTAGACCACAATGCAGGTTTGTGCCTTTGCTGCTTCTCCACCCTTCTCCTCATCTGGATGTATCCACCTATAAGGCTGACCCAGCACGGAACTCTATGAAGTAGTGGAGCTCATGCCCTCCCCTTCCCCTTTTGCTTTCTCCATGCTATTTTTCCCACCAGTTCAGCTGGCTGGTGCCATTTGTGGCGCAACCAGAGTCCCCAGTGTGGCTGGGAATTGTTGTGCTGGGGCAGGGACATACCCCAGGGAACAGAAGATTTTCTGTGCCTGGAGCGAATGTGTGAAACACTGGTTATTTTATTTGCTTTTGGATCTAACTTCCTTGGTTTAGCTATTGTCAAACAACTGAAAGGACTGACATTAGCTGCCTGGCTCCCATTAGCAAAGGCACTTTTAAATCCTGTCGCAATCACTTTGTTTTCTAATATGTAACTAAAGGCCTTTTTACCACTTCTTTACCTGACTTTCTGCAATTGGAGCCATGCAGACCGAAATCAGGCATATGCATCTTGCTGATATGGGCATTTTGAAACCCTGTCCAAACACTTTTGCCAGTGACTGCAGAAAGCTTTTATACCAGTAAGAATGTGTATATTGGGCTTTCTTCCAGAAGCTGTGAGAGGGGCACAATATGTGCTGCCGGGATTATTTTACTAACTGAATAAATGTCATCTCTTTTCCAAATAAGAAACTTGGGCTGTGGCAGGAGAATTATTTCAGTGTTTAAATGCATTCTACATATCCTGAGTGGGAACTTGTTGGCTTCGTGAGGCAGGGATGTTCAGATATGTGCAGACAAAAGACCCTGGTATTTTTTAATGTGGCAGGTTTTAACTGTCCAATATTGTACATGCTTTTTCCTTGGATGAATTGTCTTTTTAAAACCGCAGCTGAGACCAAGTGGAATATGTGAGGATTTTACAAAATCTCAGGCTGGATCTCTGATTTTAGGCCACATGATTGAAAATCTGAATCCTGGGCTCTTACCCCACACCCCTGTTGTTGTGGAGGATGATTGGGCTATATGCTGTTTCACATAAGGTGATGGGTTATTGCAACCAAAAGCCTCACTGAGATACACAGTCCTTCTATCTGCTGGTATGTCACTGGGGCATTTTTCCTTCACAAAATGAAAATGCACCAGGAACATGCATCATGAGGCTTAAAGCATAGAGTACAAGGAAGGAAGGTATCATGTTAAAAGAAAGGCTTCTTTTGTAATTAGGAGGTTAGTTAAGTGCTGTGCTCTACAACTCTGGAAAAGCCATAGACAGCAGCTGAAATGCTCTGGGAAGGACTAATAACCACCTTGGCACTTAGGAACCAGCCTGTGGCAAGCTGTGAGTGTTCCCTGCAGTGCAGTGTTGTGTGGACCCTGATGAGCTTGTCCTTTGAGACAGCTACCATGCCAGCCTCGCTGTGCTTGGTGAGGGTACCACAGATGTACTGTACAGATGGTGACCCCAGGGAGCTCATCTCCTGCGTGCTGATCTGGATGCCCGAGCCAATGGGGCTGTGCAGTGAGTGCAGGATCCTGTGACTGCAGAAGCTGTGCAGCAAGCTTCCCCACCAGTTCTTTTTAGAAGAAAATATCCATATAAACCTAATCATCTTCTTCCTCACTGTAGGACTTTGGAAAAGGCAGAGTAGTGTCTACCACCCCTGCAGCTCCATGCCTGCTGGGATGGGAGCTGGGCAGTGCAGGGTCATCACAGATGCTGATACTCACAGCAGACACTGGCACCCAGCACTTGGGGCAAGCCTGTAGCACACAGCTGCTCTCTGCTCACCGGGGGGTGAAGCACATCTGACACACAGCCTTGTTAAAAATGCAAGAGTTGGGGTATTAGAAGAATGAAATCAATGCATTTGTGTTTGAGTACAGGAAGTGTCTTGCTTTCGTGGGTAGCTCCTCTAAAGCTTTAATGGGCATTGACTGGTGGTGACTGGGGTGTGTAGAGGGAGGGTTGAAAGCAGACAGTTTCTCAACCACAAAGTAGGAAGTGGATTTGGACTGACTTTTAGCACAGTGTAGAATTAAGCTGGTTTCTTCTGAAGGTTTCCTAGAAAAACCTTGAATTCAGTCTCCAGTTTGCCTCTCTGCTCAGTGGAGTACAGAAGATGTTCTTTTGAGCTTGCATGGAGTTTGGGATTTTTCTTTCCCATTGTCAGCAAATGGGACAGTGCTTTTGTTCCCAGACAATTTTTAATTTTTAAAGCTGAAGAGTGCCTCACTTTGACAGAGTGTTAAACATTTAAATGCGCCAGTAGGGTGCCTCCTTCATATCAAACTCAGATGGCTCATCTGCAAAAGTAATCCCCAAAACAAACTAAAAACAATTCTCTTCATATGCAGAAAACTTGGCCAAAATAACTTTTTTCCTTCTGTGACCAAAGCAAGAACTATGTAGTTTGGTTTGTGCAATGGATTTAGATATTTTTTTCCTCCCTGTAACATAGCTTCAGTCAGTTGTCAGCCAAGAGATATGTTTGGATATTTCATCCCCATGTGGATTTGTGGGAACACACACTAGGAGGCCAGATCAACACTGTAATAGTGCCTGCATTGATCTAACACAGTGTTTATGTGGACTCCAGCCATCATTCATTTCTTCTCCAGCATCCAGAGGCTATAATGGATTATTTTGTACAATAATCATGATAGTACTTAGCTGTTGTCTAGCATTTGCAAGGCATTTTATGAAGAAGGTCAATATAATTATCTCCATTTTTTTACAGCTGGAGAGTAAAGGCGCAGAGACATGAAGTTATTTGTCCAGGTCCGTGAGCACCATGAGGTACAAGGGTTCAGGGACTTCCTAAGACTAAGCTGAAATTAAGATATGAACCCAGATGTAGGTGGTCACCATCACAGGGCTTCTGTTCTTGTGGGTAACAAACTTTGTGCCTTGGGAGTCTGTGGAGAGCTTATCTCACTACCTTAAACTCAGTTGAAGAAAATCACAGGATTAGTCTTCAATAGGGCCTAAACCATCTGTGCTTACAAACTGGGCCCCACCTTGCTTGTGCAGCATATGCTTAGCAGCCACTTATGGACACTTTCTTGCACACAAGCCCTGCCCACAGGAGACAGGAGCGAGGGCAAAGTGTGTCATTAACCTTTCCCTTCCACAGTCCTTGTAACTACAGGATAAAACTGTGTGCTTAACCCACATCTCCTCCCAGGCCCGGTAGGCTCCTGTCCTTCATTTACAGTCTCCTTCAAGCATCCAGCAGCTGTCGAGCGTGAGCCCTTCCCAGTCCCTTTTTCAGGTACTGGAAGTGTTATTTTACCTTTGCAGCTGACATCAGCATTGAGGTATATCAAGATATACAACAGGAAACTGAAAGGAGGAAGAGCTGCTTATTTGGAGAGGTGTTTTGACAGGTTTCTAAATGAGATACAGGTCATTTGAGAGCTTGTGATGTGAGGTAGGAATGGTTTCCAGCCCTTCTCCCTGCTTCTCCAGTGCTTGCTTCCCAGCCTTTAGGCATCTGCAAGTGCAAGAAATACTTGAAATCACAAAAATTGGAAGGGGCAGTTTGGTAGCTCATATTTCTTAAAGTACATGAAACTCCAGTAGGTAGCTGGCTGGATAAAGTGGATAAAGCATAATCCCTGTGTACACCATAAACAGTTTGTCTACTCTCAGTAATGGGAGGGAAAGAGGGGGAGTAGGTAGAGAAAGCGAGGATTATGGGTCAATTAGAGGGAAAGATTTCCCACAAACATTTTATGATTTCTCACACCTTCACCATGTGTGAAATCAGGGGTCTATAATAATTTTCCCATTCCTGAAAACACAGCTACTCAGAGCCACAGTGGGTTCACAGGAGATGTCTGCTCCCATGTGGAGCCCACCACCCTGGCGGGGTTAGTCCTCAGTTTTCTTAAACCAATCATAATCTCGTGCAGCTGCACTTCCCAGAGAGCAAAGCTGACCTTCCCCTCCCCATCTTGCTGCACCCTTAATTTCTGACTTGCCAGGCTACTTATGCTGGGCTGCTTTGCACCATGTCAGGGCCCCCTGTGATGATGAAACAGGTGATGAAACACACCTTGTGACAGAGTTCAGAAATGTCAGTTCTCATTGCCTGGTGCTCTCTACTGTTAATCTTAAAAAATTACCACTAATTTAAAAAAAAAAATATTTGCATTATATGTTGCTACATGTACCATTTAATGTTTTGGGGTTTTTTTAATGTAAACTTGTGGCAAGAATGTTCCCTTGTCTCTCCCATGTATCAAGATACAGTTTGTTGTTGAACCTGGTAGACTGTTGTGATGTAATATCTCTGCAAGGAAAAGCATTGACAGCAATACGAGTTTTTCTGGGGCTAGTTCCTATTTGCTTTGACGTGAGTTGGGTGGGGGTTTTTTTTCTAATTTATTTATGGGCATTGCAGCAATATTTTTGGTCAGTCAAAGAATGAACAGAATGCTATAATGTAAAAAAAATGGAGCTTTGATTAACTTTTGAAGGGAACTGTGAGGAAAACATGCAAAAGAAGTTGTAAGTGCTAGGACAAAGGAAAGGGACTGGCACAACACTACGCTGCTCAGTTCTTTAAATGTTATGTCAAAATGCCTAGGTTTTGTTTTCTTATTTTTAAGGGAAAAAAACCCCAATCCCCCCTTCATCTTAAAATGGCTTCTTTTGTGTGTTTTTCTTGAGATTTGCCTACAAATAGAAATTCTCACTTAATATCAGGGAATTACTAGTCTCTTATCTTAATCATGCTTTACAATTGTGTAGGCCTGCAGCTCACTAATTCCTTCCCCAGTTACTTCAGGGGGAAGGGGAAAAAATTGTTGCCTGCTTATATAAGAAAAGAGTGATGTTGGCAAAGCCCCTTTTCCTGAAACTGGGCTGGAGGGTGATGGTGGAAGAGCTGTTCCCTGCTGACATGGGGTTGGCTGACTCACAGCCCAGGGCAGCTTGCTTTGTTCCCCACCCACCCACGAGTGGATGTGGTACTGAGGCCATGGAAGATGCAGGCAGCAGGACCTCGGCCATGGCAGTGTGCACGGTGAAGGTGGGAGCTCGCGGTGCAGAGGAGATCTATCTGGATGACAAGGTTGTTTGTCTACCTGCAAAGGACCCCTTAACTAAAAAAAGCGTTAGATGGGGAAATTGAGAAAGTGTTTACCTGGGAGTTTCCTCCGTCAAATAGAGCTGGCTGTGAAAAGGCTTAACTGACTTCATGCTTTTAAAGTAAGCCCGAAGTACTGGCAAGAGGCAGAGGTGTGAATGGATTTCAAGATAACGTTCCCTAGTCATTTCCACCCCCCACACCCTGCTCTGTTTTAAAAGAAATCCCCACAACAGGGGACAATGGAGAGCATTCAGACTTATGTCTTTCTCCTACCCTTCCTTTTGCACATTTGCCAGAGGGAAAAGTCTTATTGTAGAACCTGTACCTCCTAAAATTGCATGTAAAACTATGTGTGGACAACAACACCACGAAGAATAATATTTAAAACCTACAAAATGCTTCTTTTAAAATTAAGAAGACTGACTTTTTAATTGCAAACAAGGACAAATGAATACAACCCCTCAGGGGAGATCAGACACACTGCAAGGCACACGGGGGCCAGGTGAGAACCAGACCCACTTGTGACCTCCTAACAGCATGAGGATGCAGTAAGCATGGTCACACTGTGAGGCTGAACCCCTGCAAACAGCCAACAAGTCGGAGCACTCTGCACCTTGAGGAGACAAACTGTCACTCCTGAACTAGCAAATAGGAAGAGAATCTCACTGGTGATAGACAGACAGAGAGAAGCAATTGCTTAAAACCGTAGAGTAACTTGAGACATTTTTATGCTGGACATTCCCCCACCAAGGGAAGACTAAAGGGCTGGCTTACTCGACAGCCGCTGTTGATCTCAAGCACATTTGTCACTTTAGATTTCACCTTTAAACTGTTTTCTCACATGCCCATACATATATCCCTTATGCAGGTTTGTTGTGTTTTGGGTGGAAATGAAAATTAACACTGGTTGAACAATCTTTCCTTGTGTCTGTCCTCTGGGAAGCCTGCTATTCCTGCTTCTTTTAGTTCTGATTAAAACATAGTATGTATGTATAATCTTGCTGCACATAAAGCATGCAAACTCTGTTACACTGTCTGGAGTGCTGCAGTGCAATGTGGGAAGAACCTATATCTGCAGTCTGGGGGCTAACTGCATATGTATTCTGCTTGGCTCTCTATATGCTTTTAATACTGCCCAAGAGCAAGTGAGACAGATGCTAGTCCAATCCACTAAAAAGGTTTGGTAGCTGCTTTTTATTCTTTCCATTTGTAGCAAAGTAAAGGTTAGGTTAGTGTTAGGAAGGCAGTAAGTTTCAAGCAGTAAGACTATTTGGACTTGGAAACAGACCATTCAGGGTAGTTATAGAGTCTTTGTCATGGATGGTTTTAAGAAGAGTTTTAAAACCTGTCAGGATTCATGTCGAGGTTGCAGTCAATACTGTCGTAGAACAAAGGATGAGATCCAATATCTTGTAAGACAGCAAATACTTCTGTGTTGGCTGTGCAGGACCAAGCTGCACTTGTGAACTGGTGGTAATGCCCTTGGCTGGTGTTGAAGTATTTCAACCAAAGAACTGCCTTGGGGCCTCTGGTCCTGTCTCTGCAGTGCAATATCTCATCTTGCATAGCCATCAACGACAGACTCATTGAGTAACCGAGAGATTACAAAGTCCTCTGTACCCTGGCATAACCTCCCCATTTCTGGCAAACAGCTGTTGAGAAACTTTCTGAGATGAAGATTGCACATGGACCATTGTGTTTAATAGTTACCAGTGTCTTTAGTCTCCAGGAATTTGTCAGATCTCTTTCTGAAATAATTTGTGCTCTTGGCTTCCAAAACGTACCATGGCCATGGGCTCCACAGCTTTGTTATATGAGGTGAGATTTGGTTTAGGCTGGCAGTTTCTCTGAGCATCCTCAGCTGGTGTCTTCTGAGAAATCCCAAGTAATCTCTCTCTTCCACATAAGGCACAAGTCTACACATTCTCTTACTGAGCTCCATACTCAGCGCACAGGGGTATGGGGGCTGCAGGAAGAAAGTTGGGAAGGGTTTTGAGCTCAGTGGGAAGTCGGAGCTGCTGCTTTTGCACGGCAGAGGAATACAGCTGGGTGGCTGCCCCTGGCTAAGCAGTATTCGGCAGAAATATTGGGGCAGCCCTTTTCCTTAGTGTCTGTAAGAGGAGAAGCTGATCAGCTGAATCTTGCCTCTCTATGGGGCAATAGGTCCTACTGAGTCCTTGCCAGGGGTCCTAATTCAGCTTGTTGCTGAAATCAGCAGGATGGAGCTGATCGGGGGAAAAAGTGGGTGGGGTGGCATCCGTCTGCCACGTGTTCTTCCCTCCCACTCACACTGGAGGCACCACCAATGCCTCCCTTCCAGCTGGCAAGCCGGTGGCCTCATTGCGTCACTCATTCCCACTGCTTTTGGAGTTATATGTGTTTGAGGAGCAACACTAGAGTCATCTCCCTGAGCCTGCTTGTCTAAACAGTTGGCAGCAATCTCCCAGTGGCCCTGCAGGGACGATGATACCTGATGCCAGCGCTCGGTTCCTTCTTTGACTGGCATCTTCTTTGCAGCAGACTACACATGCTGCAGCCTCAAAGGCTCCTCTGCCAGGGATGTGCATTTCACACCTGCTTTACCGGTACAGGATTACAACCTTGCTTTGTAAATGAACTCCTGTTTCTGTGATTAGAAACATTAGCACTCCGACTTCCGCAGCAATACAAGCAAGGCCCTCACAAGGCTTGCTGCTTGTTCCTAGCAGCTGGAGATAGCACTGGGAGATCCTGCGAATGCTGCTTTTGATCTGAGCTGTTACTGCAGTGCAGCACACTGAATTTTGAATACAGAAATTACGTGGAACGGCCTGATCCTAGGTACATTCCTGTTATATCTGGCAGCCTGTTTGCTGTCATATTTTTCCCTACTGCTGTCAAAAAGATGCCTTTTGCAGGCAGTTGACTGGGTGGGGAAGGAAAGAATTGCAGCACTTGGTGCTCTCCCCATAAAAATGCCAACTCCCCATTCACTTAAATTTGCCTTAAACACCTGTAAAAAATGTGGTTCAATTTCTCTCTTTCAGAGTTTTAGCTGGCACTTATCATCTTGTTATGGCACTTAATCAGTCCCTGTCTGAATTGTCTGTAAGGATAATTGATGTTCCTGTCTCCAACAAGCTGAAAATTGTTTCCACCCAGGCTTTGACATATAAAGGGACTTTGTTTTCTGCAGTGGGTGTTTTTGTCTCATAGGCAAATGACCCCGGCTGTAAGGCTTGCAGAGTGAAGTGCAGTTGCAGACACCTGCCCTTCCTCCCAGGCCAGGAGAGGCGTGGTGCCTTTCGGGATTAAAGCTAAGGACTGTCTCCCCAGCTCATCCCATGCAGGCACCGTACATGTTGCAGGGGTGCGTTTTCCTCCAAACTGTTTGATCCTGTCTTTTCCCAGGGTGGTTTAAAGAATGAAGTCACCCTGTCTGAGAAGCACTTTCCAAATAATGCTGAAACTCACTTCAGATTGCAGCAGCTGGGGTATCCACACCTGAACAGGTGAAATTCTTCAGGTATCAAAAGATCATCAGAAGTCCAGATCGGTCACACCGAACTGATTTGAACTTCCAGCCCTTTCAATGAGAAGGTAATTAGTCTTCTGAACAAGTGAATCAGAAGCTCTCACTGCCACTTTTGAAAGCTTAAACCAGCTTGGTGCTACTGACATGCCTGGTGTGTCCAAGTGTTGCAACATCTTCTGAGCTGCTACTGGGACTCGGAATCAAACTGCTGTGTGCAAGGTTGCAGCTACAAAATCTCTAGTAAGGCCCAATATTTTGCTTTCTGAATTAAAACAGCAAAATCCCCAACCTCTTTTGAAGCACAAACTGTCTCTGAGTTAATATGAATGCCTGAGTCTGCACAGAGCCCAAGACAACTGTCCACTTCTCATTTGTCCTGTCCATCTCAATGCAATGTTGTAGCCTAAAATGATGCAGCACCTAAGGCAGGTGTTGACCTCTGCAGCACCATTTTTCACAAAGGCTGGAGAGCAAACCACTCAGCTCACTTGTTCCATCCTTCCTGGATGCCCATTTTGTGTCTCTGTGAAGCCCTACAAACCAAGTACTAGAAAACCTCCCAAACTCAAACTTTCCCAGAGTTTGACCTGCAGTCTCATCTGCTCCGCATGCGCAGTTGTGGCATTTTGTGGGAGTATGAGAACAGAGTTGGGTGAACGGAGTTAGAAAAATAACTATCCTGAGGGGTTTAGCCCTGGTAGTGCCTTCCTTCTCCTACCCAATGGAAAGGGGAATTTTGAGCAACCACTGCACTGAGGTGCTGAAGACACCAGAGGGCTCTAGTGCCAGATGTACAGCTGGATTGCTGCAAAGTCCACAGGATTTTGCTCTCGAGGTATGCTCTCATTTTTGGTGAGCCAGCTCCCAAGGCTGCCTGTTGCTGGCAGCGTGGGCCTTAGCGTCTTCCTTCACTTATGACAGTGGCTTAAGTTCAGGTTCCTCCTGTTCTCAGCACTGCTACCTTTTATCAGGATGTGGTGGTGTTTGGGAAATCAGTAGAAACCTATTGTTCATAGTGCATCTTGTGGAAGGACTGAGGCTATGCTGAGAAACCAGTTTTTGACAGCACTTGACTTCATTTGACAAGCAACCCCCTCTCAGTGTTTTCAGTGGTATCATAGTTCTCCCCAACCTGTTTGACAAATGAGCCCACCTGTAGTTGTGTTCGTGCCTTTCCTGTAGGAAGCTGATACTGAAGGAGTGCCAAGCTTGCTTGGACAGGGAAATCTCTTACATGACTTGCCTTGTCTGCTCAAGAATTTTGGCTGCCTTTGTTGGCATGATAGAGAAATGTGTTTGCTAGGTTTTTATCCTTAAAGGGATAGAATTTTGCTGGTATTTTACACTTAAAAGGATATAAGATTTCTTCAAAAGTAGAGCACACAAACATATACATTCTCAGTCTGTTGCCTGGGATATTAGTCAGGCAACTCCTATTAAAGCTAAAGCCTAGTAGTGTAAGATTAAAATACATTAGTCAGGGATAAATTTTCTTATATTGCACAAAAAAAATCTTAATATGCATAGGAAATGCCCTAAGCCCAGTACAAACCTTACTTGTCAAAGCCTTTGTGATACTTAATGGGTTAACGTCAAGAATGTCTAAGGCCTTTATTGTACTTGTTTTAATTATTTGGAAATTGCTCTTCCTGACTCGAGTGATGTCTGGGATTCTTACGTGGCAGTTTCTGCTTGATTTCAAAACATCTTGTCTGTCTGATGAGATGTGTGTGAGTGCCTGTGCTTCCTGCAATTTGTTTATGGCAACATCAGGGAACGGCTGGTGTGAAAACCCAGTGCGGGCCGGAGCGGGACTCCAGTTCGTGCGCCTGAGGAACGGCGTGGACGGATGTGACAGGGACGTGCTTCACACCGTGCTGTTCCCAGCCGCGGGGACAGGGGACACGGCTGGCCGCACTCCTCCGGCCGCCGGCGGGGCCAGGGCCGGATTAACATAGCTTCGCTTTGCAGCGCACCGAGTCCCAGCCCTCGGGTGTGCTGCCTGCGTTCCAGCGGCACCCCCAGCGCGCTCCGCGCACCGGCGGCTTTGCGGGCGGGCCCGGGACACGCCGGGAACGGCGGCGCCCGACGGGCCGCGGCCCCTCCCGGCCCTGGCTGCGCGGCGCGGAGCGGAGCGGAG